>JAMPIV010001629.1:0-53294 GCA_024509875.1 Oreohelix idahoensis
AATTCAATGTCAAGGCAACCGCGCAGAAATGTCAGCTTTCATTTCCGCCCAAATGTTTCAACTATTTTAAGCGGGGGAGTGAGCGAAAAACGGTTACGTACGTCTTGAAAGAACAACGGATAAATTGGAACCACAAGAAAGTCGTCAAGAGTAAGCCAACAGAAACAGCGACAAGAGAGAAGAAAGTTAGAAACTAATCTAAATGCATAACAACAGGGTAGGCCTTAGTAATTACGGGACCAGATTTGGACCATTTTGGCTTCTTCCCCCCTCAGCATACATAAAGCTAATATATATAGATATTGTTTTCTTCGTAATGCAGTGTAATATCATATATTCCTGATATCTAATTTGAAATAATCTTCGTTCCTTATAATTATTATTACTTTTTTATCTGGAGGTGGGAACCTGAATGCAGGGTCTCATGTGAGCGCTGGGCCGATTGGGTTAAATAGGTTTTCTGCCATTATTATTATTACATAAACAAAGTTTAAGCTGTTTGTTACTGTTGTTGTTGTTGTTTAACTAGGGCTGCTGAGCTTCTCACTCTTTTGCAGCCAATACCAAGTTGAAGACTCCTTGGTTTTATCTACACTGTAGATGTAGGCTTTTCCTGTGGCTTGTCTGTGCCTTTACGACATGTGTTGAGTTAAAGTCATGAGTTCCAGATTCTCCAGCTTGGCTCCCATGTAAAGGATCATCACTCTGGTCTCAAGCTAGGAGGAAGAAGCATACTGTGCATTCCCCGTCATCCAAGGGGGCTCTCAAAATATGCAGAGCTAAAATACTGTACTGTTTCTGGACTCTCCCAAGGAAACTCCAACTCGTATTCTCGATTTCTCTTTGACTGACCTCATGATATTTTCATTATACACATGGAACAGATCAGGTTCACTCTGTGTTTTGTTTGTTTGTTTGTTTGTTTGTTTGATTGTTTGTTTGTTTGTTTGTTTGTTTGTTTGTTTGTTTGTTTGAAAGTTCCCACTTTATTGTCCACTTTTAAAGCCGTTGTCTACTTCTAAAGTAGTGATTCTCAACGCGGGCCATACGACCACCCAGGAGGCCATGCCATATTTCTAGTGTTTCACAGTAAGGTGGTAAAGTATCTTTCTTCCAGCTTACAGCGCGACTATGAGGGGGGCGGGGGCCACAGAGGTAAATGGGGCTCAGAAGGGGGCTATGATAACAAAAAGGTTGAGAACTCCTGTTCTAAAGCACCATGTTGCTCCCGGAAGTCTCTGATGAGTAGTCTCTGATGAGTAGTCTCTGATGAGTAGTCTCTGATGAGTAGTCTCTGAAGAAAAGTACTATTGCTCCCTCGGGCACATGCGCTTGTGCATGGGGCTGACAACCTCAATAAATGACAAAAATGGCTATAAAATGTGTATTTATACATGCTTCACTGCAAAGGTAACAGTTGCAGAAGTGGTTCGATAATGAGCGAAAAGCTAAAGGACGCTTTTTGTTCCAATATATACTTTTAATTATCCGTGGATAATTTTACATCCAGTTATTTATTAATGTATTAATTAACTACCAATAACCCGTCAAAACTTGATGGGTTTTTAATTATAGTGTGCTATTTCCGTTCCCGGATGAGCAGATAGAAGTACAGTCTTAGAGTATTAATTAATATGTTTAAAAACAAAACGTTTCAACCTCGGTGTGTGTGTGTGTGTTTCTTATTTCACTGAGCTAAACAAATACTAGATCCGTATCCGGAGTTACATGAAGAGATCGCGCTGTTGGCCCCTGTCCACGAAGCACTATTTTTTTGTGGTGACTAGTTGGCAGGGCGGATAGTAACGATTCACGCCCGTAGCGAGACGGTGTTGTCGTTCAGATAATCCTGGGTTTGAGTCCCCAGTAAGCCTACCACTTGTGTTGTTTTTCTGTTGTCTAGTTTTCTACTTCTATATTTCTCTCGAGAGCCTGAAACACGTGACCTTTATATGTTGTATTATTGTTTAACACTAAACGGCTTGTTTCTTCTCCCTTCTCCATATTTCTTCTCCATAGCAGAAAAAAGTCATTTATTGTTCGTTATTCTGTTTTCTTTACTTGTGAATCCTTCCGCAGTGAATAGATGTGAACACGGCGCTTCGTTGGTAAACAATCAAATTTACAAATTAGTGACCAGCATGGATTCATAGGAAAATGAATAAACATTCCAAATATGTAAACTTGTAAACACTTATATTTACATTTCACACTCTGTTCCTGGATTATACAGGTGGTTCGTTTTTAATGTGCTTCAGTATAGTTAAATGGCTTTTTAATAAGTGTTAAATTTAGCTTTCGCGGTGCAATGTGCGCCTTTTCCGTATTATCCAGGAAAGATGACGCGATTGTTTTCGTTGTTTGTTATTACAGGACGTTTCACTTGGATAATTAGTAAAATGAAATATTCCCACGGCCTGACACCACTTTTACACGTGACTAAATTAGGGACGTCACTATATAAGCAATACAGAATGAAACTTACATTACACTTTTCTTTGCCGGAACGTACCATTCTATATTACTTGTATAGTGACGTCACCAATTTAGGCACATACAAATGTAGTGTCTGGCAGTGGGAATGTATATATTTGGATGCCTATGTGTTTTTTATGGGTTTTTTTTAATATAATTTAGTCCGTGTGTTGTACATCTACTGTTTTTGTAGACTATCGTCGTGAGTAGTTCGCCCTGTATACATTTTATAAGTGCATAGAGATGAGAAATATTTTAAAGTGGGTTGGACGTAACAGCCAGAAGGTGTAATGTTGAATGTGTGGGGTTTTTCTCTTCGTTTTGTTGTGTTCTGTGTGAATGTGTGTTTTATTTATTAAATAGTGAGTTTATCACAGAAGAAAATCACATCGTGTGATATGAGATGGTTAAGACCCGCCATTAATGTTACCAGGAGAATAAGATCTGGTGACGTCATACATATTGCAGGAAGTATATTGATAATGTTGATAAAGTTGGATATTTATTCCCGTTAATGATATCCACCAAAAGATAGATATAAGTGGATGGAAGCAGACATCATCATCATCATCAGTTGATAAGATCTCTATGGTGTTGTTTGCTCCACTGTAGTGTATGGAATGTCAACTTGACCTACGCAGTGGTGTGTAGACATGGATTGAGTGTATAATGTGCGAATGATGATAAAGGTTCGTGGTGTTGACAAAAAATGTTCTTTTCTCACACTCATGTATGGCTGGAAGTCATCGACACCAACGACTGTGTACCTTTTCTAAAGTTTAATTGGACGTACACACTCGACAGCACAGATAGTGACAAATCACAGGTTGCCATAATACATCATAGTACAGTGGACAAATGGTCTTGCAATGTTACATGGGCACTCATGTAGAATAATTGTATAATGGACTGTCAGTAGCCAAGCACTCAGTATCGCCCATACATATATATCATCTGACTTCACTGACTGAGCACGTCAGCTTATAAACAATATTTCAGATGGCTTCTAAACCTAATCTCGTCTAGCGACGATTCTTCAACATAATGTTCAGCACATATTTTTCCATATAATAATATTGAACCGCTAGCAATGGGTTCTCATGTGTAGCAGTGATCTCTGGACTAATCAAGCGATAATACGGGCATCCCTTTTCTCTTCTTGAAAGTCACTACATGTTTTGGTTCCAAGATGGCTTCACTCGTGAGCTGTCACTCACGTTTGGATACAGATAATGAATCTGTCCTAAAGTTAGTCATTCATAAAACATTTCATTGCTCTGTAGATTTGATCATGAACAATTGACTGCAATCTACAGGATATAGTGCTGCTAGGAATCGAAGTCGTTTTTCATCGAGTCAAATATATTCTCTTAGACATTCAAATCGTAACTATCGAAAATGGTGGCTTCGATCGAGAGTTCATAAGAGTATCTTTGATTACCTTGGTATAGGAAATATGAAACTGCCATTCCTTGGCAATACGAATAAACACTGGGGTAAAGCATACACGATAGGTTTAGACGACTATCACCTTCCCCACAAATACTGAGATCACTTTTTCCCCGGCGACAGGCCGACATGGAAAACACAGTCCCTATCAGGACGAAGCCAAATCACACCACCCCCTAGCGACACATCCGCCGAATAGCCTTTGACCTCTCTAGAGACAACAGAACATATAGTTCGACTTAGATATGTAAAGATATACAGATATAAGACAGACTCGTCCTACTCAGACAAACAATACACATAAATTCAGGCCATAGATATTCTGAAGCAAGAACAATCTATTATTACCCAAACAACGAATAAATCGCAGTAAAATGGATTCATCCGCGGAGTTTGATCGAAGAGACGGCACAACTTTCAAGGGAAGTAACTCAATAATGACTTTCCCTTAAGCACTAAAAAATTACCTATGTATAATATTGCAAGATATCAAAGACTGCACGTAACAGTCTTACCACACCTCCCGGGACAAAAAAATGGAACATTTTTTTTTCTTTGAAATACATCTAGGAGCAACGTACAATAGGCTCACAACGCATGAATAATGCGCAGATGAAAATATCAGGAATACCTATAACGCCTAATATGAGGCTAAGTCGACTTATGGAGCGACTGGTGAGAAAGTGTCTCATAAACTGAGAGAAATTATTTCTCTACAAGTATATTTTTCAAGGAAGGTGTCATCAAAGTATAATACAATTCTGGCAATTACACAATGCCTAAAAAATTCATATCATCATTTCGTATTAGATATCCTAAATTTATGATTTATGAAGAAAAAATCATCAAAGCACAGCGGTGAATAAACATCAATGAACCGCTATGTAGTGATACAATCATTATATTATTAAATTACAAATGTGTATCTATCATGATATAGAAAAGGAACTACTATAGAACTAGACATATCAAGAAGTCTAAGCCCTAATAGTTATGTGGAATCATGTGGGCATCTTGACAGAATGTCTGCCATCACATTATCTGATCCACGAATAGCTCGCACAGAGAAATGAAAAGGTTGAAGAGCAATTGCATATCGAGTAGACCTCGAGCTCTTCAAATTCTTACTCTGTATAGCAGTAAGAGCTTTTTAGTCGGTTTCTACTATGAAATGTGCGCCTAGAAGGAATCTCTGTAGTTTGAGGATCGACCAAACCATAGCTAATAGCTCACGGTCTAAAACCGAATAATTCCTTTCTGCCGCATTAAGTTTTCTGGCAATATACATTACAGGATGCAGAGTTCCAGAGTACTCTTGCATTAGTGCCGCTCCAATCCCAGTGGATGAAGCGTCACTACGAAGAACGAATGTCTTATCTTTAGTAGGTAGCACTAAAATAGGTGGTGTTGAAAACAATGTTTTAATCTTATCCAGAGAGCATTGGCATTCCTGAGACCAGTGGACCACATTAGGCGAACCTTTCTTTAGAAGTGTTGAGAGAGGTGCCATGATAGAGGATAGATTCTGAATGAATCTGCCATAAAATTGAATAAGACCTAACAGACTTCTCACCTGTTTTTTAGTCTTAGGGATTGAGATGTTAAGTATCTTACTAGTATTATGGTCCTCTGTCTTTAGGAAACCATGACCAACTCGGTGGCCTAGGAAAGAAATTTCGCTAAAACCAATATAGGCTTTAGAGGGTTTCGCTGTCAGGTTGTGCTCACGCAAAGTAGACAGCAATTCATCTAACCCTGAATAGTGATCTTCCCAAGTATCGCTGAAAAGACAGATGTCGTCAAGATATGCAATGACATCTGACCGATAAGATAGGATTCGGCGCATCATGCGTACGAATGTAGCTGGTGCGTTCATAAGACCGAAAGGCATAAAATTCCATTGGAACAAACCTCTAGGTGTTGAAAAAGCCGTGAGAGGGTTTGCGCGTTCAGATAAAGGAACTTGCCAATATCCTTTAGACAAATCAAGTTTAGTGAAAAAATGAGATTTGGAGAGTCGAGTAAGTAGCTCTTCCAGTAAAGGCATAGGTTCGGCATCGAACTTCGTTACTTGATTCAATTTTCGATAGTCAACGCAAAGACGTATGTTATTGTCTTTTTTACGCACAATAACCATCGGCGAAGAATATGCAGAGGTGGATGGTTCGATTATTTTCAAATCTATCATCTCATCCAACTCTTTCTCGACCTGTGCTTGAAAATGTATAGGTATAGGATAAGGTCTAACCCTAATAGGAGTATGGTCAGTTAGAACAATGTCATGTTCAATGACATGCGTTTGTCCAGGGATGTCAGTGAGTACATCCTGAAATGTTTGCAACATAGTTGAAACTTGTCGCTGTTCTCCTAGAGACAAATCAGGAGAGACAGTAACGTTCTTCCATGATTCACTAGAATGAAGTGGGATCATTGGAAGAGGAAGATTTACATCTGAAAAAACTTGTTTCCTCATCCTGTATCACGGACAGTGATGAGTAATGACCATGTTGTACTGGAGAATTGTCCGTTGCTTGGAAAATGGGTTGCAAATAATCCGGACGTTCATGGAATTCAGTAAGCATATTGATGTGGAAGGTTTTATGCTTCCCATCAATATCGACAATATAGTCGACATCGGAAATTTTCGATATTATATCGTACGGACCTTTCCAAGACATAAGTAATCTGTTTTCCCTACAAGGTAGTAATACAAATGCTTTGTCACCAGGACAAAGTTGTCGTAAGCATCTCTTCTTATTGGCAAATTGCCTTGCCTTCTGTTTCGCAAATTCAGAAGAAGAAGTTGCTAATTTGCATGCTTCGATAATTTTTTGTCTCAACGTGATGACATATTCGTAGGATGACTTTGTGTCATCGTCAATATTGTCAGATGTAATGAGATCGTGAAGCAACGACATAGGGCCACGCGGACGCGCGCCAAAGACGAGTTCAAAGGGAGAAAATCCTGTATGTTCATTGGGTACCTCTCTGTAAGCGAAGAGGGCCGCAGGTAAAACTCTGTCCCAGTCTTGAGGATGATCCTCAGTTATCTTCCCCAGTAAGTTTTTAAGTGTTCTATTAAGGCGTTCGACCATACCATTAGACATTGGATGGTAGATACTACTTAAAGATCTATCTATCTGCAGAGTAGACATTACTTGAGACATGGTATCTGATATTAGTTGGGTGCCATGGTCTGACAATATTTCTCTGGGGAACCCCAGACGAGAAAATATAAGCCAAAGAGCATCTGCAATATCAGCAGTAGTAATGCTCTTCAGAGGAATAGCCTCTGGCCAACGTGTGCACATATCAACACACGTCAAGATAAACTGATGTCCTCTGGCAGACTTGATCTTAAATGGACCAATAATGTCTATGGCCATTTTTTGAAACGGCCGAATAGGAATGTCCGCCGCCTGAATGGGTGCAGCATGCCGTGGACCTTTGGATTTAACTTCCTGACATACTTTACAAGATCGACAATAAATCCGTATGTCCTTGTTTACCAATGGCCAAAAAGAAAGCCGCAAGGACTCTTGACTTAGTACGGGAAAAACCCATGTGTCCAGCACACTGAGAGTCGTGAGCGTGCTGCAAAATTTTAACTCTCAAATTCTTGGGAACCAGGATTTGAGAATGACTTGACTTAATGGAGTCTTGAACCATACGTACAAGTACGCCATTCTTCTTTGTAATCCACGATTTACGACTTGTGTCTTTATTCGGATCACCTTTAGTTGCAAGAATGAAGAATTTCTTCAGAGTGGGATCATCTTCTTGCTGTTTTATAAACGAGTCACGAGAAATTACCAAGGGATTATCTTGGTTATGCACTTCATTATCTTCAGTAGATGAAGTTTGAGGCATATTAAGAGCCTGAGCTCTAGTGACTACAGCGTTAGCAATCTGCATGTTTTGCCTTCCCACGTGGAAATTTGTTGCGGAGTGCATTCTTTGACTCCATGAATGCGACCGATGATGAGGTCAGCGATCGGATTCGGAAGAAGACATGCGTGTACATCTCCTGTAAAGAAAGGAGTAGCAATCCTAATGATAGCAGTAGAGTATTTCTCTAATGTGCCGCCAAATGTTACACATTTGACTACTTGTCCAGTGGCACGGGAAGGATCTACGAGTGACTGCCTAACACCAATTGTGGTGCATCCAGAATCAAATAGCACAGAGACTGGATTGTTATTCACTAAACCCTTATGTAAGACAAGAGAACCTCTTCCATCATGCGCGACTGATGCCGGAAGAGCAGGAAGAGGATGGCCACAGCTTAAAGTAGACACTGTGGTTGGCTCAAATAACGTTTTGCATTGGGGGCACTGAGATGCTCTCCCAAAATCAAAAGCGGCACATGCCATATTACTAGCATCATTATTATCTTTACTCTGTTTATAGGCTTCATGGGACTCTTGTTGTGCAGAGTTTGCCTGAAAATGTGGTTTATGTCTTTTGTTTTGAGATCTACCTCGGTTATTATCACCTCTGTAGTTATTGTTACCTCTATTGTAACCCCTATTTGGGTTTGAGTCATAGTTCCCTTGGTTACCATTATCATATTCATTATAATGAGTATCTCTGTAATTATGATCTTGTTGACTCCAAGACGGATAACCCTGATAGTTTCTATAATTACTTCCTCTACGGAAATTCCTATAATTATGACCACCCCTGTGTCGAGAGCTATCAGGTCGTCTCCAGTTCTTTGAAGAAGAACCCTGAAATGATTGGTTACCTTGGTTTTGATAACTATTATGGTTACCTTTTTTATCAAATCTGTTTTGAGGTCCCTGAAATCTGTGTGAATAATTGGGATTGTATGGTGTTGCTGAAGCAACTGGCATACTCTCCTTAATCTTAGTGTTGCCAAAAGTCACGTCGGGGTGTGCAGTGACATATTGGGAACAATATTCTTCCATTTCTTTTAGAGATTTGGGTTTACGCTCATGTATAAATTCAAGGAAAGGTTTGTTCACACATGACATAATCTTATCTCTGAGCAACAAATCCATAAGTCCTTCATACGTTTTTTCTGTTTTGGAAAGCTCAATCCAACGATCAACTGTGAGACGTGCCTTTGCAGTGAATTCTGAGAATTCTACACCCGTCTCAGGTACCATCGTTTTAAATAAAAGGCGATAGCCTTCCTCACTTAGCTGATATTTTTTTATCAAAGCCGCCCTAATGACATCATAATTATCCTTATCTGCTTCTCCTACAAGGCATAATCTAGTCAAAGATTCACCTTTCAAGTTTTCTGATAATTGATTAGCGTATTGTGATTTATCCACATTATGTGTACGACAAGAACGTTCAAATCTATCCAGCCAGAATGTAATATCGTCACTGGACTGATTGAACGGTGGAACCTTAACCTTGTAAGTAGAAGGTTTATCATTACCACTAGATGCCTGATTAACATTACTCATACTTGTCAATCTTAATTTCTCCAACTCAAATTCATGTTCTCTTATTGCTTTTTTTTCTTCAGCCTCTCTGTCTAATCTTTTTTGTTCAGCTTCCCTGTCTAATCTTTTTTGTTCAGCTTCCCTGTCTAATCTTTTTTGTTCAGCTTCACTGTCTAATCTTTTTTGTTCCGCAGCAGCTTCTCTTTCTAATTTTTTTTTGTTCAGCTTCAAATCTCCTTTCCTCTACCTGCATCTGCAATTTCTTTTGTTCAGCAGCAGCCTCAGCTTCTCTTTCTAATCTTTTCTCTTCCGCCATAGCTTTTCTCTCTTCTGCAGCTAATGCTTTGTCATATTGAGCAACAGCCCATTGTTCTAATTGTTGACCAGTCTTATCAAGGGCTTTCCCTTGTGTAATGAAGTAATCTAAAGTAGACATGATGTCTAACAATAATACTAATCACCTGAACCAATAATAATACCACAAGTTCTCAATGACTTGATTAATCAGTATACTATCCCAATATCTGTGGGTCACAAGCCTTTAATAAGGTCTTGTATAATAGTAATAATAATCAGGTACTGGTTTATACCATAATCCAAGTGCAGTGCACAGGCAATTGTGTCTTATGAAATATACCTATATAAAACATATGTCAACCAACAGAATACATAAAGTACAAATAGGACTGACAATACAAGAACGTTTGCAGAAATCAAAATAAATCAAATAGGGAAATCAATGAAAATAATCACTGAATCTGCAAAGAATAACAACACAAATGACGTCACAATATATGAATATAAATTGTGAATAGAACTGAAAGATAGAAAAGGTTAGACCAACAAATTACAAACAAATCAAAACAAAACTAAAGAACAAAGAAATATCACAAAAATAACAATAATTACAGACTTCACAGCTAACACAAAAGCAACAGTTGTCGCAGCAAATTTTCAATCAAGAAAATTGCACCTATAGAAAACGCCCACAACGGACCCTCTATGACGTGGGATATTCTGTTGTGAGGACGCCGCCCAACCTTAAACACAACCCGCTGACATAGAAACTAACATACTATACAAACAAATAACATGTAAACATAAATATATATAAATTATGTGTATGATAGTATGTGTTGCAAAATAGGCTCAGTTTTACAGTAATGGCAAAGTTATTTGTATGAAAATAAACAAACTGCCACTTTATTCAATTAAACATTCTGGCCTTAAATATTAAAGTTCATATACAGAAAACAAGAAGATCCATCGATGAAAATAGGACTTCTTAGTTCACTCATACTGTCTTCCTGTTAATATTGACAAGAATTGATCCAACTGTTCTGTGAAACTCTGTAATGTCTAATGTAAAACTGTCAACAACGCTGACCTACATACTGCATTCACTTGACAGGTCACGTGACAAAGTGTTGACAAATAGCAAACCAATACTGCAAGTATGTCGTATCAGCCACAGGAAACGGTCTGGTATCGGTAATCTGTTGACTTCTGAACTTCTGCGAGGTCAAACCCAGAAAGCTGGTCCACCAGTTGATAAAGTTGTTATTTTATTCCCGTTAATGATATCCACCAAAAGATAGATATAAGTGGATGGAAGCAGACATCATCATCATCATCAGTTGATAAGATCTCTATGGTGTTGTTTGCTCCACTGTAGTGTATGGAATGTCAACTTGACCTACGCAGTGGTGTGTAGACATGGATTGAGTGTATAATGTGCGAATGATGATAAAGGTTCGTGGTGTTGACAAAAAATGTTCTTTTCTCACACTCATGTATGGCTGGAAGTCATCGACACCAACGACTGTGTACCTTTTCTAAAGTTTAATTGGACGTACACACTCGACAGCACAGATAGTGACAAATCACAGGTTGCCATAATACATCATAGTACAGTGGACAAATGGTCTTGCAATGTTACATGGGCACTCATGTAGAATAATTGTATAATGGACTGTCAGTAGCCAAGCACTCAGTATCGCCCATACATATATATCATCTGACTTCACTGACTGAGCACGTCAGCTTATAAACAATATTTCAGATGGCTTCTAAACCTAATCTCGTCTAGCGACGATTCTTCAACATAATGTTCAGCACATATTTTTCCATATAATAATATTGAACCGCTAGCAATGGGTTCTCATGTGTAGCAGTGATCTCTGGACTAATCAAGCGATAATACGGGCATCCCTTTTCTCTTCTTGAAAGTCACTACATGTTTTGGTTCCAAGATGGCTTCACTCGTGAGCTGTCACTCACGTTTGGATACAGATAATGAATCTGTCCTAAAGTTAGTCATTCATAAAACATTTCATTGCTCTGTAGATTTGATCATGAACAATTGACTGCAATCTACAGGATATAGTGCTGCTAGGAATCGAAGTCGTTTTCATCGAGTCAAATATATTCTCTTAGACATTCAAATCGTAACTATCGAAAATGGTGGCTTCGATCGAGAGTTCATAAGAGTATCTTTGATTACCTTGGTATAGGAAATATGAAACTGCCATTCCTTGGCAATACGAATAAACACTGGGGTAAAGCATACACGATAGGTTTAGACGACTATCACCTTCCCCACAAATACTGAGATCACTTTTTCCCCGGCGACAGGCCGACATGGAAAACACAGTCCCTATCAGGACGAAGCCAAATCACACCACCCCCTAGCGACACATCCGCCGAATAGCCTTTGACCTCTCTAGAGACAACAGAACATATAGTTCGACTTAGATATGTAAAGATATACAGATATAAGACAGACTCGTCCTACTCAGACAAACAATACACATAAATTCAGGCCATAGATATTCTGAAGCAAGAACAATCTATTATTACCCAAACAACGAATAAATCGCAGTAAAATGGATTCATCCGCGGAGTTTGATCGAAGAGACGGCACAACTTTCAAGGGAAGTAACTCAATAATGACTTTCCCTTAAGCACTAAAAAATTACCTATGTATAATATTGCAAGATATCAAAGACTGCACGTAACATATATCTTGCATTTGACCAACACAGTGAAGGCGTAGCCATTATCACGTGAAAAGCATAGAAAGATCATTATTGGAATGGAAGCCAATCAACGTAGATTGATAAGAGCGAGAGTAAGAGGGCGATTCACTATCATCACCATAATACAGTGCTATCCACTATCATCACCATAATACAATGCTATCCACTATCATCACCATAATACAGTGCTATCCACTATCATCACCATAATACAATGCTATCCACTATCATCACCATAATACAATGCTATCCACTATCATCACCATAATACAATGCTATCCACTAACATCACCATAATACAATGCTATCCACTAACATCACCATAATACAATGCTATCCACTATCATCACCATAATACAATGCTATCCACTATCATCACCATAATACAATGCTATCCACTATCATCACCATAATACAATGCTATCCACTATCATCACCATAATACAATGCTATCCACTATCATCACCATAATACAATGCTATCCACTAACAAATGACAATTACAAAGAGGACAAGAATGCGTTTTACTAACAATTACAAAAAGAAATGGAATGTACACCAAGGTATGATCTTATCACTGTAATTGGAAATCTCAGTGGGAAGGTTGAGTACACAAAATAATAATAATAATAATAAATTCTTTAAGCACCAAACACGGCGCATAAGGCAGAAACCAGTGCTCTCCAGGTTGTTCGTTGTGACGCCACTCCTCTTAGCTCTTGCACATTATTTAGGCCCAACGTTCTTCCTTCTCTTATTATTGTTCTTCTGAGTGTTTCTTTTGGTCTTCCTTTTTTCCTCTTACCCTCAGGAACCCAAGTGAGCGCCTGTAGTGGTCTTCTGTTGTTTTGCATTCGTAGGACATGACCGATATATGACCATCGTCTTTTCCTTATATAGTCGGAGACATATTTCTGCCTAGAGTCTTCTCTTATTTGTCCATTAGTCTTGAATTCTTTCCAACTGATGTTCATGAGTTTTCTAAGACATTTGTTCTCGAATGTATTCAGCTTGTTCTCCAATGATTTTGTTATTTTCCAACTCTCACAGCCGTATGTTAACACTGAGATAACATTTGAATTAAACAGACGAAGCTTGGTATGTATATTCAATGATCGTATTTCCAAATGTTAGATAATCTATTGAAGGCGCTAGCTGCCAAAGCAATTCTAGTATGGATTTCTCTTGTTGTGTCACCATCCTGAGTCATTTTACTGCCTAAATAATTGAAACTTTCAACTTTCTGTAGTTTTTCCCCGTTCAAGATGATATCAAAGGTCTCGTTAGAAAAGTTCACAGCTTTAGTTTTAGAGGCATTTATTTGGAGACCTATTTTAATCGAGACACAAAATACATACAACGAAGGAGTAATAGGAAGATACAGCAACGGAATAGCAAATAAAAATAGTGATAAATTAATATGCTTTTGTGGCATTAATAACCTTGTCATTGGTGGAACACTTTTTCCACACAAGGAAATCTACACATTAACGTGGGAGTCACCAAATGGCCGTGACAGAAACCAGATAGATCACATAACGATCAGCGGCAGATGGAGACATTCTCTGCAAGATGTGAAAGTAAGAAGAGGTGCAGGTGTGGGAAGTGATCACCACCTACTACTAGCAAGAATAAAAATGAAGACCAGGACTACTGGGCCACAAATAATATAACATAAAAGATTTGACATCAGTAAATTGAAGTACCCTCTGATACCTTATATAAGGGAGACGCTACCAAACTGCCAAGAGCCATGAAGAAGAGACAGCAGTTCAAGATGTTGACCAGAAACCCAGTGCAATTTTAACAGTATATTGAGAAAGCAGCAAAACGTGCTTGGGATTCCAGGAAAGGAAGATATAATATTGGACAACACCAGAAACGTTGAAACCATTTGGACCAGAAAAGAAATTTTAAAAAAATAAAATAAATAAAATAGCAGCAAAGCCCCCTAGGCTGACGGAAATATATAGTGATTAGTACAGTCAGCTGAGAAAGGAAATATATAGTGATTAGTACAGTCAGCTGAGCAAGGAAATATATAGTGATTAGTACAGTCAGCTGAGCAAGGAAATACAACGCCAAACCCGAGCCGATAAAAGAAATTCACTGATAAACTTGCAAGTCAGGCAGAAGAAGCAGCACTGAGGAATGAACAAAGCACATGTATACAAAGTAACAAAAACGATCAGTGGAAAACTAAGCGCAAACAACATGACACTAGTTAGGGACAAGAACTGAAATCTCATCACTACTGAACAGGGGCAAGAAGCAACATGGGCAGAACACTTCAGAGATACACTAAATAAAGCACCTCCAGAGTCATAATTATAACACAGCTGGCAGAAGATGGAGGTGGGTTGGCCACGTCGTCAGAAGAGACCCTGATCCCATCACAAGAACAGCTATGCTATGGACCGATGAAGGAAAGCGAAAGAGAGGCCGACAGAACACAACTTGGCAGAGAACTGTGGAGGCCGAGATGCAAAGAATGAACCAGAACTGGGGCACTGCACAAAGGATGGCCGCCGACCGAGCAAAGTGGAAGCACCCCCAGGCGTGATGGTCGCTGACTGCTTTGACAGTCGGCGGTTAAGGATGAAAGAAGAAAGAAGAAAAAGAGTCACAAATGAACATTCCTGAGACTGACAATGATCTAGATGTAAATATAGATATTCCACGTAGGGAAGAAATCATCACAGTTATCAAAGGGTTGAAGAACGGTAAAGCTCAAGGCCATGACAACCTAAATACAAAGCTATTTAAAACAGATCATGTATTAGTGGCAGAGCTATTAGAACCACTATTTGCAAGAATCTGGTTAATAGAGACAACACGAGTGGAGTGGAACAGAGGAATAATTGTTAAACTGTCAAAGAAAGGTGACCTCACTGACTGCAACAAATGAAGAGTAGTTTCTCTCCTTTCAGTTCCCAGCAAAATATTGGGCTGAATAATTATTCAAAGAATTTCAAGAGCACAAGACCATAAACTGAGGAAGAAACAAGCAGGATTCAGAAGAAACAGACAATGTGCAGATCATACATTTACCTTCAGAAACATAACAGGGCAGTGTTCAGAATGGTAAAGGCAACTGTATATCAATGTTGTTGACGTTGAAAAGGCATTTGACAGCATACCAAGGGACAGCCTGTGGAAAATAGTGAGGGCTTATGGAATCCTTAAGTGCATGGCCTGGCCTCCATCATTAAAAGCCTGTATGCAAATTTCACATGCAGAGCAACTTAACTTTTGAGGTGAAAACAGGAGTGCGGCAGGGATACCCCTATTAATCACTCTTTTTTAACTGTCATAGACTGAGTCATGCGCCAGACAACAGCAGATGTCCTTAGAGGAGTAACATGGACAGCATTCTCTGCACTGGAGGATCTGGAATACGCAGATAACAGTGCACTATTCGCACACTCACATCAACACATTCAAGAAAAAACAGACAGACTGAATAAACATAGCCAACAGGTGGGACTAAACATTAATCTCAAGAAGACGGAAGTCATGACACTAAATGTAAGAAATCCTGCACCCATAAATATAAGGGGCCAAGACCTGGAAAATACAAACATATTTACATACTTATGAAGCATAGTAACAACATATGGCGGAGCAAGTAAAGACATCTGCAGCCGAATGAATATAACCTAAACAACATCTGGAAATCCTCTCAGTACAGTACATACACTAAACTTAAAAATATATGAGAGCTGCGTAATTTCTGTACTTCTATACGGTGCAGAATGCAGGAGAGTAACAGAAAAGGAAATGCCTAAACTGTCTTCTGTAAAATTCTTCGAATTTTCTGGTCGAATACCATCACCAACCAAGAACTGCTAACTGAGTGTCACCAAGAAGACATGCGTACCATCATAGTGGATAGACGCTGCAATTAGGTTGGCCATATTCTCTCTATCACCAGAACCGCCATGCTATAGACTCCAGAAGGAAAGCAAAAGTAAGGATGGCCAAAAGCCACCTAGCGGAGAACTGTGGAAGCAGAGATGCTAAGCATGAATCAGAACTAGGGCACCACGCGAATGATGGCTATCGACCGATCAAAGTGGGGACAATTTGTTGCTGCCCTACAAGACGCCATCAGGCGTGATGGTCACTAATTGCTTTGTCAGTCAGCGATTGGACAAGGACCAAAGAAAGAAGATATCCTGCATTAACTACATAAGAAAGGTCGTCCCATAACATATACTATCGCAGGGAAGTGAAATGTTAGAGATTTCACGATACTAGGTCCAGCTTCAAGAGCTATGGTAACCAGTTCCCTCCTTCGCTACCTTTGTCATCCCTAACTCAAGAGCAGAGTCAGGTATCCATTTACAGCTGGGTAGATTGGAGCATGACGCTACCGTGTTTGCAACCCTGTACTTTGAACGCCACGGTAGCGCAGTGGTTAGCGCACTGGCTTCCTAGCTCGGTGGTCCATGGTTCGATCCCCAGTTGAGGTGAGATTTTTTAGACCGCAAACGTCTCCGGGGTCTACCCAGCCTCATGAATTGGGTACCAGAGCAACTTCTGGGAAGGTTAAGGCGGCCGGCGTGATGTTGACCACATCACCCCTAGTGTGCCGATGGTCAAGAAAATATGGGCCTAACACCATATTCCCAATATACCTCAATGGGCGTGTAACGGGATCCTTTACCTTTACCTTACTTTCAACACGAAATGCCAGCGCTCTGACCAATCTGCCAATCACATGCTCATTAAGTACATAGAAACAAAAAGTTAAGAGGTTTTCCCATCTTATGAGAATGGAGCCTGGTCAGTTACCACTACTCGCCTACAACTGTAGAAGTACAGGGGAGAGCAGGAGGCAGGTAGATAAACAACATCACAGAAATACTACAACAACACGGGATGACAGAAGCTAATGTGACACACTTGACTCAATAACACAATCTTCAGCTGCCCACCACGCTTCAAGGCTGGAGTGTAACGACAAGAACACAATCTTCAGCTGCCCACCAAGCTTCAAGGCTGGAGTGTAACGACAAGAACACAATCTTCAGCTGCCCACCAAGCTTCAAGGCTGGAGTGTAACGACAAGAACACAATCTTCAGCTGCCCACCAAGCTTCAAGGCTGGAGTGTAACGACAAGAACACAATCTTCAGCTGCCCACCACGCTTCAAGGCTGGAGTGTAACGACAAGAACACAATCTTCAGCTGCCCACCACGCTTCAAGGCTGGAGTGTAACGACAAGAAAATGAAAATGAATATTGTCTCGTCTGCAGTTAAGATGCATATCTGAACATAAAACATCTTTTGATTTTGGAAGAGAAGTGAGTAATCGAGAGATGTGCCAAGTGCGTAGGTTAGTGAGTAAGGCACAGTATGAATGAGTGAGTGACTAAACGAAAGTGCTCTCCGGTGCATAAATTAAAGAGTTAGTGGACAGATGAGTAAATGCGTAGGTGTGGCTGAGTTTGAATGTGGGTAATATGGATCCGAAAAAAAAGAAAACATCTTACACCACACGGGTTATTATCTGGTATTCTCCATGCCAGAATCTTCATCGCGAATGTTAGTCCCAACCCACATCACCTGGAAACAGTGCATTGACACAGTACACAAACGACGTAGCAGCATCGAGGATCCCAATGTGTGTATACGGGGTCACAGATTCTATAAATATTTTTGTTCACACAGTTATTTGCGCACTTTTCTTTGTCGAGTGTTACTATTTTCTGGAGAGTACATATAAGGGAAACAATACAATTAATGTCTAACTGTCAACCAAAGTTGCATCCCTTAGCGTTAGTGACAGAAAAAGCTGGGGTTATATATATACAGTATATTGATTTTTCTTCTTCATCAAATACCGTGCCCACTGGCCTCAGTTTGGTTTTGATTTTAAGGACCATCCTCATTGCACACGGACAACCCCATCAGTGCTTCGATCTCCTCCCTTAGATCACACACAAGAAGTATCTCAGCACAGTGTACCAACTCCGTAGCACCTGCGAGCATCCCAATGTGTGTATACAGGAATCACGCATTCTCGTATAAACATTTTTGACATAGGTGATTATGTCTATTCACAACTTGCTGTCCTCAGTGAAGTTCATCAGTTCTTGTGCTGTCCTCAGTGAAGTTCATCAGTTCTTATGCTGTCCTCAGTGAAGTTCATCAGTTCTTGTGCTGTCTTCTTTCCATATTATACTCCAGCTATTCTCTTCTGATGACATGCTAGCAGAAAACGGATTGCTTCGAATGTGAGTAATATGCTTTCTTTGTGCACTGGCGTCTTCTAGGACATCCTCGTGGCTCTTTTTGGCTATCTACGATATTGTAAACATAACTTATAATAATAATAGCAAAACTAATAATGATAATGCCACTTATACATTTTAGTGACCCTGGTCATGTTATATTTGTTTTATTGTGACATTTAAACCAAACGAGGATGTACATAAATCACTTTAAAACGAATCAACGTTTGTCTCATTTGTTTTTCTAACCGCAGCGTATAAACTCCTCTGTTTTGATTGTATAATCAGGCAGTTTCTCATTTAACAAGCTAATAACTTTCTTGTCTTATGACATGCTAAAACTTGTCTTGTCTTATGACATGCTAAAACTTGTCTTGTCTGATGACATGCTAAAACTTGTCTTGTCTTATGACATGCTAAAACTTGTCTTGTCTGATGACATGCTAAAACTTGTCTTGTCTGATGACATGCTAAAACTTGTCTTGTCTTATGACAAGTGGACTCCAAGTATCATTGTCCTGTTTTGTTTGTTCTGTTCTTGTTTTTGTCACGAGCTTCAGATTTCTCAGCATGTCTCTTGCTCAGGGCAAGGGTCTTGTATTAAGAGTTTATCAACTGATGATGATGATGTCTACTTCCATCCACTTATATTTATCATTTGGTGGACATCATTAATAAAAAAAGATCCTTATCAACTGGTGGCCAGTGTGTATACATTGGTATACTTGTTATGTTCGCAAATATTTCAGGATGTACTCACTGACATCCCTGGACAAACGCATGTCATTGAACATGACATTGTTCTAACTGACCATACTCCTATTAGGGTTAGACCTTATCCTATACCTATACATTTTCAAGCACAGGTCGAGAAAGAGTTGGATGAGATGATAGATTTGAAAATAATCGAACCATCCACCTCTGCATATTCTTCGCCGATGGTTATTGTTCGAAAAAAAGACAATAACATACGTCTTTGCGTTGACTATCGAAAATTGAATCAGGTAACGAAGTTCGATGCTGAACCTATGCCTTTACTGGAAGAACTACTTACTCGACTCTCCAAATCTCATTTTTTCACTAAACTTGATTTGTCTAAAGGATATTGGCAAGTTCCTTTATCTGAACGCGCCAAACCTCTCACGGCTTTTTCAACACCTAGAGGTTTGTTCCAATGGAATTTTATGCCTTTCGGTCTTATGAACGCACCAGCTACATTCGTACGCATGATGCGCCGAATCCTATCTTATCGGTCAGATGTCATTGCATATCTTGACGACATCTGTCTTTTCAGCGATACTTGGGAAGATCACTATTCAGGGTTAGATGAATTGCTGTCTACTTTGCGCGAGCACAACCTGACAGCGAAACCCTCTAAAGCCTATATTGGTTTTAGCGAAATTTCTTTCCTAGGCCACCGAGTTGGTCATGGTTTCCTAAAGACAGAGGACCATAATACTAGTAAGATACTTAACATCTCAATCCCTAAGACTAAAAAACAGGTGAGAAGTCTGTTAGGTCTTATTCAATTTTATGGCAGATTCATTCAGAATCTATCCTCTATCATGGCACCTCTTTCAACACTTCTAAAGAAAGGTTCGCCTAATGTGGTCCACTGGTCTCAGGAATGCCAATGCTCTCTGGATAAGATTAAAACATTGTTTTCAACACCACGAACTCTTCCTATCATTCGCACATTATACACTCCATCTATGTCTACACACCACTGCGTAGGTCAAGTTGACATTCCATACTCGAACCACGAGCAACACAACAACACAGTATTTAACTCTGGTGATGTTCGAGCGAGCTTCAGATTTCTCAGCATGTCTCTTGCTCAGGGCAAGGGTCTTGTATTAAGAGTTTTTCAACTGATGATGATGATGTCTACTTCCATCCACTTATATTTATCATTTGGTGGACATCATTAATAAAAAAAGATCCTTATCAACATCTAAAGACGATTTTATAGGTTATTTTTTTTTTACTTGCGAATATGCCCAGAAAATTATAAAGGAGATCTTCTACTAGTTTTATCTCCCTTAATTATTTTGATAACAGTAAGTTATTTCCCTTAGAACTCTCACTTTTTTGCAAACGAAAGACAGAAACAGCTTGTGAAACAGCCACAGTATCGTAATATATAAAATAGTGTGCTACACCATTGATCAGTTCATAGCTTTAAAACATTTTAATATCTGTAAGCGACGGTAAAAGGTAAACTAGCCGGACGAAACAAACATTTATCGGCATGTTATTTTTAACCACAACAGATCGAATAGTTCAACAAGTGTCACGGACTTGGCAACAATAGATTTTTGTCGGTCTTTGCACTTTTAAGTTGTCCATGACATATTGATTTTTATATCGCTCGCTTAGCAATGTCAGACGGCTTTGGGCATTAGGCGTATTCCATGACAACCGTTACTAATTGTAGCCTGTGACCAAAAACAAAAACTAATATAGCAGAGCAGACGTGGCAGTCGGCCATATTTGATATTCCTACACTTTAACCCCATAGAGCCAAAAACTAGTTTGCATACTTTGTTCATGATTTTAATACAGAGTACAATTTTAGAACGTGAGTTATTTTATAAACCTGAAAAACGTTCATCTGGTTTTGAAATGACCCATATATGACTCACTTCTAAACAATGACATAACCCGAATTAAAGCAAACATGCGCTTTCCTGGCTCTTGTCATCAGTTCCATATTACTGATCTTCTCATACCACTATGATCCTTCTATTCTATGCAAGCGTCCATTTATCAAAGTCTGTAGCTACAGTGAACATATACTTAATATTATTTTTTTTTAATATTTAGAACAATTTATTGAAATTTTACTTCAAAGTCCCCATCGTTAAACTGATGACAAGATCTAGACAAGTACCCGTGGTACAAGAGATGACAAGATCTAGACAAGTGTACCCGTGGTACAAGAGATGAGAAGGCGACACTGGTGATGGACCGGATACAGATTGAGGAAAAGTGTTGATAGCATCACCAGACAGTCCTTATTGTGAAAACAACAGGGCAAGTAAAGGAGAGGCAGAACCAAGAGCACATGGAGAGACAGAACCAAGAGCACATGGAGAAGAGAGCTTGATAAGGATGGATTTGAGCTGAAGTGGTAACTTGCCACCCTTATCGACACCTGGTATTAAAGTGCAAGATGTAGGTGTCTTCTCTGATTTAGGATGTTGCTGTGTATGTGGTAGTGGAACAGTTCACAGGGTTATCACACAGGCAACATGACGTGTAGAGTCATAGAAAGGGTAACTTCGTTGTATAAGTTTCTTTCATTTATTGCACGCCATAAAACAGTCATGATACTTATGACATCAACATAGTTAACGAGTTCAGCAAGATGATATGGCACATTGAAAACAATTTCTGTAGTCAGCAATGACAGCTGTTGTATATATGCGTCATAAGACATCACAGTTCAATAGATTCAGAAAATTCATAAATCATAGAGTTCTAGTTCGTGAAGCTGTATAAATAATAATAATTTCTATAACTTCTGCAACAGTGTCAGCTACAGATCTTCAATGTTCATAAACAATAATAAATGCTCCCATTCTGATGCTAGCAGATCAGTTGTATACAATAAGTCCGTTCACTGTCTGCACGTGAATAGCATACATGGGCTACTGGTCAGCTCAACCTTTATAATGTTCCTAAGTCTAACCATCTGACTTGGACGTGATCTCTGATATAACGAATCCTGGAACACAGACAATAGTCTTGTTGGTCTAGAGCGACCCATATATATTTAACTAGTTCAGGTATACAGATACCGGTGACTTAATCCTAGTCAAAGTACCTCTCCATTTTGCATCACACAGGCGAGCAAATAGGCGACAAAATGACGAACCTCTAGATGATAGCATAAAGTTCGATACAAGAGGAATTACCTTATTTCGGAAAATCAACCATGAACATATGCCTCCAGGCAGGCGTGAATAATACTGGGAAATAGTCTAGTTAGCTAACTAACTCACAAAGACACTGTATTTCCCTCAGAAAATCACAAGACGCAGTTGCGTCTGCTCGCTTCTTAAACCATTTCTCAACTGCCGAACTGGGCGGAACACACAGAACGAACTCCCAGCTTTTGACATGCGCAGAACGACAATCTCTGAGTTGCCGTTCACAATAAGACGATTCTAAGAACATTCGAGATAAAAGTCTTACACAGTCGCGCCTTTTATGGTCATGAAAAGAAGCGTTAAGAAAGGTTTCAGACATCTACCATAGTTGACTGATACTACCAAATAAGGAGATGTGGTCACGCTTCGTTCAAGAAATTATAGACCGAACGTGTCTCTATACAAGAGAAGGCAACTCCTAAAAAATTGTAGTTTCGATAACTCGGATTATGTCCCTTTGACCATAGAAAACATAATACACACTTCAGTCAAAAAATGATCATACATATCAAAAAATGTTTATACAAACGAAAAATAATAATGATCCGTGCGTAACATTACCGCACCCTCCCTGGAAAAAAAAAATGAAACATTTTTTTTTTTAAATCCTGGAGCCGGAAAAAATCTAGGCTCCTAACGCACGTATGATGCGTGGATATATACCTAACAAATTAGCTCAACGCATGGAGCGACACTGAGATCATATCTCAGATCCTTAGAGAAAAATTTATCTAAGTATACGCTGATATATTCCAGGAAGGTGCCACCAACACACGCCACAATGATGGCAACAACATAATGACAATCAAATTATTCTCATACCAATATATGAAATTAAATATATTATGTGTTATCATACAATGTGTTGCAAATAGCGGTGTAATTTACTAATATACCGCACTATATTATTACATTATATAAAGTAACAGTAATTAATAAGTAATACATGTGTTGATCTTCGGTGACATAAAACATTCAATAGAAGAAGATGTGGACATCATCCGCTCCCAATGTAGGACAGGACTTGATATCCTCAAAGTTGCACAATGGACATAAACTCGCAGACTTCAATGATGTGCTGCGAAAATATCAATAACACAAATCTTAAAGACAACTGGTAAATTTCTTAATACAATCCTGAAAATAATTTATTTAAATGTGGCCGAGTGATCTTTTGGCCCGTATATCACTAACTAAGCCTTCTTAGATAATTACATGGTACAATGTTATAAATTTCCCTCAAAAAAAAAAAAAGTGAGACAAAATCTACTAACATGTCATTATAACATTGGACTGTATATCAGGAAATATATATATATATGACAGAAGAATCATGTGGAATCGTGTGGACATCTGGACAGAATGTCTGCCATTACATTATCCGAACCACGGATAGCTCGAACCGAGAAATGAAATGGTTGAAGAGCTATGGCATAACGAGTGGACCTCGAGCTCTTCAAGTTTTTGCTCTGAATAGCAGTAAGCGCTTTCTGGTCGGTTTCCACAATGAAATGTGCGCCTAGAAGAAATCTTTGTAACTTTAGAATAGACCATACCATAGCCAATAACTCACGGTCTAAAACCGAGTAATTCTTTTCTGCAGCGTTTAATTTCCTAGAGATATACATCACCGGATGCAAAGTATCAGAATACTCCTGCATTAGTGCTGCCCCAATCCCTGTTGACGAGGCGTCACTTCGAAGAACAAAAGTCTTCTCAATAGTAGGTAACTTAAGAATAGGTGGAGATGAAAATAGGGCTTTAACCTGGTCCAATGAGGATTGACATTCTTTAGACCAGCGGATCAGATTAGGCGACCCTTTCTTCAATAAAGTAGAAAGCGGTGCCATAATGGAGGACAGATTCGGAATGAATCGTCCGTAGAATTGAATCAAACCTAATAGACTCCTTACTTGTTTCTTCGTCTTAGGGACCGAAATGTTAAGTATTTTTGAAACATTGTGGTCCTCTGTCTTTAAAAGACCATGACCAACCCGATGACCTAGGAAAGAAATCTCGCTAAATCCTATAAAGGCTTTAGAGGGTTTTGCAGTCAAGTTATACTCGCGAAGAGTAGACAGTAATTCGTATAAACCCAAATAATGATCTTCCCAAGAATCACTGAATAGACAGATATCATCTAGGTATGCTATGACATCTGTACGATATGCGAGAATTCGCCGCATCATGCGTACGAATGTAGCAGGGGCGTTCATAAGACCAAAAGGCATGAAATTCCATTGGAATAAACCCCTAGGTGTAGAAAAAGCTGTAAAAGGTTTGGCACGTTCAGTTAGCGGGACTTGCCAATAACCTTTAGACAAATCTAGTTTGGTAAAGAATCTAGAATTAGAAAGTTTATTGAGTAGCTCTTCTAATGAAGGCATAGGTTCAGCATCGAACTTCGTAACTTGGTTCAATTTGCGATAATCTACGCAAATGCGAATGTTATTATCCTTCTTTCGAACAATAACCATAGACGAAGAGTATGCTGAAGTGGATGGTTCAATGATTTCCAAACGTATCATTTCATCCAACTCTTTTTCGACTTGAGACTGGAAATGGATAGGTATTGGATATGGTCTGACTCTGATAGGATTGTGATCAGTTAGCACAATGTCATGTTCTATGACATGTGTGTGCCCCGGGATGTCTGTAAGAACATCCTGAAATGTTTGCAACATCGAAGAAACTTGTCGATGTTCCTCAGCGGAAAGATTTGGAGAAACGGTCACGTTTTTCCAAGATTCCGTAGAATAAAGTGGGACCATAGAAAGAGGAAGATTGACATCAGAAAAAGTAGTTTCCTCATCCTGTATAACTGACAGAGATGAGTACTGACCATGAGTTGCTTGTGAATTGTCCGTAGCCTGGAAAATAGGCTGCAAATAGTCAGGTCTTTCATAAAATTCTGTGAGCATATTTATGTGGAAAGTTTTATGCTTTCCATCAATATCGACAACATAGTCGACATCAGAAATTTTGGAGACTATTGCATATGGACCTTTCCATGCAATTAGAAGTCTGTTCTCCCTTGAAGGAAGTAGAACGAGAGCTTTGTCACCTGGACAAAGTTGTCGTAGACATCTATTCTTATTTGCAAACTGCCTTGCCTTTTCTTTAGCAAATTCTGAAGACGAAGTTGCTAGTTTGCATGCCTCGATGATCTTTTGCCTAAGAGCAATGACGTACTCATAAGAAGATTGAGTCTCATCGCTAATATTATCGGCAGTGATTAGATCGTGAAGTAAAGACATAGGGCCGCGCGGTTGCGCGCCAAAGACAAGTTCAAAAGGGAAAACCCCGTATGTTCATTGGGGACCTCTCTATACGCAAAGAGAGCCGCGGGTAAGACCCTGTCCCAATCCTGAGGATGATCCTCAGTTATTTTACCAAGTAAAGTTTTCAGAGTCCTATTTAAACGTTCGACCAACCCATTAGACATTGGGTGATAGATACTGCTGAGAGACCTTTTAATGTGTAGCATAGACATTACCTGTGACATAGTGTCTGATATAAGTTGAGTGCCATGGTCTGACAATATTTCTCCGGGAAAACCCAAGCGAGAAAATATCAGCCAAAGAGCGTCTGCGATATCAGCAGTTGAGATGCTCTTGAGAGGTATTGCCTCTGGCCAACGTGTGCACATATCGACACATGTAAGGATAAATTGATGTCCTCTAGCCGACTTAATTCTAAAAGGACCGATAATATCTATTGCCATTTTTTGAAAAGGGCGAATAGGAATGTCAGCAGCCTGGATAGGCGCAGCATGTCGTGGTCCTTTAGATTTGACCTCCTGACATACTTTGCAAGAGCGACAGTACATTCGTATGTCCTTGCTCACAAATGGCCAAAAGAAAGCCGCAAGAACCCTCGACTTTGTACGGGAAAAACCCATATGTCCAGCACATTGCGAGTCATGAGCATGTTGCAATATTTGCAATCTCATGCTCTTAGGCACAAGAATTTGTGAATGAGTGGACGTAGTCGAGTCTTGTACCATACGTACAAGTACGCCGTTCTTCATAGAAATCCAAGATTTCCTATTAGTGTTCTGATTAGGATCACCTTTTTTTGCTAGAATGAAGAATTTTTGTAAAGAAGGATCTTCTTCTTGCAATTTGATAAATGAGTCACGTGTAATAGTCAAGTGACTATCTTGGTCATTTACTTCATCATTATTAGTTAATGAAGTTTGAGGTGGATCCAGAGCATGTGCTCTTGTGACCACCGCATTGGTAGCTTCAATGTTTTGCTCTTCCCAAACAGCAATCTGCTGTGGGGTACATTCCCTAACTCCGTGAATACGACCAATAATAAGGTCCGCAATAGGGTTTGGAAGTAGACACGCGTGGACCTCTCCCGTGAAGAAAGGAGTAGCAATGTGTATTATAGCAGTAGGATACTTTTCTAACGTGCCACCAAATGTGACACATTTGATGACTTTTCCTGTAGCACAGGATGGATCTACAAGAGATTGCCTAACGCCGACAGTAGTACATCCAGAATCAAACAACACTGAGACTGGATTACTATTTACTAGCCCCTTATGTAATATAAGAGAACCTCTCCCATCATGAGCAACATTAGCAGGAAGAGCGGGCAAAGGATGACCACAGCTTAGAGTACTAACGGTTTTCGGATCAAATAAAGTACTGCATTGGATACATTTATTTGCCCTACCAAAATCAAAAGATGAGCATCCGATAGCATTATGGTCTTTATCATTATTAACCTGTTTATCTGCTCCCTGAGATTCTTGTTGAACAGAGTTTGTCTGTTGATATCTTTTTTCTCTTATGTTGCGATCTACCGCGACCATTATTGCCTCTGCAATTATCATTAAAGTCCCTACTGTAATTTTTATCCTGGTTTGAGTTCCAGTTTCCATAACTGTCATTACTATCTCTATGCTGTTGAGAACCTCTATTATCTTGGTATTGAGGTCTCTGCATAAAATATTTCCCTCTATACCGATTACCTTTGTGAAAATTTCTAAAGTTAACCGGAGTAGAATAACGTGTAGTATTCGGTTGTCTCCAGTTCTGGGAAGAAGAATCACCCTGGAATTGATCACTATGGTTCTGGGCATAATTACGATTACTCTTTTTATTGAAATTTTTCTGGCTACCCTGAAATTTACGCATAAAATTTGGGCCATAAGGTGCTGCCGAAGCAACTGGCAGACCTTCTTTCACCTTAGAGTTACTAATGGTTATGTGCGGATGCGCAGTAACATACTGGCTACAGTATTCTTCCATTTCTTTTATGTTTTTAGGCTTACGCTCATGAAGAAAAGATAGAAAAGCTTCATTAACAGAAGACATAACCTTATCTCTAAGTAGTAAATCCATAAGAGCTTCAAATGTATTTTCTGTCTTAGACAACTCAACCCATCGTAAAAAAGTAAGACGGATGCCTGAGATGAATTCAGAGAATTCAACTCCAGTTTCTGGTAACATGGTTTTAAATTTAAGACGATATCCGTCCTCGTTAAGTTGGTACTTCTTTAACAATGCCGCCCTGACAACCTCATAGTTGTTTTTGTCAGGCACATCTACCATACTCAACAAAGTCAAAGCATCACCTCTAAGTATCTTGGACAGATGATACACATATAATGTTTTATCTATATTATGCACATTACATGCACTTTCAAATCTATCTAGATAAAATGTTATATCATCGATTGAGGGATTAAATGCTGGTAGATTAAGCTTGAAATCCTTAGCATTAGTCTTATTTGACACCTTATTTGCATCATTAGCATTACCAGTGTTCAATAACTTTAACTTCTCTAACTCTAAAGCTAAGACTTTTTCATCATGTTCCATTTTTGCTTTTCTCTCATCAGCCTCTCTTTGTAACCTTCTTTCTTCCGCCTGTAACTTTTTTTCTTCAGCCTCTATTTCAAGACTCTTATTTTCAGCTTCTTTTTCAAGTCTCTTATTTTCAGCTTCTTTTTCAAGTCTCTTATTTTCAGCTTCTTTTTCAAGTCTCTTATTTTCAGCTTCTTTTTCAAGTCTCTTATTTTCAGCTTCTTTTTCAAGTCTCTTATTTTCAGCTTCAGCCTGAAGCCTCTTCTCCTGAAATTCTGCTTCTCTTTTTTGTTTTTCCATTTCCATTTGAAATCTTTTTTCCTCCACCTGCATCTGCAGTTTCTTTTGTTCTATTTCAGCCTCTATTCTCTTTTGTTCAGTTTGTTCTTTCATTTTCTTTTCTTCCGACTTCAATGCCTTGGCATATTGAACAGTCGCAAATTCTTCTAATTTATCACCTGTCTTCCCAAGGGCTTTACCCTGCTCAATAAAGTACTCAAATGTAGACATGATGTCTAAAATGTGAGTACAGAACCTGAAATAATTAATTATCTTATTTCAATGTTAAATAGCAACAAGACTTAATAAAGTGCTTGTATAATCTCTATGTTGAACCCAATCTCTGTGGGAAACAGGAGTTGACACCAACTTGTATTATCAAATGTATAATAATATCACAAGTCACTTCTTAATCATCAGTGCACTACCCAAATCAGTGCATAACCATCAGTTATTTATCATAACTGCACTACAATAGTGCATAAGCAAAAAACCACCAGTTTGTTATGATAAGTGCACTATAGACCAATAGTGCATGAGCATATATTAACAATAGTGAAAGCTAACTATGCAAGAACTATGTAAACAATAACAAGACAATGTAAACAATAACAAAGGTCACCAACAATGTAAACAATAACAAAGATCAAAGTCAATGTAAACAACAACAAAGATCAGAGTCAATGTAAACAACAACAAAGATCAGAGTCAATGTAAACAATCAACAAAGATCAAAGTCAATGTAAACAACAACAAAGATCAAACAATACGAAAACATTCGCATAAGTCAAATACACAAACAGCAAAACTAAAAGAAATATGCGAAGATATGACTAACAAATGACGCTACAGTGTATACACAAAAATATACGTAAAGAACTGAATAATAGCAAAGGGGAGACCTACAAATACAAACAATCGAAATCGAAACTAAAAAACACAAAGAAAGAGAGAAAAGAAAAAAAGAAAAAAAAAATATATATATACAAGAAACAAAAATAAAGCACAACTCGTCACAACTAAACAGATATAGCAACGATTGTCGCTAGCAAATTTCACTGTAGGAAATTCGCACAGTCCCTAACGAAAACGCTAACAGTAGAACCTCTGTGACGTGGTATCTTCTACTGCAAGACTCCGCCCAACCGAGAAAACCCGCTGAAATATAAACATATAAATATACAAATAACAAATAACATATAACATATAAACATGTATCATGAAAACAATAGGAGAAAGTGTGAAAGTACAGAAGGCTCAGTTAGAACATAAGGGCACAGTTCACAAACAAAACAGGCCACTTAACTTCTATAAATCCAGCGTCAGCACGGTGCAGAACAGGATGTAATCAGCATTCTGAGGATAATGATCCAACGTTGATTAACTTCTGCTCCCATAAACAGCCATGACGAAGGAAAAGAGCTTCTAATACTGCAACAGTTGTTACGGCACTTGACCTTCTGAATCTTCTAAATTGATTTAACCGGCACTTGACCTTCTGAACCCGCAACAGTACCCCTGAGACCGGAACAGTTGTTACGGCACTTGTCCTTCTTTTCACCAGATCAGGAAATCCATTCGCTCGGTACTTGTCCTTCTAATTTTACATAAACTTCAATATTGCCGAGCAGCGCCGGGTAGTTTCAAAATCAGCAACTGTCAGAAAATCCGGATACTTTCAATAAAATTTCTTGTAAGGGTAGTTGATGCTGTAGTTGTATCTAGTATGATGATGATGTCTGGGTTTGCTGACCCCCTTGATAGCTGGAATCAGAGTGAACCAACCTATGGCCACCAAAAATGATATGGTGCGCCAAAATATCAGATGATAGAACCAGCTCTGGCCACCAAAAATGATAAGGGTGGATTTGAGCTGAAGTGGTAACTTGCCACCCTTATCGACACCTGGTATTAAAGTGCAAGATGTAGGTGTCTTCTCTGATTTAGGATGTTGCTGTGTATGTGGTAGTGGAACAGTTCACAGGGTTATCACACAGGCAACATGACGTGTAGAGTCATAGAAAGGGTAACTTCGTTGTATAAGTTTCTTTCATTTATTGCACGCCACAAAACAGTCATGATACTTATGACATCAACATAGTTAACGAGTTCAGCAAGATGATATGGCACATTGAAAACAATTTCTGTAGTCAGCAATGACAGCTGTTGTATATATGCGTCATAAGACATCACAGTTCAATAGATTCAGAAAATTCATAAATCATAGAGTTCTAGTTCGTGAAGCTGTATAAATAATAATAATTTCTATAACTTCTGCAACAGTGTCAGCTACAGATCTTCAATGTTCATAAACAATAATAAATGCTCCCATTCTGATGCTAGCAGATCAGTTGTATACAATAAGTCCGTTCACTGTCTGCACGTGAATAGCATACATGGGCTACTGGTCAGCTCAACCTTTATAATGTTCCTAAGTCTAACCATCTGACTTGGACGTGATCTCTGATATAACGAATCCTGGAACACAGACAATAGTCTTGTTGGTCTAGAGCGACCCATATATATTTAACTAGTTCAGGTATACAGATACCGGTGACTTAATCCTAGTCAAAGTACCTCTCCATTTTGCATCACACAGGCGAGCAAATAGGCGACAAAATGACGAACCTCTAGATGATAGCATAAAGTTCGATACAAGAGGAATTACCTTATTTCGGAAAATCAACCATGAACATATGCCTCCAGGCAGGCGTGAATAATACTGGGAAATAGTCTAGTTAGCTAACTAACTCACAAAGACACTGTATTTCCCTCAGAAAATCACAAGACGCAGTTGCGTCTGCTCGCTTCTTAAACCATTTCTCAACTGCCGAACTGGGCGGAACACACAGAACGAACTCCCAGCTTTTGACATGCGCAGAACGACAATCTCTGAGTTGCCGTTCACAATAAGACGATTCTAAGAACATTCGAGATAAAAGTCTTACACAGTCGCGCCTTTTATGGTCATGAAAAGAAGCGTTAAGAAAGGTTTCAGACATCTACCATAGTTGACTGATACTACCAAATAAGGAGATGTGGTCACGCTTCGTTCAAGAAATTATAGACCGAACGTGTCTCTATACAAGAGAAGGCAACTCCTAAAAAATTGTAGTTTCGATAACTCGGATTATGTCCCTTTGACCATAGAAAACATAATACACACTTCAGTCAAAAAATGATCATACATATCAAAAAAATGTTTATACAAACGAAAAATAATAATGATCCGTGCGTAACAGAGCTAGAGACAGAAACAGAAATAATGAGGAAGAAATGGAAAGAGTTTGAGTGGATGGCACAGGACAGGAGACTTGGCATATATTGTGGGGGGCCTATGCTCCATTCAGGAATAGAAAGGTAATGAATGCATCAATTAATAAATGTGTTATGTCTGTCGGTGAAACATCTCTCATCTTGTTTAACATATCATTTTTCTTTCCATCTATGTTTTCTGACAGTTTTCATCCCTGCGTATTTTGTTTCCACTTTTCATTTTTTTTATTTTTTTTTCCTGTTATCTTTTATTCTATAATAAACATTTTATTTTCTTTGCCGGTTTTTATAATAAATAAAAATATAATTCATTCCATATGTTATTTTTAGCCAATGTGCAGGTCATATGAAACCTTTCTCGTGCATGTAACATCCGGTTCATTTCCATGTAATGAGTTATAGCTTGGGAATATAATGTTCTGTATTCTAGATAGCATATACATTTCTTGTCTGTTTTGTTTTTTGTTGTTGTTGTTTCTTTCACACTGCAAGTTCTGTCGGTTGTTGTTGTGGCGTCTTGTACAGCCCGTCCGTGTAGTTAGCGGAATTAGGATTAGGGTTATGGCGTCTCACAATGTCTATATGGTGTACAGCTCGTCCGTGTAGTTAGCGGTGCTAGGGTTATGGCGTCTCACAATGTCTATATGGTGTACAGCTCGTCCGTGTAGTTAGCGGGGTTAGGGTTAGGGTTATGGCGTCTCACAATGTCTATATGGTGTACAGCTCGTCCGTGTAGTTAGCGGGGTTAGGGTTAGAGTTATGGCGTCTCACAATGTCTATATGGTGTAGTTAGCGGAATTAGGATTAGGGTTATGGCGTCTCACAATGTCTATATGGTGTACAGCTCGTCCGTGTAGTTAGCGGGGTTAGGGTTATGGCGTCTCACAATGTCTATATGGTGTACAGCTCGTCCGTGTAGTTAGCGGGGGTTAGGGTTATGGCGTCTCACAATGTCTATATGGTGTACAGCTCGTCCGTGTAGTTAGTGGGGCTAGGGTTATGGCGTCTCACAATGTCTAGCGGGGGGGGGGGGGGGTTGTTGAACGGTCAAATAAAGAATAGGACTACTACACCCTCAGGCATGTCGTACCAGGCCACTAACATGTGGTTGTGCATGAGGATGGCAACCTCATTATGTAAAAGAAATTGCCATAGAAACGACTTCTGCAGGTGAGTATTTGGTGAAGGTTTCCTGCAAGGAAATCAGCTACAGTTTGTGGTTCCATGCTCCGTAGGCTATATGTAAAATTAATAACATCAAATACCAAAGGAAAACGATGATGATGATGATATAGTGTAAATGGTGGTGCCCCCTCCCACCGTCTTCAACACATCTCTCCTGGTACTATAGTGCTTGAGGGGAATGACGTACTAAGGGAGTGCTAGGGGACGGTCCGCCCCTGGTGACAGCCAAGAAGAAGGTACCATCGGATACTACTATGACATTACTGTGCTGTTCAAAAATCTTCAAGCATGATATATTGTTTTGTGTTTTATGGGGTGGAAGGACCAGCCCAGGGTGTCAAATACTTTAATTACGCCCCTGCTTGACGGATCTACAGGCTCCAGTTACTGGCTTTAGCTTGGTATACTTTATCTTTCTCAATTTTAGTTTTTGAATTTAAAATTATTTTTAATAACTGTTTTGTATTTGTTTTCTTTCGGGTTTTGATTTGTGTAAGACACTTTTTGTACATAATTGACGTGGTGAATATTATTTTGATAATATGTTTATTTATCTTTGGTCGTCCTTATTAGCTCAAGTAGCATTTATCCGCTTATTCTAGGTGTGGTATTCCACAATCTTACAACGTTATCAATTTCTCTAGGCAGGTCGTTTGTTTAGCATGGTTTTTGACGATGGTGCTTGGAGATGACGAAGACTCCTTTGATCCTCTTGGGGAAATATATTATGTTAACTGTAAGTTGAGTAAGCAGGAAACCCGTAGCGTCTACCTCCCGGGATGACTGAGCGCCTCCCATGCGTCCCAGCGCCGTGTGACCCCCGAGAAGAAGTGGTCGGAAGCATGTCATAGCATGTCCCAGTTTCTGGAGACAGAAATGAAAATAATAAAGAAGAAATGGTACGATCTTGAGCGAATGGCATAGAACAGGAAGACCTGCCACAAATTTGTTGGTAGCCTATGCTCCTTTGATGACCTGAAAGATGCTGTTAATTGGGATTACGATGAAGTTACATTTTTTTTTTAAATACAGAATTACCGGTACCGTATATTAATGACAGTTATTGAGCCCATTCAATAAGGAGGGCCCCACTTAAACTGTGCCCTGGGGACCCTCACACTGCAGTTACGCCACTGAAGGAGACATTATACATTCCTAACTCACCTCTGTTATTTTTTAATTCTGCTTCAGGCTGATAATTGCATCAGATCGTACAGCTGCTATGTTTTTTGTAGGACTGTTACTAATTACTTGGATGTGTTTCCGATAGAAACCTATTTCCCCTGCTCATCTGTCAACTATTTATTCTGAAATGTGTAAAAATATTTATCTTTACTTATAAAACATGTATGGATACTCTTAATAAGAAATGTTGACGATTTAAATAGTAATGGAAGCAAATGCAGGAAATAAGGAATTGTGTTTTTAATTATTTAATTTGGGAATAAAAATATCCATTTTAACCTGTGATATGATGTAATTAGGATATAGAGTGTTTATAATCCCACATAATATCTTCAGTTGCCAATGCCTGATCCCGGCGTAATTACTCCTGCCAAATTACTGTAAATAAAATTAATTAAAAGTGTCAAACTGTGTGGATCTAAGTGCGGGCGTTTTTTTTTTCTTTGTTCTAAAGTGCCCATCTCCTGTCATGGTGTTTTTAAAAAAACGGGGGAAGAGGATGGTTTGAAAGCGTCGGATGTTTCGGTGATACTTAAGTTACTATTTATTAGATAATGTGAATGTATATTACTAGAACCTCATTAGACCTTCACTTCCGTGTCATTACTAAATCATTATATATTCAATCTTGTTATGAACTGTTTTGCTATATTGTCTAGTTCAGCGGTTCGTAATCTTTTCTTTACCACGAACCCCCTTTAAATATCTTTTGTTGCGGCGGACCACCAAGACTTAACTCAAGATTTAAAACCCTAAAGTGCATCAAATATTTATTTAAAGTTGCTCATCAAGGGTCTTCAAATTTGGAGAGAAGGGAGAAATAAGTAAATGCACACACTCCTGTTATAATATTTTTATTGGAATGATTCCATCCAAATTTAAAATAATAATAATAATACCTGAACACTGAACCTTGGCCTAATATTACTTGTTAATTTTAATTAATGAGAAGGCTGGTGCTGCATTTCAATTATAAGCCGTGTTATATCGGGCTTAATAGCTGAAACCTGCATTCTGAGTTCTGACTCTACGTTTTTCAAACGGTTTCTATACTTATTTTTAAGATAAACGAGAGCAGATAATGATTTTTCACACAAGTATGTCGTTACGAAAGGCATCAATACTTTCATAGCCCTCTTCGATAGTTGCGGAAAATCTGCTTGTAAGTGAGCCCAGAAATTTGGAAGTTCTGTTCCTTGAACTGTAATTTTAGAGCACTATCCGTGGATATTTCTATGAGTTTGTCTTCCTCTGCTGCTGTGAGCCCCTCTAGTTCATACACATTAACTGAAAATGGATCTCTAATCCCGTTGTTGCTTGCATCAAGAACAGGAAAATATTCACGGAAACTATGTTGCAAATCTTTCAAATGTCGTGGGATAAGCGATGTGTCCTCTTCAGACAACTCTTCATCGGTGGAACCAAGAAAATTTGTGAAGTTTCGGTTCGATAGGTGATGATGCCATAATTTCAACTTTTTTATCATTGCTTCGATCTTGTCTTCAACTTGAAAAACTAACTTTTTCTCCTTGAAGATATAAGTTGAGCATATTTAAATGAGTGAAGATATCTGACAGATATACTAATTTTATTAACCAGGAAAAATCTGTCAAACTATCGCTGAGGTGAAATTGCTGCTCCATGAGGAATAATCTTATCTCGTCTCTCAATTCCCAAAAACGAGACAAAACTGTGCCTCGTGATAGCCAACGAACTTCACAATCTAGCAAAAGTTGATGGTGTTCACTGTCCATATCTTTGCAAAGCTGCTCAAAAAGTCTTGAATTCAGTGATTTGCTTTTTATAAAATTGACAATTTTGACTGATTCATTTAAGGTCTATTTTAGTTTTTCTGGTATCTTCAAGCAACTAGAGCTTCCCTATGTATGCAGCAAGGTACCAAGTCACCGACGGTAGGATTTCCTTAATCCGTGCTACAATTCCAGTAAGCTTTCCAGACATTGCTCGTGCCCCGTCTGTGCTAATTCCAACACATTTCAACCAATTCATGTCATGAGATTTTATAAACTCGTTTAAGCTGTTAAATACTTCTTCATCTGTAGTGTGTACCAACGAGGAGATGAACAGTAAGTCTTTGAAAATGTTTTCTCTCCTGCTCATATCTAACGTAGCACAATAAGGTAGTTTTGTTTGTTATGTCTGTGCTTTCGTCCAGTTGCAGAGCAAAATAGGGGGACATGCGAATTCTTTCTAATAACTGTTTCTTGATATTGGCTTACAAACCGTCGATTCGTTTCTTAACTGTGTCATTTGACAAAGGTAATAAGGAAAGGTCCTTGGCAACTTTCTCGTTGATCAATGCAGAAATCATGATTTTTGCAGCAGGTAATATAAGTTCTTCAGCTATTGTGCGTGGTTTTCCAGTTTTTGCTATTAGTTGAGAAACTTCAAATGAGGCCCTAACTGCATTCTCATTGTTACAACCAGTTGTAGTCTTTTTTACCATTTTCTTACTTTCCCGAAGCTCCTGCTCCTTACTTTTGAAAAAAATCGATGCTCTTTGTGGCATGTTTTTTATGTTTAGTATCGAGATGTCTTCGCAATTTTGACGGTTTCATGACCGCGTTGGACAATATATCGTTACGTAACATACACTGTGGTAGTTGCTTGTCTTCTGGGTCTGCACACGTAAAGCCAATCGACAGATACTCCTTGCTATAACGGCGGGACTTTTTAAGATTACTGGAAGAAGCTTCATTTTGCTTGAACAGGATGCACCCTCATCAACATCATCAGTACTTTTACGTTTCATATTCAGCCAGCGATCCATCCTGAGGCTGAGCCAAAATGTATTGTTACGAAATTCACCGCAATAACATCGAAAGGCCACTTTACCCGACAATAACCAAACGCATTTATTCGCAGAAATCGAAGAAAAAACACGATCATTTTGAATGACACACTCTCTCTCTCTTCCCGCGAACACGGTCTTCCTTTTATACATGATTTTCTTCGAGAGCATTCTCGACACCAAGGTTGCCACTCAAGTTTTAAAGATAAACCTATATTTTCTTCTTAAAAAAACCCCAGAAATACCCAGATTATTTTATGCCTCAAATACACGGGATAGACGATGCTTACACAATCTTTTAGTGCAAAATTAGCACAAATAATCTGTGTGCTACCAATTTTTATGTGTTTCTTCATTTTTACTTTATTTTTTATTATCAAAAATTCACAATTAAATAAAAATGATTTTAATAACACCCCAATATATGAACTCTTGAAAATGAGATATTTTAACAGTAACATACTTACATCAGTTAATTAACAAAATGTTCCTCAAATTAAATATAAAATGTTAGTTGTAACTTGTTACTGTTGAAAATTGTCACTTGTCAAAGACTCGGCATCCATGTCGACAACTTCTCCTTTGTCAAGATCATATGCATGAATTTACAACGTAGAATCTTGATTGTGAAGTTCCAAAATCTGTGCATATCTCTGCCGACAACGTTCTTCACGCACATCTTCAACCACGCTTTTACTAGAATTAAACGTATGACAAACTCCATCTTTGACAACTGCTTGCTTGGCTAGTATTCGATTGGAAACTGTTTCACACAAAAGCTTGTTGGTTTGTTTAGTTTTAACTGTTAACCTTCGAAAACACCTTTCAAAGCATGCTGAAGAGTGAGGTAGTGCCATAAGCGTGCACATTAGGTCAGCCAAAACATCAAATTTCTTCTGGTTATTAGCATCTGTTACTTGTTGCAGTCCCAGCCACAATGCGGGCGGATCCTCATTCACCAGATGTCCAAGATCTTTTCGGTACGATACCAGTTCTCGCCATTGATCAGACAGACGATCAAGGCTCTCTTCTGAAACAACTGTTGGGAACTGCGTTGCTAATGGAATGACAGAAGGTTTGTTGTTCTCGAGAGCTTGCTTTGGGTCCAACAGCTGCATTTGCGCCAGAACACTGTTTTGTTCAAGTGGGAACCTGCGTCGTATTTGAGAACAAAGTTCAAGCAGGTATGCCAATACATCCTTGCGAAACTGGACTTCTTTATCTCGTAACGGTTGTCGGATTAACTGCGCTTCACATCGTCCACCCAGCTCAATGTAATTCAGTTTCTTGTGCACCTGTACATCCGAAGGATCAATGTCGGCAAGAGTGTGATGCTCATGCTGCAATACTTCCTGCCTAATAAACATACTGAGAAGAAAACGATACTCTCTTGTTACACTCGTGTACACTTTGTGAAGACGGAAGTTCTCGGACTAGAATTCCATGTTCATGAGGTTAACTTGACCCAGTATGTAGCCGACAAATAGAAGCATGTGCTTCGTGCCAACAGGGTTCATCGTCTGCAGAATTTGCCCCCACACCGTCGACGTTGTCCACTGAAGCTTCGGATTGGAAATACAAGTGCAGAGCATCCCATTGCTCAAGGATCCTCTCAATGACTGCTTCACGGGACAGCCAGCGGGTTTCACACAGCTTCAACACTTTATGTTTCTGGGCCTGAACTACATCTTGTATTAACTGGAACTGGAGATTTCTTTTACTACTATGCGAAAAATAGAAGCAGACATTCTTTATGAAAATTTCAAGCCAAGATGGTAGGTGGTTGCTGGCAGCATTTGCACAAAGTGCAAATGAATGACAAACACAGCCGAGAACAAAGACATGTGGAATCTCTTTCTTCAGATGTGCCTGTAAACCACTTGCAGTCCCCATCATAGTGGCACAGTTGTCTGCAGCAAAACCAATGACGTTACTAAGCGGGATTGCATGCGTGCTCAACAATTTCTTAACAGCTGTAAACATGCCAAGACCAGTCCCATCCTCCACCTCATTGAGGTCTAATAGTGAATCAACTACTTTTCTTGTTTTTGTGTCACAGAATCGCACAACGACTGCCAACATCTGGTTCGTAGAAATATCAGTACTCTCATCAACGAGTATAGAAAATTTTTGATTTCTGCAAATGTTTATAACTTCAAGCCGCTCAAAATGAGCAATGCCGTACTGCATCACATAGGCAGCCTTGGTGCGCTTCAGTGACATATTTTGAGCAATTGTGCTGTCTGGAAACATCTGCTTGCAACATTCAATCAAATGATCAGCTTGCGAAAACGGTGTATTATGTTCTGCCATGAAAGCCGACAACATTATCTCCGCTTTAGCAGTTTTGTCTTGGAGACAGTGCTCTTTTGGTTTGATGAAAAAACTTGTTAATGTTCGGAGTTTTGCTTTTGGCTTCGAAGTTTTTCATGTGCTTCTGTATGCTTTTATGTGTCAATAAAGCTGTTTTGTTGGCATTAGTTAATGTACAAGAACAGACCGTACAAATCGCAGCTTAGCGATTACCAGAGTCCGGCTTTATCCAATCCTTCAGTTCGCTGTCTCTTAGCCATTCCGCACAAAAAGCCTGCTGATATCATGGCTTCACGTTTTGTTACGCGGTAGCGTGCGTGTCGTCATGCTACCACAACTACCTAGCGTACCTTCATCATCGCTCATTTTATAATCTTATAATAAAAAAATAAAAACAATATGCTGTTTATCTGCTTAAGTCTAAAATTTAAAAGAATACTTTATAACACATCACAAAAATGACTGAGTATTGCAGATGACAGCCATTAACAGAATAACAGGAAATAGATAGCTGATGTAAACGAGTCAAAAAACAACGTCATTGATGTGGTTAAAAACAAGAATTAAATTTAAGTGGAATAAAAAATATATAGTGATAACACCTCCTTTTTCAATTAATGATGTCCACCAGTTGATAAGGTCTCTTTTTTTGGGAAGACAGACGTCATCATCAGTTGATAAACTCTTTTAATACAAGACCCTTGCCCTGAGCAAGAGACATGCTGAAAAATCTGAAGCTCACTCGAACATCACCAGAGTTAAATACTGTGTTGTTGTGTTGCTCGTGGTTTGAGTATGGAATGTCAACTTGACCTACGCAGTGGTGTGTAGACATAGATTGAGTGTATAATATGCGAATGATAAGAAGAGTTCGTGGTGTTGACAAATGTTCTTTTCTCACACTCATGTATGGCTGGAAGTCATCGACACCAACGACTGTGTACCTTTACTACAGTTTAATTTGGACGTACACACTCGACAGCACAGATAGTGACAAATCACAGGTTGGCATAATACATCATGGTACAGTGGATAAATGGTCTTGCAATGTTACATGGGCACTCATGTAGAATAATAGTATAATGGACTGTCAGTAGCCAAGCACTCAGTATTGCCCATATATATATATATATATCATCTGAGTTTACTGACAAAGCACGTCAGATTATAAACAATGTCCAAGATGGCTTCTAGACCTAACCTCGTCTAGCGAAGATTCCTTAACATAATGTCCAGCACAGATATTTCCATATAATCAAATTGAACCGCTAGCAATGGGTTCTCATGTGTAGCAGTGATCTCTGGACTAATCAAGCGATAATACGGGCATCCCTTTTCTCTTCTTGAAAGTCACTAAATGTTTGGTTCCAAGATGGCTTCTCTCGTGAGCTGTCACTCACGTTTGGATACAGATAATGAATCTGTCTTAAAGTTAGTCATTCATTAAATGTTTCATTGCTCTGTAGATTCTATCATGATACAATTGACTGCATTCTACAGGATATAGTGCTGCTAGGAATCAGAGTCGTTTTCCATCTAGTTAAATGCATCCTGTCAGATGTACAAAATCGTACCTATCGAAAAACGGTGGCTTCGTACGAGAGTTCAAAAGAGTATCTTTTATTACCTGGGTATCAGAAATATGATTCTGCCATTCCTTGGCAATAAGAATGAACACTGGGGTAAAGCATACATGATAGGTCTAGACGACTATCACTTTCCCCATAAATATAGAGATCACTTTTTCCGGCTACAAGCCGACATAGAAAAACACAGCCCATCATCAGGGCGAAGCCAAAACACACCTCCCTCGCGACACATCCGCCGAACAGCCTTTGACCTCTCTAGAGACAAAAGAACATATAGTTCGACTTAGATATGTAAAGATATACAGATATAAGACAGACTCGTCCTACTCAGACAAACAATACACATAAATTCAGGCCATAGATATTCTGAAGCAAGAACAATCTATTACTACCCAAACAAAGAATAAATCGCAGTAAAACTGGATTCATCCGCGGAGTTCGATCGAAAGAGACGACACAACTTTCAAGGGAAGTAACTCAATAATGACTTTTCCTTAAGCACTAAAAAGTATCTATTTTGTTTACAAAATATTTGCGAACATAACAAGTATACCAAAGTATAATATTGTAAGATATCAAAGACTGCACGTAACAGTCTTACCACACCTCCCGGGAAAAAAAAATGGAACATTTTTTTTTTTTGAAATACATCCAGGAGCAACGTACAATAGGCTCACAACGCATGAATAATGCGTAGATGAAAATATCAGGAATAAATATAACGCCTAATATGAGGCTAAGTCGACTTATGGAGCGACTGGTGAGAATGTGTCTCATAAACTGAGAGAAATTATTTCTCTACAAGTATATTTTTCCAGGAAGGTGTCATCAAAGTGTAATACAATTCTGGCAATTACACGATGCCTAAAAAATTCATACCATAGTTTCATATTAGATATCTTACATTTATGATTTATGAAGAAAAATCATCAAAGCACAGCGGTGAATAAACATCAATGAACCGCTATGTAGTGATACAATCATTATATTATTAAATTACAAATGTGTATCTATCATGATATAGAAAAGGAACTACTATAGAACTAGACATATCAAGAAGTCTAAGCCCTAATAGTTATGTGGAATCATGTGGGCATCTTGACAGAATGTCTGCCATCACATTGTCTGATCCACGAATAGCTCGCACAGAGAAATGAAAAGGTTGAAGAGCAATTGCATATCGAGTAGACCTCGAGCTCTTCAAATTCTTACTCTGTATAGCAGTAAGAGCTTTTTGGTCGGTTTCTACTATGAAATGTGCGCCTAGAAGGAATCTCTGTAGTTTGAGGATCGACCAAACCATAGCTAATAGCTCACGGTCTAAAACCGAATAATTCCTTTCTGCCGCATTAAGTTTTCTGGAAATATACATTACAGGATGCAGAGTTCCAGAGTACTCTTGCATTAGTGCCGCTCCAATCCCAGTGGATGAAGCGTCACTACGAAGAACGAATGTCTTATCTTTAGTAGGTAGCACTAAAATAGGTGGTGTTGAAAACAATGTTTTAATCTTATCCAGAGAGCATTGGCATTCCTGAGACCAGTGGACCATATTAGGCGAACCTTTCTTTAGAAGTGTCGAAAGAGGTGCCATGATAGAGGATAGATTCTGAATGAATCTGCCATAAAATTGAATAAGACCTAACAGACTTCTCACCTGTTTTTTAGTCTTAGGGATCGAGATGTTAAGTATCTTACTAGTATTATGGTCCTCTGTCTTTAGGAAACCATGACCAACTCGGTGGCCTAGGAAAGAAATTTCGCTAAAACCAATATAGGCTTTAGAGGGTTTCGCTGTCAGGTTGTGCTCGCGTAAAGTAGACAGCAATTCATCTAACCCTGAATAGTGATCTTCCCAAGTATCGCTGAAAAGACAGATGTCGTCTAGATATGCAATGACATCTGACCGATAAGATAGGATTCGGCGCATCATGCGTACGAATGTAGCTGGTGCGTTCATAAGACCGAAAGGCATAAAATTCCATTGGAACAAACCTCTAGGTGTTGAAAAAGCCGTGAGAGGTTTGGCGCGTTCAGATAAAGGAACTTGCCAATATCCTTTAGACAAATCAAGTTTAGTAAAAAAAAATGAGATTTGGAGAGTCGAGTAAGTAGCTCTTCCAGTAAAGGCATAGGTTCGGCATCGAACTTCGTTACTTGATTCAATTTTCGATAGTCAACGCAAAGACGTATGTTATTGTCTTTTTTACGAACAATAACCATCGGCGAAGAATATGCAGAGGTGGATGGTTCGATTATTTTCAAATTTATCATCTCATCCAACTCTTTCTCAACCTGTGCTTGAAAATGTATAGGTATAGGATAAGGTCTAACCCTAATAGGAGTATGGTCAGTTAGAACAATGTCATGTTCAATGACATGCGTTTGTCCAGGGATGTCAGTGAGTACATCCTGAAATGTTTGCAACATAGTTGAAACTTGTCGCTGTTCTCCTAGAGACAAATCAGGAGAGACAGTAACGTTCTTCCATGATTCACTAGAATGAAGTGGGATCATTGGAAGAGGAAGATTTACATCTGAAAAACTTGTTTCCTCATCCTGTATCACGGACAGTGATGAGTAATGACCATGTTGTACTGGAGAATTGTCCGTTGCTTGGAAAATGGGTTGCAAATAATCCGGACGTTCATGGAATTCAGTAAGCATATTGATGTGGAAGGTTTTATGCTTCCCATCAATATTGACAATTATTGACTCCATTTTATCGTTGAGTTCAGTGAAGAGGTAAATTGAAACGCGAATGGTTAAAACGGAATGAATGTCAACAATGTTCTTCAAACGAAAATTCCAACAAGTATCGTTGAATTGGGTGAACTGGGCAAGTATTGGCAGCACACAAGTCGGTGATTACAGTACATATATTTTATTGACGTGACACCAACGAAGTGGAACAAGACAATCATAGTTACAGATGCGAAGATCATACGTCAAAATGTTAATATCACTGTTAATAGTTGTTGTAGATTCTCTAACAGTTAAGTTCTCTTATATTCCAGTGACTAAGGATCACTTCCATTACCATATAACAGACATGGTATTAACGTCCGTTGACCTTCTCCCAAGGACGTTTATTAAGGCAAACGGATTCATTCTCACGGAGCAATAATTTATATCATACTTGTAAGCATCCCAGACTTTCTTCATAAAATTCTTAGATAGCATATCCAATCCAAACAAAGGCAGATATAACAATACAACCAGGTTAGTGTTTCATCTTGGCTAACCTCTCGGTATCCATACCACGACTTTGGCATAGGTAAAACGGCATATTAAACATGTGAAGCATATATATATATATATATTCATTAACTTGATTCCACATATGGATTCTCCCTCTACAAAAGATTCCAAAGGCTATCGACTCCGTGTGTCCAATTCTAGGAATGTCATCTCCGATGAATTCCCGCTAGACCATTAATAGGAGCGGCCTGATACTTTAATTTACATAATTAAACTTGCCATAAGAAATGGGGCGACACTTACTTCATACATCCACTATTGGCTTCGCCATGAAGACCAATAGATACGAATACAACTGATGGCATCTTCAAATTTGCCAGGAATCAAAGAATAACACTGCGGACATAAATGTCGTCCGAGCTGCCCCTATCATGACGTCACAATCTACTCAACTAGGTTACACGTGCGTCCAAAGCAACTCACACAGCATTGTGCACGTCAGTGCGTGAATCAATCGAACGCACAAATAATATAACTATATAAAACTGGTGCGTACATTTGGCAGGACCGAAGACTACCCCCGTAGGTAATAAATGTACGTAACAGCTCCCTTATTACCTCCCCTTAAAAAAAAATTAATTCTATTAATTTTTTTCGAACTAATTACTCGAGAGAGGTGAGTCAAAACTACAACAAGATTTATGACATGCATAAAATTATATCATATTAAGAAAAGAATATTAAATGAAAACAATATAACTAAATGATAGTATGCATTAAAGCACACATCCACCATCGACCTACTTTGGAACGATGTGGTAATATTCGAAGTAAAAAGAAGTTGAAAATGAAAATGAAATAAACCATAAAAAAAAGATGATAATAAAATTCAACCAAAATTTTTTTAAAAGAAATTTGAAACATATGATTTCAAAAATGAAAATGAACAGCAACACTGATGATGATCAATGATAAAAGAATCAATAAAACAGAAAATTTTAAAATACAACATGCAAAATGAAACAAAGCATAATTAAACACTTTAAGAAGCAACGCACTTACTATTTCCTAACATTAGTAAGTTTGACTAGTTATCTAAAAGTGAGATATCATGTAGTGGGATACGTGAATACACGTATTGCGAAACACTAAGAAAGTTAGTAGATGTGTGATTTATAATCAATCAAATTGATTAAATTGAATTATACTAATTAGTAGTACTTAATTTATGAACAAATAACTAATTACTAATTTATTCTAAGTGATTTCAATTTCACTCATTGTTAATATTCTTTTAGAACTAGTTAAATCGACAAGAATATGTTCTCAATGTACCATGTCTGAAATACGTTTACGAACACGATATGTAGTGTAATCTGTTCCATAACAATAGTGAATGTCTATTTGTCACTCTTACCAATGTTTCCATACTAAAAAAAAAATGTTACTTTAATATCACTGTTCCCGTTCTAACAAAACGTTACTTCACAAGAAATAATGTTATAATCCATACGTAAGTATATTCTGAAAGTTATATATATACGAATACTGCAGAACTACACATAGTCTCCACAGATGTATAATCAGTGACCATGTACAAAGTTATTCATGTTTCTGTGAGGACGTTTCACCATCTGGAAGTGGTTTAATTTCGACGTGTTCACTAGGGCATCTTGAAAGACAGTCTGCAAACACATTCTGTACTCCAGGAATAGCTCGTATCTCAAAATGGAACGGTTGAAGCGCAATAGCGTAACGCGCTGACTTTGATGACTTCACGTTCCCTGTGTTCAGTGCTGTAAGAGCTTTCTGGTCGGATTCCACCACAAAGTGTGATCCGAGGAGATAACGATCCAGTTTTGTGATTGACCAGACAAGAGCGAGGAGCTCTTTATCTAGAACGGAATACTTCATCTCGCTCGTCGTAAGCTTTCTGGATACGTACATAATCGGAAATAAGGTGCCTCCGTATTCCTGCATCAAAACTGCCGCGATAGCGTAGGAAGAAGCATCACTGCGAAGAACAAAGGTGAGATCTTTGTTAGGCAACCTTAAAAAAGGCTTATTTGAAAAAAATTGTTTTATATAATCTAAAGCCGTTTGATGATCCTGCGACCACTTTATTATATTAGATGTGCCTTTCTTTAGTAACGAAGAAAGAGGTGCAGTTATAGTAGACAAATGAGGGATGAATTTAGAATAGAACTGTATTAGTCCTAAGAGCGACCTCACTTGTTTTTTTGTCTTAGGTGCTGAGATGTTTAAAATTTTAGAGACGTTACTGTCTTCTGTATACATTAAACCGCGACCTATACGGTGACCAAGAAATGAGATGTCATGAAAACCGACAAAAGCCTTTGAAGGTTTCGCTGTTAAGTTATAATCCCGTAAGGTAGAAAGTAAAGATTTTAAACCCTGAATATGTTCATCCCAAGAGTCACTGAAAAGACAGATGTCATCTATATAAGTAATGACATCGGGACGATGAGACAATATGCGGCGCATCATGCGTACAAAGGTAGCTGGCGCATTCATTAGACCGAATGGCATAAAATTCCATTGAAAAAGACCCCGTGGCGTCGAGAAAGCGGTGAATGGCTTTGCTTTAGGGGTTAATGGCACTTGCCAATAACCCTTTGAAAGGTCAAATTTCGAAAAGAATGTGGCATGAGATAATTTCTCTAATAAGTCGTCTAAAAGAGGTAATGGTTCCGCATCGAATTTTGTAACTTTGTTTAATTTCCTGTAATCTACGCAAAGACGTATATTGTTGTCCTTCTTCCGAATGATTACCATAGAAGAAGAATATGGTGATGAAGATGGTTCAATTATATTTAATTGAAGCATCTCATCCAATTCCTTATCAACCTTATCACGAAAGTGTAAAGGAATAGGATATGGGCGAACTCGAATCGGTGTATCGTCAGTCAGAATAATGTCATGTTGGATGACTGACGTATGACCTGGGATGTCAGTGAGGACATCCTCATACGTGTGTAGAATATTAGAGACTTGCTGACGTTGATCATCAGTAAGAGTAGATGAGATAGTAACATCATTCCATTTCTCAGTGGAATGGAGTGGTACAACTGGTATTGGTAGTTGTACATCATCGAAAGAAGATTCCTCTTCTTGGATGACAGACAAACTAGAATAGTGTTGAATAGGAGGTGTAGGATCGTCAGTTGCTTGGAACACTGATTGTAGATAATCAGGACGTGAGTAATATTCCTTCAACATATTAATGTGGAAGGTTTTATGTTTACCATTAACATCAACGATGTAGTCGACATCGGATATTCTTGAGATGATCCTGAAAGGACCTCTCCAGGTAATTAAAAGACGATTATTATGCGCAGGGAGTAATACAAAAGCTTCATCACCAGGTATGAGCTGGCGAAGACGTCTATACTTGTTTGCAAATAGACGAGCTTTTTCTTTGGCTTGTTCGGATGATGCAGTAGCTAGTCTACAAGCATCTATGATTCTCTTTCTCAGAGAGATCACATACTCATAAGAGGATTGAGTTTCCTCTTCAATATTCTCGTCAACCAATAAGTCGTGGATTAACGCCATCGGACCGCGTGGTTGCATGCCGAAAACAAGTTGAAATGGAGAAAACCCCGTTGCTTGATTTTGTACTTCGCGATACGCAAAGAGACAAGCGGGTAGGACCCGATCCCAGTCTTGGGGATGGTCTTGAGTTATCTTCCCCAACAACTGCTTGAGTGTCCTATTTAGACGCTCAATTAACCCATTTGACATCGGATGATAAATAGAACTTAGAGATCTGTCTATACCTAATGTCTTCATAACTTGAGACATGGATTCAGAAATGAACTGAACCCCATGATCCGACAAGATTTTCCGTGGAAAACCAATGCGTGAGAAGATTAACATCAATGCCTCTGCTACACTGGCAGATGAAGTGTTCTTGAGAGGGATGGCTTCAGGCCAGCGAGTGCACATATCAATGCACGTAAGAATATGCGTATGCCCTCTAGCAGATGGTAGCATAGGACCAATAATGTCTATAGCCATTTTATCAAATGGTCTAATCGGGATGTCCGCAGCTTGAATAGGAGCCGCATGAAATGGACCCCGTACCTTAACTTCTTGACATATCAAACAAGACCGACAATAGAGAGTGATGTCCTTATGTACGCCTGGCCAGTAGAATGCCGAAAGCACTCTGGATTTGGTACGCGAAAAAACCCATATGGCCCGCACATTGCGAGTCATGCGCATGTCGTAATATACGAGATCTCATACAGGATGGGACTATAATCTGAGAACATAAGGATGAATCCTTTTCTCGTATTACTCTAACCAAAATGCCATTTTTAAGTATAAAATCATGTCTAGATTTTGCAAGTTTGTTGCTGGTATTATTTTTGTTCACATACTGAAAAATTTTTTTTAATGAATCATCATTCTTTTGCAATGTTGCAAACAACTCCCGTGAAATAGGAGCATCATCATCACAAGTGGTATGAACTGTAGGTTCCATAGGTGTATCATGCGACATATTAGTAGCTTGCGCTCTAGTCACTACTGCATTTGCAGTTTGAATATGTCGCTCTTCCCATTCAGCAATTTGCTGTGGTGTACACTCTTTAATACCATGTATGCGACCAAGTATCAAATCACAAATTGGATTCGGAAGGAGACAAGCTTGAATCTTTCCTGAAAAAAAATGGAGTATTAAGATCAATAATAGCAGTGGCAAATGTTTCAATTGTGCCACCAAACGTTACACATTTGACAACCCGGCCCGTGGCACAACTTGGGTTGATCAGCGAAGTCCGGACGCCGACTGTACTGCAACCAGAGTCAAATAGGAGAGAGCATGAAATATTGTTGACAAATCCCTTGTTAAACTTAAGAGAGCCCTGTCCCTGGTGTACTGAAGCAGCAGTGGCCGTACAGACTGCAGGTAGACTAGGCAAGGTATGTCCGCAACGCAGCGTCGTGATCGCCCTGGGCTGGAAAAGAGTAGAGCATTCTGAACAATCTTTGACTTGGGTACAATCAAGAGAACAACACATAGCATTATGAGTTTCAGCTCCTTTACCCTGTTCAATGTTAGCCTGTGTATCACTAAAAGCGACATTAGAATGTCTATTCGTATTACTCAACGATCTATCGCGTCGACGAGATAGATCGATTTTGATTTTTGTCATTAAAATTGCCATAATTGTAGTTTCTGCTAGAGTTAAAATTTGGATTAGTCCGATAATTTGTATAATTATCGTTATGATGTTGGTAAAATGGTTTATTTCCAAAAAATTGTTTGTTTTGCGGACCCTGAGATCTTGATCTCCAGTTTTGTTTATTATAATGTCCTTGATTATTTTTAAAATTATTGTTACCAAAATCTCGCGATCTGTGAGCCTGGTTCCAAGAAACATTAAATGGAGCAGATTGTTGAAATTGCTTCCCTTTGTAAAAATTACCATTGTTAAAATTGTCATTATTTCCCTTATTGACATATCTGTCAGCACTAAAAGAACGATTGCGTGAAAAATTGTTTTGTTGTGCTGCAAAAGCAACAGGCAATTCATTCTTAATCTGTGCATTACTTAGATCCATGTTTGGGTGAGCAGTGCAAAAATTTTTTGCATGTTCTTCTAAATTTTTCATTGATAAAGGTTTCCGTTCTTGCAAAAATGCGAGAAATGTAGGATTTACAGACGATAGTACCTTATCGCGCATCAGTAAATCGAAGAGACCTTCATATGACTTTTCAATTTTGGATAATTCAATCCATCTTTCTAGTGTTAGTCGTATTTGTGACAGAAAATCATTGAAATTTCTGCTAGATTGGGGTAGTAATGTATGAAATTTTAAACGATATTGGTCTTCTGTCATTTGGAATTTTTGCAGAAGTGCCGCTCTAAGAGCATTATAGTCATTTTTCTCACCAATGCTGGTGGTATGATAAACTGCTAATGCGTCCCCTGTGAGTAATCTGGATAAATATGTACAGTATAGAGCTTTATCCACGTTATAAGACACACAAGTGGCCTCAAACCTATCTAGGAAGAATATCACGTCATCAGACGGGGGATTAAATTTTGGTAATTTAAGGTGAATTTCCTTAAAATTATCATGTCTGGATGAAGTTTGGCTTTCAAAAGTTCTCTGAGAATTAGCTTCCTGAGTTAACCTAAGTCTCTCATATTCTGACTCTGCTAATTTCAGTTCATGCTGTCGTTTTCTTTCATTCTCTTCCATCTCAAGCTGAAGTCGTTTTGTGTTTTGTTCAGCTATTAATCTTCTTTCTTGCATTTCTTTTTGTTTAACTTCCATTTCTTTTTCAGCTATTAATCTTTTTTCTTCCATTTCTTTTTGTTTATTTCCCATTTCAATTTTAAGTCTTTCTTCAGCCTCCCTTTGCTTCTGTTCTGCCTCTCGCTGAAATCGTTTCTCTTCTAATTCAGCGGCTAATCTCATTTTTTTCTCATTCTCCTCCGCCTCAATCCTTTTTTGATCTGCCTCAAATTTCAAATTTTCCAAACGTAAAGTTTCTAACCTTCTCTGATCAGCTTCTATTTCTTGAGCTTTCTTATATTCTGCAAGTGCAAATGCTTTTGCTTCCTCAGGAGCCATCTGAAGAGCTTTTGCTTGCTTAATGAAATAGTCTAAGGTAGCCATTATTCAATTTTATTATGTAATAATACTACTTAAAATTGTTACTACAACTCGTGGTCTTCGTTCCTGTCCTTAGAACGGTATAATGTTATCATATAATTATTAAATATGTTATTAATCAATAAATTTATGTAATCAAATGTCATGAAATGAACAACGAGAAAGACAATAGAAACATAACCGACAAGACATGATAAACTGGACGGTAGAACACAATCGTAGAAATCAAAAAAAATAAAAATGTATAACTAAAATAGAATATCGTAAAAATATACGACGATAACTACGATCAGATAATTAACAGTACAATTGACAACACAGTGTAAAAACATAGGTTTTGTAAAAAACTAAACGACAGGAAAGGTGAGATGGACGCAAAATACAAACAAAATTCATCATAAAACTAAATTATGAATAAAAATAGCTACCAAAAACAACGATTAAACGTGACGAAACAGCTAAATAGATAATATTATAAGAAGCAACTAGCGATCGGAACTTCGGCAAGGTTTCTAGCCTTGTACCGGAACTATCGCTCAATTGAAACTTACAAGACGAGCCCTACAGAACGTCTGACGAAGAGCCCGAATTGGCTTCGAGATGGATCTCGTTCGTCAGATCAACCTCCCTACCTCCCACGAAGAATACACAACATATAACACTGAACACGAAAAATATGAATGTGGACATAACACGGAAGGCACAACTAAGCGTAATAAAGTGTACAACGGAAACACGTTATACTCATCTCGCGTGCAGGTAAAAAATCAATGTGCCTCGTCTCCGTGGATGTACGTCTACAGATAAAATACTTCGTTCTGCTTCTCTAGATTACAGCTCGCACGCAATAATGATGAAGAGATGATCTCCAAGTAATCAGTCACTGTGAAACTTGACGTGGAGGTTGATTGAAGACCTTGACCTTGGTAAACGTAAGTTGAATCTGATTCATATCACGCTAGGATCCAAATTGAGATGATGTCGCCTTGAAAGTAAAAATTCTTCTTTTCAAACGATAATTTGGATGGGTACGTTCCTTGGAAGTGAAATTTTCCAGACCACACTGGAACACCATTTATTGTTGACTCCATTTTATCGTTGAGTTCAGTGAAGAGGTAAATTGAAACGCGAATGGTTAAAACGGAATGAATGTCAACAATGTTCTTCAAACGAAAATTCCAACAAGTATCGTTGAATTGGGTGAACTGGGCAAGTATTGGCAGCACACAAGTCGGTGATTACAGTACATATATTTTATTGACGTGACACCAACGAAGTGGAACAAGACAATCATAGTTACAGATGCGAAGATCATACGTCAAAATGTTAATATCACTGTTAATAGTTGTTGTAGATTCTCTAACAGTTAAGTTCTCTTATATTCCAGTGACTAAGGATCACTTCCATTACCATATAACAGACATGGTATTAACGTCCGTTGACCTTCTCCCAAGGACGTTTATTAAGGCAAACGGATTCATTCTCACGGAGCAATAATTTATATCATACTTGTAAGCATCCCAGACTTTCTTCATAAAATTCTTAGATAGCATATCCAATCCAAACAAAGGCAGATATAACAATACAACCAGGTTAGTGTTTCATCTTGGCTAACCTCTCGGTATCCATACCACGACTTTGGCATAGGTAAAACGGCATATTAAACATGTGAAGCATATATATATATTCATTAACTTGATTCCACATATGGATTCTCCCTCTACAAAAGATTCCAAAGGCTATCGACTCCGTGTGTCCAATTCTAGGAATGTCATCTCCGATGAATTCCCGCTAGACCATTAATAGGAGCGGCCTGATACTTTAATTTACATAATTAAACTTGCCATAAGAAATGGGGCGACACTTACTTCATACATCCACTATTGGCTTCGCCATGAAGACCAATAGATACGAATACAACTGATGGCATCTTCAAATTTGCCAGGAATCAAAGAATAACACTGCGGACATAAATGTCGTCCGAGCTGCCCCCTATCATGACGTCACAATCTACTCAACTAGGTTACACGTGCGTCCAAAGCAACTCACACAGCATTGTGCACGTCAGTGCGTGAATCAATCGAACGCACAAATAATATAACTATATAAAACTGGTGCGTACATTTGGCAGGACCCCCTAGTAAAGTTTTAAGTGATTCTATTAAGTCGTTACGAACCATAACCATTGACATAGGAATGGTATGGTAGATACTACTTAAAAAGATCCTAATTTATGTCTGCAGGGTAGACATTACTTGAGAACATGGATTAATCTTGAATATTAGTTTGGGGTGCCATGGTCTGACAATATCTCTCCAGGGGAACCCCCAGAACGAAAAATATAAGCCAAAGAGCATCTTGCAATTATCAGCAGTAGTAAGCTCGGGGGGGTTAGTAGGATAAATAGGTCGCTTCCTGTGGCC
>JAMPIV010001630.1:0-124117 GCA_024509875.1 Oreohelix idahoensis
TCAGCTCGTTTAAACCCCCACCCCTGATTTACTCAGTGGCATTCTATTATTCTAGTATTTCTCTGTTTAGAGTTTGTGCAGTACTTTGACTGAGAGAAACATGCAGTAACTTTAAAATGATTAAATCGAAGTTAAATTTGTAACATTACAAATAACCAAAATTTAATAATCACTTTTAGGTTTTAACAGTTGGAAAATAATTTGAATAGTTATGGATCAAGAAAAGGTATCATCACAGTCTTTAAGGAATGTGAGATATTACAAGAAGTTCAAGTGGCAGCATATATTTGAGCTTAGCTGCCAATGATGGTTCTGCTCCTTCTTATAGGTTGGTTCTTTTCACTCTGCTCGCGCTTGTCTCTGATCAAGGTTGTCGGGGGTAGCTCGTTTCCCAGAACTGTCAAGGAGCGTCTACCACGTGGGTCCTTTGTCTTAAAGCTTAGGCCACGGTTCCCTTCTTGTTCCGGAGATAGTACTTTCTGCTGGTACCACCACTATGGTAAAAGAATAGAACGAAACGCTCTTCCGAGTATGGCGTTTTCCACCCCATAGTTATGGGTTCCTATCTTCCCATACCACCATCCCAATTACTCAGACTTTACCCTCGATGAGAATTAAATTTATTCCCTCGGGATAAAACTTTCTTTACATTTAAATAGAATAGCTTTAGCGTTACATGACATTTAAATGAAAAGGGTAATAATACAGATAGAGTCTGTTTACATATACATCTCCACTGATTGAAAAGTGTTCACAATATACATTGAATATGTTTTCATTTATGTTTTACACTGATTGAAAAGTTTGAAACTTTCATTACTTTAAAATGAATATTTTCACAATAGACATTTACACTGGTTTAAAGCTTGAAAACTTACATTAATTTTAAAGTGACTGTGTATATAGGGAAATTTACACTGCTTTGAAAATGAAAGTATTATACTTAGAATGTACCTAATTTCTTTCATCTTTCCCTCTCTACTGCATAGGGAACATGGAACTAATTTATGCTTTTAGTTCTCTTTACGAAACTAGCAATAAAGCAATCACCAGCCCGTGCAGTGGTGGGTCATGAACTAATCATTCTAGATACTGAGGTTGCCAGCCTCAAATGACTCGGGCATCCAATAGCGAGTTTCACCCATTAAACTTCACATGGTAATATATACATGTATATGTTAGTTCACATGTTAGTAATAAAATATGAAATGTAAATCACAACTTACGCCAATCCTGACTCACAGACGTTGTGCTGAGATGAATAAAAGAGATTTGAATTGGCCTCTTACACGCGTCTGGGGTGTCATTAATTTTAACTTCAATTCCCTCTGACTCCGTGTCTTTCTTCAGTTTTCTAGTCCCGGTGTTCCTTATTAAAATGTAGAGATTTCCTGTGCTTTGTAAGTCTTATTTGGTTCTCCAATAAAAGGTCCGGTTAAAAAAAGGAATTATGAATCTAATCTTCACTCTGACGAGGTCTGATGTTGTATTGCCGAGCGTGAAATTCACTGAAATAAAATAACGAAATGGTCAGACTAGATTGCTATCTTCCCACGTATTGTTGCTATGAATCTAATCAGAAACATCCAATCATTTCAAATAATGCAGATAGGGTGTGATATTTTCAAAATAGTCCCACGTGAAATAAGGTATGGGCCTGCAAATGTCACGTATTACCATATATGGACATCTGATGCCTTGCATACACTCTCACAGGCAGATTAGCAGACACACATGACAACATGGGTAAGCTGTAATACGTATTACTTTATTAGATAGTAATGTTGTCATCACAAGTCGGCCCGGAAGAGATTATGCCACACTTGTCTGCCCACATGTGTCACACAGACAGTAATCTCGTTATCTGTCGTATGAGTACGCAAAAACTTCGTGTTTGCCCAGCTTGTTAACAAACGAGTCGCTTATCAGCGGTTTAATCTAAACACGCCGGCGCTCATCTTATCTAGTTACTTCTCGCAGGTTGGGATAAACATTATCTGTAAGGAGTGTCACTAATGTTTGAACATACAAACTACTTGCTCCTTAGCCGATAATGAGAAGAACTTGGTACTTTTAAAAGTACACAAATAAAAATCAGTACAAAATATGTCTCTGATCCTGTCGGAGTGAAACCGAGATCGTGAAGAGGTCATCCATTTCGTCACAAATGCTAATAATCAAGTATAAAGCAGAGATTCCAGCGTGGTAACTGATAGTTCTACATTCTGAATTTGACCTCATATAGGCCATAAACAAATCTAAAGATATCATCCAGGAAAAGATATAGTGTACACCAACTAGTAAATAAATCATTGCTTGTCTATATACACAGGTGGATCAAAAAGTGAGGATGGACAACTTGTAGCAGGAATAATAGTATTAAAAAACATAATATCAATAGCAAACGACATTAATTAACAGAAGATGCTTCTGTCCTTACTGCATCATTAGTGGCAGTACTACTGGAACAGAGGAACAATTACCAAATTACCACCCCCCTCGCCCCCCCCCCCAAAGGGTGACCTCACAGACTGCAACAACTAGCTTAAGAGAGGAATTGCTCTAATTTTGATTCCCAGTAAAACATTTGGCAGGATACTTATCCAAAGAACTCAAAGAGCAGTAGATCATAAGCAGCGGAGGAACAATCTCGATTCAGAAGGAACATGCAATGTATTGACCATATTTTCACCCTTGGGAACATAACAGAGCAGTGCTCAGGGCGGCAGAGACAGCTGTGTATAAACTTAGTTGATTTTGAAAAGCCGTTTGACAGTATACACAGGTACAGACTATGGAAAATACTGATGGCTTATGGAATCACTCATTGCAAAGTTTGCACCATAAAAAGCCTCTATGCTAATTTTACATGCAGTGTTGGGTAGATGTGATGATGTGGTCCTATTCTTCCGTCGTCTTTTACTGTTTTCGTTTTTATTTCTCCCAACTTTACTCTATCAGTATTCATTAATCACATCTTGTATATTTATGCGCTTTGGTGGAACGCTATCTTTTAGAACACCTGGTCCGTTAGACAGCTATTGTGCAGCGCGGGCCATTGCAACATGGGCGAAGCGAAAATTCGTTTGATAGCGTAATCTCCCGGTGCCACCACATTTGGGATACAATAGCAAGTCCGCAGAATCGATCGAAAACAAAGGACGGGCGAGATTAAGCCATATCGAAGAAATACACTGAGGAGCTCGTGTTACCAGATTGTATACTTTTAACGGCGATTAGGAACTTAGATGTTGTCTCCGTGGCGGGACAATAAAGGAAGACATTAAAGGAAACCACGAGTGGGTGTCACGCTTTGATTGGAATTGCCTGCCCTTTAATCTGAGAGGCCTGCTCTGGGGTCTTTCTACTTTTGTCTACGACCACTTTTCTTTCATTTTTGCTCTTAATAGCTCTAATTCTGTCTTTGGTACCTGTCAGTCTCGTTAGAGCCAAGCTAAGCCCACCCTTTCGCACGTGCGAAGCGGCGTTTCTGCTCTATAGTGTTTTATGTAGGGATTCTTGGGGAAAACGGCGAATAACCTGGTTCTTTGATATAAGGAGGCCGGGGAACTCTCTGTCCTTTTATGTCGGGCCGTCATCGTGTTTCATCTCGAGCGGACTGCGTAACGCAAGCCAAACTTCTGGCACCTTCTTTACGCTCCCTACCATTGTCGCCATTGGATTTCATTGCTGCCTGGATAATCGTTATAAGGTTGAAAGCCTATAACCAGATTTATAGTGCGGAAATTGAATTCCTCTGCTCGGTAAGCACACCTATGTTTAAAGTTTATTTATTGGGGAGCCGAGGTACTTTATAATATATTTAACTCTTAAAGTAAAGTAATTTTTGTGTGACCCGGGAAATCTGAAAATGTATGAGCAGTCTGCCAATTTTAACTCCACTAAGAGTGTACACCTAAGAGAGCGATATTTTTTAAAGACAATAAGATAGTATCAAATGTATATCATTTTATTTTACCATTGTGTTTTCCATTTTGAATTCTGTGTATATTGAGTGGTGTGCGCGGCTAATTTTGTAATGTCACCCAGCGCCAAGTCTAACGATGGGCACATATTCCGAGTTTATCTATTAACTCGGGGAATTCCTATGTTGGGATTTCTCGCCTGCTAACCCCATCAGGGTGGAGGGGGGCGAGTTGGTACAAATACATTATCCGATAACTGCCGCGGGCTCAGTTCGCGTGGCAGGTAACGCCTGACCTAATTACATGTGTATGAGTGTTGTAGATTTTTGTATCAGCGAGTGAGAAGGGTGAAGTGCGGTGTGTTTTGACTGTGTGTGTTTTATGAGAGGGGGCGAAAGGTGGTACCGTGGAATGAGGGTGTAAACATTAGAGAGGTCTGTGTCAAGGTAGTAAATATTTTTTTATTGTTTGTATTTTTGCAGAGAGCGGTCAGACGTCTGTAACCCTGTGCTCTATGTAACCCTAGTGGAAGCACCTTGCATTGTCAAGACATCTACGACCAATACTTATCAAAAACCTACAGGTGGGTCTATCGCCCTTGCCTACGGGTAGATACCTTTGCCCTCCAACCTTTGGGGCAATATCATCAGACCCGTGTAGGGCCGGTTACATCGAAGTGCATATTCCCAGACTTAGCCGGATACATTTATACCTCCCGCCAGACCGGTTGTCTCCTTTGCCATCGACTTGTGTCGGCAACACTGTCCGACCCATTGACAGTCGGTAAAACCGGAGTAGTTGGAGCATTCTTCAGAAGAAGCGGCACCGGGTCAACACTAAACACCTACCTGAAGCCAAGTCACCGTTATGCAACGCAGAGAGGCGCCGTTCTTGAGAGCTTTCACTTATACTCGGTCTTTTATTCTTCAGCAGTGATCTCTAGTGTCCTGCTCATTAGATTTATTGTTAGTGTCTGGATAAGCGCTCTAGCATTGTCTCCGTCACCAGTGCTTGGATAGTGAGTGCACGCTGGGATTAGTCTGACACATGTTTTCCACCAGGAGCTTATCTCCTTCATCAATTGGATAGCAATATCCCAAGGAACAGGGTTTGATTACGTGGAGTTATGAGTACATACATACCAGGATTAATTTTAGCACAACGCAGGAGAGGTCGTTTTTCATCACGGAAGACTCGGGGCCCCTTATTAGTTAAAAAAGCTGAATGTGTGAGAGACTCTCTGTGTGTTGGTGTGGAGTGAGGCGATCTATTTGAGTGCGATTTATCGAAGTGGTGTGATAGGTTGTTTGTTTTACTGTGATTGTGATTCTTTTGTTAGCCTTCAGAGATAGTGAAGGCATTTTCTTCTTTTCCTTGATTCATGTGGTGGTTTTGTGTTAATAAACATATTTAAATTTGCTTTGTGGTCAGAAATCTCTTCTGTGTTAACTGTCACTGGATGTTGTACTGTATGTTCTTACTGCATATAGAATTAGTCTATTTATTCAGAGAGAACGGCGAGGGATTGACTTAGTAAAAGTCAGTCGTAGGAGGCTGGAGAAATAGTCTTCTTACTCTCCAGAAGTCAGATTTCTTCCCATAATTTTCATTAGTGGCTCTATTCTTATCTACTTTCACATTACACATTCATAATCTGTCTGAACTCAGACATAATCTATTCACAATTTATCCTACCTGCGACAGTGGGCCAGACGAGAATGAAACAATATGCTGACAGCCATGCGGTCTTTGAAGGGGAATGTACTCGACGCCGCAAGGGAATAAACTCTGTAACAAATGAGTACATAATTTCTCTTATCAAGCGGCCAGTCACAAGCCACGGATGTTCTTATCACCGGACATCCAGCACAAAGCCGAAGAGTTTGTTATCAGCGCCCACCCACATCTAACAATTTACAGGCACTGAACTCGCAAGCGAGCATGCAGATGTGGCATGGCAAGATGGAAGGCGATTAGTGGATCAGAGTGTGGAGTTATAAGACACTGCCAAAGAATTGTTACACATTGGCAAAGGGAACTATTTTGAAGGAAATGTAGTGTAAATGTATTGTTACTTATTTCTATACAATACACAAATTCCGGGAACTTTTTGAAGCTACCTCGTATATCTCATCATCATTTCACTATTTACTTAGTTTTACTATAATATTTAAATAACTACATTTTTACAGTTGGATTGTTTAAACCGCAAACGGCTCCAGGGTCGACCCAGCCTCATGAATTTGGTACCAGAGCAACTTCTGGGAAGGTTAAAGGCGGCCGGCTTGATCATCATAGTCGCATAGGCTAATATATATTGTGCATACATGTACATCTCAGCATGTGCGCTCACAGAAGCGCTCTGCTCAAAGTCCTCTTCCAACTCAACAAATGGGTTGTCCAACCAAGTAGGTCCCATTAAGAGGATGTACTATTAATCTTACACCGTTAAGTGAATTTACAGAAAATACAAGCACTTTATACATTACATAATAAAATTGAATGCGCCCCTTGGGGTCGATACACAAAGGGAAAGTAATAATCTCCCAAAAATGGAATACATGAACATGCAATGTTTATGCTATTATAATACATGGTGACTGTACTTTTGGGCAGAACGCGGTTCCTGGCTGGTGGTTAACATTTCTAGACTGCAGTGCAAGTTCTAACTGTCTAACTTCCCAATAGGCATATTCTAATTCCACATTTAGTCATGAGAAGTTTCTCTCATAAAGAAATAAGTGACTACCTCTTATAATTCAGTCGTAATAGCGAATACACTTCACTAGTCGGGTTTATGTGAATAAGTTACACCACCGACAGTCCCTCACAAGTAATGACCGCTTTTAGCTTACCATTTAACCCATTGTAAGCACTGAACTAGACTATGAGGTTCTTCGCCTAGTAAGTATCTGTTAGCGTAAGTTTACCATTTAACCCATTGTAAACAATAACACTAGGAAACACCTAATAGATTAAGCACCTGTTAACTTAGGCGGTAGACGGCGCTATATTATCACTGAATATATTACGGGGGAGAAATCACCAAAAATCATTCAAGTCACACTGCTATTAATTATATATATATATATATATATATATATATATATATATATATATATATATATATATATATATATATATATATATACACACACACACAAGTATATATTTATTTATTAAAGCTAACATGTATTACATTACAAAATGTCAACTCACCCCGAGATGACGAGAATAAGGCAACACAAAGTCTGTGTCCTCAATCGCCTGTCTCATTTGGTCATCTACGGGCAGGTAAAATGTACGAGTGGGTAGAAAGAGCAATCTCGTCAAGATTTATAGTCTAAAAAGTGACGCTAACCCAGCCACCTGCAAGCACGTGCTTTCGCAGGTGCTCGGGTCGCTCTGCTTACAAGCGTGATCTCGAGTAACATAAATAGTATTTAGACTTTCCATCAAAAGACAAAAAGACACGAAAATCCCCTGGATAAGTCATAATATTATCTCTTGCCAGCCGACATAAGAAAGCGACGGCTATCAAGGGCTGGTACCAAAGTCTCAGAACGAACGTGAGTTTTCTCTTCCCTGAACGGAGATGAAAAGAGGATACCCGGCTATCAAAGGGCAGCTGTCTCGTATCTCCGCTCAACTACCGGCCTAGTAAGACGGCTGTTCGCGCCTCAAAGAAACTATTACTCGCCAGTGGTCAAAATAGTCACGAGCGAAGAGCGTTCCCCTAATCTGGCAAACACCAGGTGCATCTTATGTAAGATTACCACAATCTGCGGATCGCTAGGCCACTAAGACCTGAGCCATGCATTTATAGTGAAGGCCAGAAGCGAAAGTAAAACCCCGACACGCCTGGGTGGGGTCTGCGAGGGGAATAATGGGCTACTGCGTCAATAGTAGAATGTAAAGAAACCGAAAGTACAAAAAGCCGGCAATGAACAGAAAATTTAAAAGAGTAAGGAAAATGGGACGGATTGGAAAATATAAATTATCAGTCGTTTCGACACGTTTTCGTGATATTAAGCAGGCGCCTGTCCCGCTGTCCGTCAACCTATTCTTTTCTCAGATTTTTCACTTTCCCTGGGCGTATATCATATAACTTAAGGGATGTGATAAAAAATCAACATTATTTTAGTTAATTTAATGGAAAAATTGCGATTGGACAGGAGCAAGTAGCTTGTGCCTGAAGGAACATTTTTAAGCATTCATACAACTTATTACAAATGATAATAAATACATGCATATGATGGCATTATCTTCCACTCCCTGCTCCACATGAGTCTGAGGTTACCTCTGCTTTGGTTCCCTGTGAGAACCCGCATGAAGTAATCACCAGCGCTTTGCTGTGGTAGTTCACGAATATATCGTTTTCACGTGCTGAGGTTATGAAAATAGAATGTGCCGACAATCGAATAGTCCACATAATTAGTACGCACAAAAAAGGTAGATCAATACTGCCAGAGAGGAAAAGAGAGCGAACAAAATTATGTGACAACTACAACATACCGGTTACACAGACATCACATAGGTATTGATGGTATTTATAGTATTGCAAACGCACATTATAAACAACACGCAAGCACACAGGTACAACATCCACATGGATAAGTAGCGATGGTTACTTATGAAGTCTTTGTTATTGTATTCATAACAGTGGTAAGACTATAAGAGTAGAATACTCAATTCGTGGGCCACCGAAAAGCATTGCACCAACAGTTACCAAGTCGTTACCCACGTTTACGACGACGTAGTTAGCAATCGTAACACTAGATTCAGACGTGCGAAACACTACTGCATCTTCGGCAAGCTAACAGTGTAATGCAATCCCAGCGTAAAGCGATGTGTAAAGAAACCATGTTGTAAACAACGGGAGTAGGCAGCATAACACTTATTAAGACGTGCTGAACCACTACTGTCACTTCACACAGTGAAAACCCGTATGTGCCGAGCGCATGAGACGACCACTAAAAGCTTAAAGCTTAATAAAACCAGTATTTTTCAATGCCTCCATAAAAGCGACTTACCTATCACGAAAGTCAATAATTCGTCAATTTAAAAAAAACGGACCGCAAGGTCTTTTCTATTTGGACCCTGTGTCTAGGTAGAACGGGGCGCACCTCGAAAATGAGGCAACATTTTATTTTTAAAAATAATAAGAAGAAAATAACAATATCTTGTCTCTTCGTTTTCAACGGTCTCTAGTTTCTTGAATGAGTTGTGCCTTCAATCTTGCCCGTGTTTTGTGGAATTTCTCTGGTTGTCAGCTACTTGATCAACCACTACAATCCCTCCAGCGATCACTTTCAACGCCTTTGCTCACATCAGTGATCACACAGTGATGTGACTTTATCAGCTGTATTGTGACATTTCTATTAAAAGTGTTTGTCACGGAGAGTTATGTTCATTGAATTTTCTATATTTTCCTCTTCTTTTCTTACACCCGTATCCTCTATTTCTATTATCGCTCTCTACCTTCTTCCTGTGTTTTTCGCATTCGTTCGTTGCGAAAAATATATTTCTTTCCCATCATCGTTTTTCTTTCTCATACTGACTAGTAACCTTATTGCGTCAGATGTCATTCGTGCAGTTTGACGAGAGGTGCGATTATGTCTCAGTCCATCTCAGACATAGGGCCGACCTATCGTATAGCTTTTCCACCTGTCACAGCGTTTTTCAGGCCGGTTTCTCGGAAAGTGTGAATATCGCCCTCTGACATGAGCGCTCACGGTCCGATAGTTAGTCGGAGGCGTGAACCGCGCCAGACGCATTAGCACAGAGCAGACATTTGTCTGGGAGAGTCGCAACTGACACGCGCACTCTCGGTCAGTAGGTGGCAGTTACGACATGCGTTTAGGTGTTAAACGTATCGTTAAAGCCGAAAAGGGGAGACCATTTCGTTTTACGAAATAAACGTTCAGCTCTTTGTTTAATAGATATAACCAGAATGTTAAACTTTATTTTCATTCTCGCTCCTAAATTCGCAGTAGACAGGTCGCTCGGAACAGTATAAGCTGTATAGCGAAGTTTCTCAGAGTGTTTCGACAATTTTTCGAACTTCTAGACTTCCATAAATATAAGCATATAATTCTTAAGTTGTGCGACTACCTGTAGTTCTGTGTGAGGTAAAATATATTATTATCTAGTATTTTGTGAAGTGTTTAAAGTGTTAAGTCGCTTATTTCATATTTCGCGAGTTAGATTTTGTGCAGAGTGCCAAATTTAAATAGTCTGTATTATTTTCTAGTGACGTGTTTCAGTGGAAAGCAGAATAAATTATAATTTCTAGCTTAAACAACAATGTAGCTAAAAAGGAATTTAATTTTACTGCTAAATAATCAGACGAGAATGAATTTTTCCAAACTAACTTATAAATGCTAGAAGCCTCATGAGTGGTGACGGAATACGAACGTGTTCCTAATTCATAAGGATGGATGTTTTTTAAAATATAACCTATTCCACGGGAAGGGTTAAACTATAAGACAAGCTATAAGTTTGCAGTTTAAAAATGTACTTTATATTGAGTACATACTATGTAAAATATTTCATATGTATTTTTCTTTATTCAGTGAATACTGTGGTACCCAAACTTTGCCTGCGTTCTAGTACGTGAACATTATCTGTAAAGAATTTAAGCACTTTCATTACATGAACTGTTACAGTAAATGAAGTAAAAGGCCTATCGCGCCAGAATTAATTCTTTCAGAAATAACACTTAAGTTCAGATCAGCCCGCTGTGGCAAGCAAAGATCAGTAACAGTCCGACAGAGTTTCGACTAGTATTGTGGTGACCAAATATAGTACCTTCCTGAAAGTAGACACCGATCTGACATTCCTTAATTCTCGAAACCTAAGCTAGTGACACTGTGCTCTGCTAACTTTCGTGCCTGGACAAATTTTATGTGACTTAACAGACATCCGAAAAATAAGAACACCCAAGGAATCGTTCCCTGAGACAGAGAATTCAGTACGTCATGTTGGAACTGGGGATTTCTTGGTCGAGGCTGCATTCACGGGTCTGTGTGAAGGTCATAGAATTTATTATGTTCCCAGAGGCAGCGAGCAAAGCTGTAAGTATAAATGTGCGCACATGGCCATGGCTGAATGAATAAGAGTGTACGCAGGTCTGAGTGTTATTTTACCGTTGTATTTCGGCACCTATTTGCTGTCATAACTTTCTTCATGCAAGTTTTTTTTTTTTTTTTTTTTTTTTTGCTAACAATATTTTCCCTTAAACTAGATTATAGTATCAGGTCTGGTCTTACCTTCAACGGGGAAAACTCTTAGACTCAAACCCTATGTATCTGTGACTCTTTGGGCTATCACTTATGTTCCTTATTTAACGGGACTGTGAGCTAAACATCGAGGGGAAGGATCTTACTGTGGGTCTATAAATTTTGTAGCATTTTTATTGACTTTATGACTATTTGTATATGCTTTGATGTAATTTCTATGTGTTGTGAAGAAATTTTAAATGATAATTAAAGTTTCTCTTGAAATTAATCAGCGTGTTGGTCAGCTCGTTCTAGAATATCTATATAATCATTTGTTATAGTTTTCCACGTCTGTGTGTCTACCTGTCGTCACTTGAATGTGCGAGCACGTGAGTGGATATATATATATATATATTTAATGTATATGTGTTAGACTGTCTGACTACTTTAGATCTGTCGTAGATGATAGGTGAGAGAGAGAGAGAGAAGATTTCCCGCTCTCAGAGACAGCTTCTATCACTATTCCACCACCTCACTCGTGGAAATCTATTTTGTATTTCTATCTCACGCTATGACTATCACTCATTCCAATCTATTCAGAAGGGACCAACCCAAGTCTTAATTCTCCTATCAAAAATCTACGCCAAATGTGGTCTCGTCCGAAGGATTTTTGAACTTAGAATAGGAAGACGAGTACGACAAATGTCGGCTCGTTTCCGGTTTTTGAACTTAGAATAGGAAGACGAGACGACTAATATCAGCTCGTCTTTAAGATTTTTTATTCTGATATAGAGTAAGAGGGTGATGTCTTGTGAGTTTTGTATCTTTTAAAAAATAACTATCCCCTAGACGTAACGATCTGTTTTATGGGCGTGCTGACCTTACGGCTAATAATTGTTTTTCCAAAGCATTATTGAGCATTATACATTTGGTTTACTCGATGATTTTGTCGGAATATATGTTAATTACTGATTTTGTAATACTTAACGCTTGTAAAGTTTTGTGAGTGTATAGCATTCACAGGGTTCTGAAGAAGTAGGTGTTTGAGCTAAGCTAAGGAGCGCGATCATTTTGTATATACGTCCTGTTATTGCCTCCCTTACCCTAACTATCTTCAGGGGTGAACTTATAGTGGATTATAAAAAAATTAAGGGATTTTGTTTTCTCTTTAAAATTTTTTGCAATAATTATTTTGTTTCCACTGTAGCAACTTATTTTTCAGTGAGTAATCTTAACTACCATTTATTTGGCGTAGTCGTCTGCATTAGGTGCTTTATTGCCGATTAATAGCAGCGATAGTTAGATACTATTTATTTTTGGAGGAGGTATCCCAGGTTATAAGTATATCATTTTTTGTTTGGTATTTTCTCGTAAGTGGTAGTAATCAGTATACCCTTTTTCTTATCTCTTTCTCGTCTAGTCTCAGTCAGTTATTTACTATGGCAGAAAGGGTGAAACTGAGACAGATGCTCAGACAGGAAGCAATGGAAGAGGGACTGGACGGCGACGAAGCGAAAGCTTTTGTCAGGAACGAACTTGAGAGATATGATGTGGAGCAGAAGGAAAAAGCAGCGGAGAGGAAAGAAGCGGAAGACCGTCTACTACAGCAGAGGAAGATGGATGAGGAAATGGAAATCCGCAGGGAGAGACAGCAAGAAAAGGAGAGGGAGGAAAGAGAGAAGGAGAGACAGCACGAGGATAGAGAGAAGGAGAGACAGCATGAGACGGAGAGGGAGGAGAGACAGCATGAGTTAGCTCTTAAAACTCTAGAATTCCAAAGTCGTGGTGCTGCCTCTACCTCCAGCAATGGAGAGTCTTCTCCTCATTCTTCCTTAACTGATCCTTCTAACACTCAATCTCTTCAACTCAGCGCTATGTCTTTCACTCTTGAGTCTTTCCCTTGTCCTAATGAGAAGATTGACACATGGTTTGAAAAATTTGAGAAAATTGCAACTCTGTACGGTTTAGAGAGGTCGCGTTGGAACATGAAGCTTTCTCAGGCGCTGAAAAGCAGTGCGTATGATGTTTACACTAAACTGGAAAGTGGCCAACAAGAAAACTATGACTTGTTGAAGAAAGCTTTGCTTGAGCGCTTCGAAATGAATGCTCGCAAATTTCTGCAACTGTTTCGCAACAGCAGGAAGGAGAGCTCTGAAACTTTTCACCAGTTCTCATCTCGTCTAAAGGGATATCTAACAAAGTGCCTTGAGCTTTCACTGCTCCCCTCTACCTATGAAGGTCTTGAGGAATTTGTTTTAACGGAACAAATAAAGAACACTTTGTCTGCTGATACCCGGAGATTTCTAGCTGAGCAGGGTGCAGAAAAGCTTGAAGACATCTTAGAAAAGTCTGAGCGATATCACAATGCGCTGGCTGAACTACCGGCCTCAAAACGCAAACCGACAGAAGAGCATTTTCGGAAAAATAATCTAGACCAGTCTTCTCATGCTTCTCATGCTTCCAACCCGAATAACCACAGAGAAACTGGACCTCAAAACCCCCCTCCTGAAAAATCCAAGTTCTACAAAAACAAGTACCCCAACCACAGTAAACAGTCTGATCAACCCGACCGCCCTTCATGGCAGCGTGGCCAGAAAGGTCAAGGTGGCAAAGGGAGAACCCCTGAGCACGGGACTAATGATCAGAGTGAGCACACCGAGCCTAAACGCATCGGATGCTTGCTAACAGTCTCGCAAGGTGGAATTATTGACAGTGATTCCCAACCTGTTGGGGATAGACCCTCAACGCGAGGTACTGTTACTTTGAGCGGTTCTCAAACTTCTTGTTTCTTTGACACGGGGCTTTCTTATGATTGCATTGTTGCCAGAAACCTGGTCAAACCCGGTCAAGAGACAGGAGAGACCGTCCAACTTTGTGGAGTTCGTAAGAGTGATGCACCTACAGCGCTTCCCATTGCATTGGTGGAGATACACTCTGACTTTGTCAGAGGCGTGATCAAAGCGGCTGTTATGGAAGATTCCATCTACCCAGTCATACTTGGCGGTAGATACGTGCGTATTGGGAAACCGGAAGAGCCGATTGTGGCAGCAGTAACTACAAGAGGGCAAACCAAGAAGGAACGGGAGCCTGCGCCTAATTTGTTACCCATGGAACTTAAAGAAGCGCAACAAAAGGACCCTACTTTGGCACCCTGCTTTAGGAAACTGCCCATGGCTAAGGAACCCAGACAGCACGGGGACATTTTTTCTAAGAATGGCGTACTTTATCGCAGAACGGGCAAGCCTGACCAAGGTTACAACCAGCTCCTAGTACCGAAACAGTACAGAAGCCAAATCCTAGAAATGGGGCACTCTCTTCCCTTTAGCGGACATATGGGACAGAACGCCACAAACCAACGGATAACCACTCATTATTGGTGGCCAGGAGTAAATACTGATATTATCAGATATGTCAAATCCTGTGCCCAGTGCCAACGTGTGCCACACAAGCAACGGGCAACCCCAGTCTCTTTGGGTGAAATGCCAATAGTGGGTACACCATTCGAACGGGTTGTGATCGACATTTTAGGGCCTTTCGAAAGGACTAAAAGAAGGAACAGGTTTATCCTGACCTTAGTCGATACATGCACTTTATGGGCAGAAGCTATCCCGCTAACATGCGCAGATGCCAAGCATGTCGCAGAAGCCCTCGTGCAGATTTTCACTCGGTTGGGATTCCCTCAGCAAGTGCTGACGGATAACGGATCTCCATACCGAAACCTGTTGATGGATGAGATCGTCAAGATCTTGAGGGACCAGCACATCTACACTAAGCCTTATACTCTGGCCAGAAATGGGCTAGTAGAACGTGTTAACGGAAACCTCAACATGATGTTAAGTAAACTGCCATAAGTGAAACCTGAAGATTGGGATCTTTGTATTCCTGCAGCTTTATTTGGCTACAGAGAATCTCCTCATACTTCCACAGGATATCCGCCAGCTACGCTGTTATTCGGCAGACCCATTAAGGGCCCGCTTGAAGCCTTACTTTGGTCACTGACTGACCAGAAGGCTGATGAGACAGTTGTCTCAGCAAGTAAATATGTGTCGGATTTAAAAGGAAGGTTGAAACTAGGGTGGGACCTAGCAACGACTAACTTTAAGCGAGCTCGCACAAAGCACGCTAACCGATACAGGAAAGTCGCGAAAGAGAGAGAATTGGAAGCAGGAGAGATAGTTTTGGTGTTACTCCCGACCGGAAACAACCAACTGAGGATCGGATGGCATGGGCCGTTTACCGTCCTGAAAAAGATTTCTAAGGCTAACTACCAGATCTCTATTCAAGGAAAGGAAAAGGTTTTCCACTTAAATCTGCTAAAGAAATTCGTGGAAAGACCAGTGCTGACCTCCGATCATCTCCTGACGATCGCCAAAACTGACGAAGATGACGATAGTGGCAGGGAATCTCCACTGCAATCACAGGAAATCTTTGAAAAATGTCAGAAGCGGCGACGCTCTTTCAAGCGCGCATGGGAGACATTCCAGAAAAAGGAAACTTTGGGAGTAGACTTGAGTAAGAATTGGTGAGAGATGGAGGGGGAGATGAGATGGAAGAAGACAGAAACCCTGAAGCTACGGATATAGGAAATTAATTCCATAACGTAGACATGGAGTGCTTCCATATCTTAAAGGGGGGACGTTTTGTCACGGAGAGTTATGTTCATTGAATTTTCTATATTTTCCTCTTCTTTTCTTACACCCGTATCCTATATTTCTATTATCGCTCTCTACCTTCTTCCTGTGTTTTTCGCATTCGTTCGTTGCGAAAAATATATTTCTTTCCCATCATCGTTTTTCTTTCTCATACTGACTAGTAACCTTATTGCGTCAGATGTCATTCGCGCAGTTTGACGAGAGGTGCGATTGTGTCTCAGTCCATCTCAGATATAGGGCCGACCTATCGTATAGCTTTTTCACCTGTCACAGCGTTTTTAAGGCCGGTTTCTCGGAAAGTGTGAATATCGCCCTCTGCATTCGCACCTGACATGAGCTCTCACGGTCCGATAGTTAGTCGGAGGCGTGAACCGCGCCAGACGCATTAGCACAGAGCAGACATTTGTCTGGGAGAGTCGCAACTGACACGCGCACTCTCGGTCAGTAGGTGGCAGTTACGACATGCGTTTAGGTGTTAAACGTATCGTTAAAGCCGGAAAGGGGAGAGCATTTCGTTTTACGAAATAAACGTTCACCTCTTTGTCTGTTTGATAGATATAACCAGAATGTTAAACTTTATTTTCATTCTCGCTCCTAAATTCGCAGTAGACAGGTCGCTCGGAACAGTATAAGCTGTATAGCGAGGTTTTTCAGAGTGTTTCGACAATTTTTCGAACTTCTAGACTTCCATAAATATAAGCATATAATTCTTAAGTTGTGCGACTACCTGTAGTTCTGTGTGAGGTAAAATATATTATTATCTAGTATTTTGTGAAGTGTTTAAAGTGTTAAGTCGCTTATTTCATATTTCGCGAGTTAGATTTTGTGCAGAGTGCCAAATTTATATAGTCTGTATTATTTTCTAGTGACGTGTTTCAGTGGAAAGCAGAATAAATTATAATTTCTAGCTTAAACAACAATGTAGCTAAAAAGGAATTTAATTTTACTGCTAAATAATCAGACGAGAACAGATTTTTCCAAACTAACTTATAAATGCTAGAAGCCTCATGAGTGGTGACGGAATACGCACGATTTCCTAATTCATAAGGATGGATGTTTTTTTAAATATAACCTATTCCACGGGAAGGGTTAAACTATAAGACAAGCTATAAGTTTGCAGTTTAAAAATGTACGTTATATTGAGTACATACTATGTAAAATATTTCATATGTATTTTTCTTTATTCAGTGAATACTGTGGTACCCAAACTTTGCCAGCGTTCTAGTACGTGAACATTATCTGTAAAGAATTTAAGCACTTTCATTACATGAACTGTTACAGTAAATGAAGTAAAAGGCCTATCGCGCCAGAATTAATTCTTTCAGAAATAACACTTAAGTTCAGATCAGCCCGCTGTGGCAAGCAAAGATCAGTAACAGTCCGACAGAGTTTTGACTAGTATTGTGGTGACCAAATATAGTACCTTCCTGAAAGTAGACACCGATCTGACATTCCTTAATTCTCGAAACCTAAGCTAGTGACACTGTGCTCTGCTAACTTTCGTGCCTGGACAAATTTTATGTGACTTAACAGACATCCGAAAAATAAGAACACCCAAGGAATCGTTCCCTGAGACAGAGAATTCAGTACGTCTTGTTGGAACTGGTGATTTCTTGGTCGAGGCTGCATTCACTGTGTGGGTCCTAGAAGGGGAAGGATCTTACTGTGGGTCTATAAATTTTGTAGCATTTTTATTGACTTTATGACTATTTGTATATCTTCTTCTTCTTCTTCTTTGATCCGTAGCCGCCGACCGTCAAAGAAGTCAGTGGCCATCACGCCTAGTGGCGTCTTGTAGGGCAACAACAAATTGATTCCACTCTGCTCGGTCGGTGGCTATCCTTCGTACAGTGCCCCAACTCTGGTTCATTCCCTGCATCTCAGCCTCCACAGTCCTCCGCCAGGTTGTTTTTGGTCGGCCTCTCTTTCGTTTTCCTTCAGGGGTCCAAAGCATAGCTGTTCTTGTGATGTGTTCTTATGATGGCATCAGGGTCTCTTCTGAGGACATGGCCAACCCATATTTGTATATGCTTTGATGTAATTTCTATGTGTTGTGAAGAAATTTTAAATGATAATTAAAGTTTCTCTTGAAATTAATCAGCGTGTTGGTCAGCTCGTTCTAGAATATCTATATAATCATTTGTTATAGTTTCCCACGTCTGTATGTCTACCTGTCGTCACTTGAATGTGCGTGCACGTGAGTGGATATATATATATTTAATGTATATGTGTTAGACTGTCTGACTACTTTAGATCTGTCGTAGATGATAGGTGAGAGAGAGACAGAAGATTTCCCTCTCTCAGAGACAGCCTCTATCACTATTCCACCACCTCACTCGTGGAAATCTATTTTGTATTTCTATCTCACGCTGTGACTATCACTCATTCCAATCTATTCAGAAGGGACCAACCCAAGTCTTAATTCTCCTATCAAAAATCTACGACAGTGTTCGAGCAGAACGTTCAGCTTATACGCGTCATCAAGTGTATTTTAAAAGCATCAATCCAGAATAATACGTAAAAACCCAGAATAGTCACCTCAGTCTGCCCCGTGACTTTATAAGCCACAGATTCTTCCTTACGAATATACATGCATTTACAGCCACACTGCAGTGTAGTTAATCAGCTGTTAGTTTTTATTCATTTTAATATTTTATTTAAACACGCTTTTAGTATATTATATTTTTGTAGAGTAATGCGGAAATTGCACTTTATTGCAACCAAACTTCCTATTTATATATGTGACAGAATAGGGCAACCACTCTCGATCTCTGTTTCACTACGGCGGTATCCGTTACATTTTTGTACTGATTTTTATTGCGCCCTTTCAACTGTCGCACTTTCTTTCTTTCTCTGCTATGTGTAGCAGATATTATGCATTTTCCTTCTCAGGGATACGTTATTACGTCTGTTTGTTTCCCGTCGCTTCGCAAAGCTTTGCAAGAAGCGGCAGACATAATATACACGACAGGCAGGTTGGTATAATTCCTTTGAATCAAACCTTGGCCTAGACAGATTAGCCCCACGAAAATGCCAGCGTATTTTTCTAATCGCTGATAACGGCCAGATTGCGGGACAGATAACGAGATTGCCTGTCTGCGAATAGATTATTTTCTAATAAAGTAATAATTTGTTACAATTGAAACACAGTTTACAAGTGTCTGTGAGTTCGTTTGCCCGGCAATCGGATGGTTTCATACCATATATGTAAGAGATTACCTCTGCATTTCGTTCAAAATTGTCCCATGTCGGATATATTTTGAATTTCCCCACGGGACCTTTATATTTGAAAACGTTTGGCTTTTTACTTAATTGCATAACAAACAGATTCGGGGGTAGGACAGGCATATAACCTGACACGTTTCAGTGTATTTTCACTGTGAAAATTTACTGTGAGATCTACGCTTGCCACGACGACACCAGACCTTGCCAGAGTTAGAATTCAGAATTCCTTTTATCAGGCCGGACCTTTTCTTTGAGAATCTTGACGGACTTACAAAAACAGCCCAGGAAATCTCTATCATTTTAATAAGGAAACCGGGACAGGAAACTGAAAACACATTGAGTCATAGAGAGAATTATCTTATTAAAGAAACGAGACCCCAGACGCGTGTAAGAGGCCGATTCAAGTCTCTTTTATTCATCTGAGCAAAAATGTCTGTGAGCCAGGATTGGCGTAAGTTGTCATTTTACATTTTATATTACTAACATGTGAACTAACATATATATATATATATATATATATAAACATATATATATATACATATATATATATATATATATATATATATATATATATATATATATATATATATATATATATATATATATATATATATATTACCATGTGAATATTAAGATGTGGAATTCGCTAGTGGATGTCCTAGTTATTTGATGCTGGCAACAGCCTCTCAAATGTTCTTTACAGTGTCAAATGCACGTGTTGACCTGAATTGCGTTCGTTTTTGTAATCGTTACAACACAGTGGTCAATAGTGTTTATGACGCAATTTTTGACCACAGCTCATGTTACGCGCACGTGAAAACAACAAATTTAGGTTGAACACTGTTCACTGACTACGCAACTGAAACCCTATAAAAGGATAACGCTACACACACACAAATTCAGTTCATTTTCAAGCAGACATTTATGGCGTCTATATCGATAAATTTAAGGAACATTGCTACTGGCCGACTGCATGCAGGCGAAAGTCAAAGTCAGGTTGCCAGGCATCTAAACGTGCATCAGAGTACCATCAGTCCACTTTGGCACCGGTTCCAAGCCACTGGCTCAGTTGAAGACCGGCATCGCAGTGGATGACCCAGAGTGACAACAGCAGCGGTGGATCGCTTTATTCGGCTTCGTCACCTCAGAGACAGGTTTACAACAGCTTCCTCAACTGCCCAGTCATTGCCTGCAGGACGTCATGTGTCTGATCAAACTGTCCGGAATAGACTGCATGACGCTGGACTTTGGGCACAACGTCCTCACCGAGGACCTGTTCTTGCGCGCCGCCATCGCCAAAATCGACTTCTTTGGGCCAACCAGCATCATCCCTTGGAGTAGTAGGGAATGCGCAACTTAGGTATTATTCTGGAGGAGCCGATGGAGGAGCTATGGAGGAGCATGACTTTTATATAAGGAATTGAGGAGGAGGAGAGGAGGAGGTGCATGACTTTTATATAAGGAATTGAGGAGGAGGAGAGGAGGAGGCGCATGACTTTTTATATAAGGAATTGAGGAGGAGGAGAGGAGGAGGGTGATGACTTTTCATATAAGGAAATACCCAATGTGCAGGTGGAGCATCAGGCGGAGGGTGATGACTTTTTATATAAGGAAATACCCAATGTGCAGGTGGAGCATCAGGCGTTGGTACATGACTTTTTATAAGGAAAATGTGCAGGTGGAGCATCAGGCGGAGGGTGATGACTTTTTATATAAGGAAATACTCATTGCGCAGGTGGAGCATCAGGTGTTGGTACATGACTTTTTATATAAGGAAAATGTGCAGGTGGAGCATCAGGCGGAGGGTGATGACTTTTTATATAAGAAAATACTCATTGCGCAGGTGGAGCATCAGGCGGAGGGTGATGAGTTTTTATATAAGAAAATACTCATTGTGCAGGTGGAGCATCAGGTGTTGGTGCATGACTTTTTATATAAGGAAATACCCAATGCGCAGGTGGAGCATCAGGCGTTGGTGCATGACTTTTTATATAAGGAAATACTCAGTGTGCAGGTGGAGCAGCAGGCGTTGGTACATGACTTTTTATATAAGGAAATACTCATTGCGCAGGTGAAGCATCAGACAGAGGGTGATGACTTTTATATAAGAAAATACTCATTGCGCAGGTGGAGCAGCAGGTGTTGGTGCATGACTTTTTATATAAGGAAATACTCAGTGTGCAGGTGGAGCATCAAGCGGATGAGTATGACTTTTTATATAACATGGCGGACTTGAGATAACAAGAAGAGGTTATATGGCGCAAGATGGTGGGATGACTTTTTATATAAGGAAATACTCGTTGTGCAGGTGGAGCATCAGGCGTTGATGCATGACTTTTTATATAAGGAAATACTCATTGCGCAGGTGGAGCAGCAGGTGTTGGTACATGACTTTTTATATAAGGAAATAGTCATTGTGCAGGTGGAGCATCAGGCGTTGGTGCATGACTTTTTATATAAGGAAATACTCATTGTGCAGGTGAAGCATCAGGCGTTGGTGCGTGACTTTTTATATAAGGAAATAATCATTCCGCAGGTGGAGCATCAGGCGGATGCGCGTGACTTTTTTTATAAGAAAATACTCATTGCGCAGTTGGAGCAGCGTGCGGTGCGGATTATTTTTATATAAGGAAAATGTGCAGTCGTGCTGTAGGAGGAGCATGGGTTTTATATAGTAATATATTAGTGTTTATTTTTAGATAACAAGAAGACGTTATTTATAGACATATATTAATTCTGCAGGGGCGATGCAGGCGCAAGATGGCGGAGCTGTGGTGGGGTATGAGTTGTTATATATTAGTATTGTTGTATGTGTTGTTTTAGATAATAAGAAGACGTTATATTGAGATAACAAGAAGTCTTTTAGACAATAGGAAGACTTTGAGATAACAAGAAGACGATATATTTTTATATATTAGTATTTATCAACACCCGTATTTTGAAATAATATATATTTTTATATACAGAGGGACATTATCACATATTCTAGTGTTTTGTAAACCGTTGTTAAAATTGGTGTAACATTCTGTCCCCTTCCGGCAACAAGACACCTGGGCGCTAAACAAATAAAGTTCGCTAATTTGGAAGCTGTACAAGTCGATTCAAATTATTCACAGCTGTGCCTAGGTAAATAATCACCGAGAATTACTAGCGGTTTTTGCTATTGATCAATACTCGTACGTGTCCAAACAGGACATTTAGACCAACAGCCTTATTTGTCTAAGTATTTTATTACAACCCCAAAAAACTCTTTTTCAGAACACCTGACCAGTAATTAAACATTGTTGAGCTATTTCAGAACAGGAGAAAATAACATGCTGGGGTGATGAGTCATGGGTGTAATGTAGCAGGCTAGTGTAGATTAGGGGGATTGTTGTGTGATGTTGGGTGTGTTTGTTTAGACATATATATATATATATATATATATATATATATATATATATATATATATATATATATATATATATATATATATATATATATATATATATATATATATATATATATATATATATATATATATATATATATATATATATATATATATATATAGCTACACACATATATCGAAACTATAAAACATCGCTAATAACGGAACATTTTAGTTAGTCTTGCGATAACAAGAAGTCGATATATTTAGACTTTTAGATAATATTTAGACTTGAGTTAACAAGTTATTTTATATTTTATTTTGTCAAATAACAATATTAGTAAGCTTCGTATTTTTTCAATTGATATTGTACAATTGGTAAATAACATATAGGGGAATTATATTGGAAAGATGTATGTTCAAAATATACATGATCACAGATTTGATGTAGATTTTTATACAATATAACAAAGGGGGTTATGATATATCACAGCGGCAGCCCAGACCTTGAGGGGAGTTGTCACGTCGTAAGAAATAGGGAGTTTATGTATTGTGTTTTGTGTTGTACTGCATTGTGGACAGAGAGAGTTTAAATGTTGAGGGATGATGTGGTGACGTTGTCGGGATGCACCTCTCTCTTGCTGTATAAATAAGACACGGCGTTGCGGTGTTGTTCGTATGTGTAGATGGAGGATTTGTGCGCTCGGAACCCAATATTTTTCCCACCCTGTGCTTGTTGTGTGTTGAGTACGTCTAAAAATGTATTTTTGTCGATGGTGTTGTGGGGTTTGCTCAAGCGATTGCGAAGTCTTGAAGATGATATAGATAGAAGGATGTGGCCGGGATTGCTTCAACAAAATATTTAGTATTTGGCCTGTTTAACTGTGCGTTTGTGATAATGTCGCTATCGTGTAAGTTTGAGACAAAAGACTTGCAATCTGTAAGGTTGTTGACTAAGTGAGGCTGTTCTAAGACGCATGCATTATTATGAGAGGCATGATAGAAGCGAAGGTCATTTGTTTCTCTGTTTCTCAAAACTACGTTATGGCTGTAATTAATTTTGAAGCGTTTTGTCTGTTGTGTAAAAACAGGGAGCAAAAGACTTGTCCATTCGATGGGGTCTGTTCTGTCTGGTCTATGGAAGAAAGTGAATGTGGATAGATATTTGTGTTTGTTTGTATGTGTTTTTATGGCGTGCCAATTATTTGTATAGCTTTGTCTTATGTCAGCTGGTAGGTCATTTATCGAGTCTTTCTCAGAGGACAGACGAGCTTTCTTGGTACGGACTTGATGTGTACTGGGCATGGGACGTTTCTTGGTCTGGTCTGCAGCTTTTGTATAGGACGATGGGTCGATTGTCTGTGGGTGAATTGTAGTAGCTGACGATCCTGATGATGGTGTTGCTATGGTATCCGCTGGTGATGATGGGGGTGGACTCTGTGTTGGTGATGGTGTGACACCTGATGCTGATATCTGTGGGTAGTAGCGAACCGTTGTTGCAGTTGTTGGTGATGTTGGCGCACCTGATGATGATGATGCGCTTGAAAATGTTTTGGTGTCTGATGCTGGAATTTCCACAGGGATAGAGGCGTGATGGTGGTTTCTATGGCGCCGTAGGTTATCGAGACGAGAAAAGTTTTTACCACAGATCTTACAAGAGAACAGAGTCAGTGAGTGCGCTGTCTTGCTGTGTCGTGCGTAGTTATCATGCCGGGCGAACCCCTGTCCGCATTGGGTACATATCAGACTGTGCCCCACTGAAGTGTCTGTTTGTTCCACGCTGGAACCATGTTTATTCTCTATGTGTCGTTGAAGATTATCAGGTCTTGTAAATACTATGCCACAGTCAGGGCACTCGTGAGTGTGGCGGTCGTGTGCTGTGGTCATATGTCGAGTAAGATCATGACCCCGCTTGAAAACAGACTGGCAATGTAAACAGGCATACCATCGTCGTTGAGGTGAAGACATCTTTAGAAAAGGAACAAAAAGACGTTAGTCACACATAAAATTAAATACAACAACATACATGTAACGAGAGAGAGAGAGAAAGAGAGAGAGAGAGAGAGAGAGAGAGAGAAAGAGAGAATGAGAGAGATAGAGAGAAAGAGATAATGAGACAATGAGAAAGAGAGAGAGAGATCGAATAAACAGGTAAATAAAACAGTCTTATTTTTTATTCTATGCTGTTAACATATCAGAACGGTCCCCGCGCGAGCGTTGTGGAAGCAAAGATAAAGATATTGATTTAAAACCCAACATGTTCACGAGACAGTGACAAGTTGATCTACCCTTTCTTTTAAAATAACGAAAATATAAGTATTTATTAAAGTGTATGTTAGCTTCAACCACGGTTATAGCAAGGTGACTTAATGTGATATGTTGTTTGTATTTATACTATAGTATCTGTATCTTTTTCGATGTATAGTTCAGTATTGTTAAAAATACGCTATTTTTCTAAACTAGTATGCTTTTAATTTTCACTGACCGATTAATCTGTATGTAACTTTTATCATTTGTACTGACTCGGGTCCTTATTTATTTTGTATATGTTAGGTTTATAGTAATATAGTGTTTATTATCTTTTCTTATGTGATAAGTTTTAAACTAACGAACTTTTTTCAGAACCAATACTTTTTTTTCCTAGTACATAAAAAATAACTCGATTAAGTCTTAACTTATCGAAAATCAACCATATACACATTCTTTACAAATGACGTGTAAGAATTTATAATCTTAACAAAAACACACAGATAAAAATATCTGTTTTGGTTGTATTCGTTTGTTTTCGTTTATGTTTTCGGTCTTCGAGTTTTTGTGTTAAGGTGTTAAATATAAATAAATATCTCTGTTATTTTTATCTGTGTGTTTTGTTAAGATGATAAATTCTGAAAAAGTTCGTTAGTTTAAAATAAGAATAAGTTAAGACTTAATCGAGTTATTTTTTATGTACTAGGAAAAAAAAGTCTTGGTTCTGAAAAAAGTTCGTTAGTTTAAAACTTATCACATAAGAAAAGATAATAAACACTATATTACTATAAACCTAACATATACAAAATAAATAAGGATCCGAGTCAGTACAAATGATAAAAGTTACATACAGATTAATCGGTCAGTGAAAATTAAAAGCATACTAGTTTAGAAAAATAGCGTATTTTTAACAATACTGAACTATACATGGAAAAAGATAGAGATACTATAGTATAAATACAAACAACATATCACATTAAGTCACCTTGCTATAACCGTGGTTGAAACTAACATACACTTTAATAAATACTTATATTTTCGTTATTTTAAAAGAAAGGGTAGATCAACTTGTCACTGTCTCGTGAACATGTTGGGTTTTAAATCAATATCTTTATCTTTGCTTCCATAACGCTCGCGCGGGGACCGTTCTGATATGTTAACAGCATAGAATATAAAATAAGACTGTTTTATTTACCTGTTTTTTCGATCTCTCTCTCTTTCTCATTGTCTCATTATCTCTTTCTCTCTATCTCTCTCATTCTCTCTCTCTCTCTCTCTCTCTCTCTCGTTACATTATGTTGTTGTATTTAATTGTATGTGTGACTAACGTCTTTTTGTTCCTTTTCTAAAGATGTCTTCACCTCAACGACGATGATATGTCTGTTTACATTGCCAGTCTGTTTTCAAGCGGGGTCATGATCTTACTCGACATATGACCACAGCACACGACCGCCACACTCACTAGTGCCCTGACTGTGGCATAGTATTTACAAGACCTGATAATCTTCAACGACACATAGAGAATAAACATGGTTCCAGCGTGGAACAAACAGACACTTCAGTGGGGCACAGTCTGATATGTACCCAATGCGGACAGGGGTTCGCCCGGCATGATAACTACGCACGACACAGCAAGACAGCGCACTCACTGACTCTGTTCTCTTGTAAGATCTGTGGTAAAAACTTTTCTCGTCTCGATAACCTACGGCGCCATAGAAACCACCATCACGCCTCTATCCCTGTGGAAATTCCAGCATCAGACACCAAAACATTTTCAAGCGCATCATCATCATCAGGTGCGCCAACATCACCAACAACTGCAACAACGGTTCGCTACTACTCACAGATATCAGCATCAGGTGTCACACCATCACCAATACAGAGTCCACCCCCATCATCACCAGCGGATACCATAGCAACACCATCATCAGGATCGTCAGCTACTACAATTCACCCACAGACAATCGACCCATCGTCCTATACAAAAGCTGCAGACCAGACCAAGAAACGTCCCATGCCCAGTACACATCAAGTCTGTACCAAGAAAGCTCGTCTGTCCTCTGAGAAAGACTCGATAAATGACCTACCAGCTGACATAAGACAAAGCTATACAAATAATTGGCACGCCATAAAAACACATACAAACAAACACAAATATCTATCCACATTCACTTTCTTCCATAGACCAGACAGAACAGACCCCATCGAATGGACAAGTCTTTTGCTCCCTGTTTTTACACAACAGACAAAACGCTTCAAAATTAATTACAGCCATAACGTAGTTTTGAGAAACAGAGAAACAAATGACCTTCGCTTCTATCATGCCTCTCATAATAATGCATGCGTCTTAGAACAGCCTCACTTAGTCAACAACCTTACAGATTGCAAGTCTTTTGTCTCAAACTTACACGATAGCGACATTATCACAAACGCACAGTTAAACAGGCCAAATACTAAATATTTTGTTGAAGCAATCCCGGCCACATCCTTCTATCTATATCATCTTCAAGACTTCGCAATCGCTTGAGCAAACCCCACAACACCATCGACAAAAATACATTTTTAGACGTACTCAACACACAACAAGCACAAGGTGGGAAAAATATTGGGTTCCGAGCGCACAAATCCTCCATATACACATACGAACAACACCGCAACGCCGTGTCTTATTTATACAGCAAGAGAGGTGCATCCCGACAACGTCACCACATCACCCTTCAACATTTAAAATCTCTCTGTCCACAATGCAGTACAACACAAAACACAGTACATAAACTCCCTATTTCTTACGACGTGACAACTCCCCTCAAGGTCTGGGCTGCCGCTGTGATATATCATAACCCCCTTTGTTATATTGTATAAAAATCTACATCAAATCTGTGATCATGTATATTTTGAACATACATCTTTCCAATATAATTCCCCTATATGTTATTTACCAATTGTACAATATCAATTGAAAAAATACGAAGCTTACCAATTGATACTACACGTTATTAATACTATGACACTGGCCAGTACTGATAATACTCATTTAATAGTTTAATCTCCGTTAATGTTTAATGGCTGGGAACTGTTGATAATACTACGGTTGTGTGTTGGTGTCATAAGTGTGGTGTGTATAGAAGTACAGTCACACACCACAGGTACACACATCAGAAGTCATAGATGGTTATAACGGCAGGTGTACTGTTAACGAATGTTTAATAAACCACGACAGGTCACGTTAATACAGAATACACAGTTATAGTCAAACTACAAGTTATAGCAATACAATAATAAAGTACTTCTCACATCTCAGAATCATGCAGATACTACAATATCCATGACCTCTTTAAAGATACTCCTCAACTCAGCGCTATCCACCTGTCCTCACATTAGCGCTATAATATTCTAAATATGGCCTTCTCACAGATAGCAAACGGACATCATCGCCGTGCTACTGCATCACTATGGTATCCTCCAGATACTCCTCCTGCGCTATAAAATATAATAATGGATCCGTAAATATGGCCTCCTCACAGATAGCAAACGGCTCACATCATCGCCGTGCTACTGCATAAATAGCATCCTCAAGATACTCTCCTGTGCTATAAGATATAATACTGGATCCGTAAATATGGCCTCCTCACAGATAGCAAACGGCTCGCATCATCGCCGTGCTACTGCATAAATATGGTATCCTCCAGATACTCTTCGCATAAACGCTATCATAATCTAATGAGTCCTACCAGCAATTTCTCACACGACTCCATCCCCGGCAGTCTGCAATAATCTCGCCTTTACTCATTTTTAGCGCTATTATATGACATGTGTAAGTTAATGGATCCTTATCAAAATATTCACAATACTGCTCACCCAGCAGTTTGCAATAATATCACTTATCAACATGTCTTCACATAACACAATTATCCTCTATCAGGAAATAATGGCCTTACACAAATCATGGCCTCTTATATTCAGCACTGTACAGGCTTACCATCAAGAACACACACTATCGGGCGACCTCTCCAGATCGATGCCCAAAACTCACTGCCCACGGGAATACACATCCTCCCCCTAAAACAGCTACGAGACCCGGCTGTTAAAAAACACCGTTCAGTCTCACTACTTGCACGGGCTAGCCACAAATAGCTAAACACCAGTATCTCAAAACAGTTCGGAGTGAACAAACCTCCACAATTGAACTGACTAGTGTTCACACGCTGTGTAACCTTACTTCTACTATTACAATTTAACATAACATTAAAGACAATCACGTCTTCAAGCAATGACAACCCATAATCTAATCTGCTCACCTAATATTTTCCAGATCACGTCCCCTTCCATTAAAATTACTGGCAACAGTTTGCCACACCGTCCGGGAAAAAATGATTTATCATTTTTTAGAAAATTTAAGATCCAAAAATTTAAAGGTTAATGAAATTATATGAAATACGTACAAAAATAAACTCCCCAAAAATTTAACTGTCAATGAAGTTATGTCAAATATCTCTTTAATTAATTCCCAAAAATTTTAAAAATTTAATGAAGTTCTATCAATTACCTACAAAAATATACCTATGACAAGAGAACATAGCACATCTACAAAAATATCATCAATAAATGTAAGATAACGACTAAATCATCCAACATACTCATTGAAGCATACCAAAAAATAATCTAATACAAAACCAAACTAAGTATACATAGTACAAACTAAACAGAAAATAAACTATCGTAAGAGAAAAAGACAAAATATGAAATGGGAATATGATAAGAATCAAATAGAATCATAATTAGACAATGAAGACAACAATTCCATACATGTAAAACAAATAGAACTATAAGAACCAATTACATTATCTAAAGTCATATAATTAATTTAACAATACAAAGAATGAAAGTATAAATAGCGTAACACGAAAAAAAATATACAAGAAGTATGAATTACATCAAAGATGAAACACGGAAGCATAAACAAAATATCAGACAATATTGAAAAGACAACAGACAAGATGTAAAGAAATGACGAATAGTCAACAAAGAGAGATGACAGTAAAGATGCAAATGTAAAGAAAGTTGGTAACAATACCTAACAATAACTATCCAACTGTAACAACGTATTGTAAAATACAAAAATGCTAAAGTATATTTATATACTAACACAAAAAAGAAAGCTTATGACAAGCACAGCATAATAAGTAATTTAACTAAATTAAAAGCTTATACATAACTAAAAATAAATTACATCAAATATCATCCAAACAAAAATATTAACGCTAACACAAGTTTTGCATTGACGCATAGTCAAGCGCTAAATACCAAAAAATACATCCGAACATCAAAACATTTTCAAAGAATTAATGTCACTACATAATAGTAACCTTAACATACAATCTAGCGCTGGCGCAGAAAAAATAAATATCACAATGTCCAAAACACATTTTTTCAAAAAATTACAATACAAAAAATGTTTCTTATCGTTAGGTTAAATAAAAATAGTATTTTTTATCTCTAAGTAATATGTAGCTATAATTAGCGACTAACAATTAAATTAGCTGAGTAACATAAAAATAATCTTATCTTTAAACAGACATACATGAAAAACGTGTAAGTTTTTTTTTTTTATCTTCTTATTTTTTTTAAAAAATACATCAAAGAAACGTCACATTGGGTAATAAACTGTTAACTACAAACGAAGTATAAATATATATAAGTGTAATATTATTTATCTTAACTATGTATTATAATCAGATATCTAAATTCTTTAAATGAACAATAGTATCAGCCGTCGCTGTTAATTCTACCCATTTAATTTAATAGGAAATTTAAGTTAATTCTAGCTGACAAAAAATCGAATTATTTAAATTATCAAATGTCATAATTTAGAAAAAATGGAAACCAAGTTTCAGAATACGTCCTTAACTTCAACGCAAAATCATTAATAATACATACAAGTTATGTTTAAAATTACCTTTCACTAAACAATTAATTTAAATAATCTGTATATAAATATGTTAACTAAACATGGTATCAAACCCATGATGAAAAACAAACCCAAAATTTTAAGTAGTGAATAAAATACTCAGGACTATCTATGAAAATGACTATTACATTGTGTCAGTAAATAAGTTTGTACATAGAAATTATTTAATGCATAATTAAAATACAGTCATATAAGTAACAACCAACAAATAATTATGGCAATCAAATGTTACAAAGATTACATAATATTTCATAAACAACATATGAAGTTCTATACTAAGGAATACAATAACATTCAGTGTTTGTAAACAGAACAAAAAATAAACAGGACCTTTAAAAAAAAAATTCCTTCGAGGTCTTGCGAACATCTCATCAACACGCGAGGTGACATCATGACACGATGGGTTAATGTACTGGCTAGGCTCGCTTGAATGGATAAATGGCACACAGTGATCTATATCTCTCGCAGGTAATGTCAGATTAGAATGTTGATTCCCTTCGCAAAGTCGCTCGCTATCAGACAATATAAATGAAAATATCTATTTTAATCCATGGTAAGATTATGAGGAAACACGGAAAAGTTCACTACACAATTACCCGAACTCCGTGGTGTAAGGTTGTGACCCTCCTGCGATGTCAACAACTCTCGTCACATAGCAGACAACATAGGGACAACTTGACCTATAATTTACAGTTGTCAGTGCGGTAGGCTGAAAAAAATTTACTACCTTCACAAGACCGAGATGATCTCTCAAATATATCAGCATGACAAGCAAAAGCATTTAAGAACCTATTACCGTTCCTATTACACTGATTAATAATAATCTTGCTCTTATGTGGAGCACAGCTAACCTGGTTGCGATCTGTATAATTTCTTTTGAGAGCATTGTTATTTGCTCTATTAACACCGTTGTACTGATTTAAATCCCAGTTACAATAGTTATTCTTAATACTTCTTCCCAGATAACAATGTCTATCAGATAGAACTGGCTTTTTAGCAGAAAAATTATTACTTGACTGACGAACTTTCATATAATTACTTCTGCTATAGTTTTCAAAACTTTTAGAATCACAATGTTGAGATCTGTCACATTTTTTTTTTGTTTTTAGGCGAAGAAACGTTACCGTAGGATGAACTCCCTTGGTACTTTATAACCTTAGGGTTATGTCTCCTCTCAAAATTATTTTTTTCTTTGCTTGTGGCAATGTGTTTAAAAAATGAGTCACACTGCCTTGACTGGGTATGACTAGAAGGTTTGACAATCTCTTTATTTTTTTTCACAACATTTGTTTCCTTCATGGAACAAGCAGTGGTATGTTTGTTACTTGTAACCAATTTATCAGATCTGTCAATAAATACGCTGTTGGTTTTTAACACACTGACTTGAGATTTAGCACTGTTTCTTTTCTTATCTACAGAACTGGATATTACTGTAAATTTTCCTTTGTTATTCTGCCGCCAGCAATCATTATCATTGGAATCATCTGTATTGCGTGAGAAGTTATATCTCCCACGGAAAGATCTATGTCCACCATTCTTGACCGTAGAATCCGCAAAAAGTGTATAAGGCTGGCTTTTTGCTTTAGTGCTCTGATGATAAGAAACTTTCTGTCTATCATCGTCAACACTGACGGAAGACCACATCTTGTTCTTCAAAATAATGTCAAGCAGGCCATCCACTCGTTTCCTGGCCTCTGAAATCTCAATGTCTCTAAGTGCAATCTGTTCACTTAATTTCTTGTTTAAATCCTTAACTCTTAAAACTTTGCAGCTTTCCTCTGCTAGCGAATTTTCAATCTTAATCAATTTGTCTTTCTCCATCATTAACTCCTTCACTCTCTCTTTATCAACCCTCTCAATCTCAATATCATGACTATTCGTAAGCCTATCAACCTTCTCTAGGGATATAGTATCCTTTTCTTTAATTTGGCGACCACAAATCTCATCGTCACTTAATAGATCAATAAGTGTTTCATTACACAACTTCTCATATTTCTTAATCTGAACTTCTAATTTCCCAGAAATCTCCGTCTTCTCTTGAACTTTTTGAGTCAGATTTCTAACTTCGCCATTTTTTTTCCCAATCTGAGCTTCCATCTCCTCCTGTGTACTCTGTTTTATGTCTCCTATTTGCTTCTCATCCTTTAACTCTTCTTTCTGGTCACTATGCATGTCGTCGCGCCATAACGTACGCATAATCTTCAATATTTCATCACGTTTGTTACCAATATGCTTGTCCAAAAACAGACGAAGGTCCAAAACTAACAATCTCGCTAGATCCTTAGCCATACTTACATGAGGAATTGACTGAAATCTCTCATCAGCAAACTCTCTTAGAGCTCTTGATGCACAGACCAAAAACCTGTCCATAACATGTGACTCAAGCTCTGGGCCTTTTAATACCTGATAATCTGTCCCCTCTTGAAACAGATACTCTAATACAGGTCTCATATCCTCCGGATCTGTATCACAATCCATTGTGACTTGTTTACTTAGTCAACCATATATGTCTTAATTAAACTTTCATTATACCAAATCAAGTTTAGATCTCAAATATTGTATCATCAATCCCTGTACATCATCACATTCTATAATTAATCGATATAACTATCGACAACAACAACAATAGTTATCAATAGAATAGGATAGTGCAGATTGAGGCTTGTTGACATGGACAGAAGTGGCAACATTTACACACAACAAAAGCACTTATCTGAAGGTAATCCTGACCCTTTCGCTAACACACTGGATATCACAAAGTTCTGACGTTAAAACTACTCCACCGCAGAAAGGTAGAAGGACTAAGCTCTCTTGTCTTCAGATCTCTGCCACTGCACAGTATGTCCTCAACAATGCATCAGACGACAGGAACCGATCACAGCAACCCCGCAATCACTTGAGGTATACGTGCAGACGAACTCTCCAACATACTGCACCTATAGTTGAATCTGCATATGGAAAGACTGGAACAAGCACTGTAACAATTATGGCATCAATGTCGCTATCAGATAACAGCTATTTGATATTGAAACCAACTGATAAAGTTAGTTTAGTTGCTACACACGCCAAGATATGAGGATGGATATGCGCAGTCAGCTGATACCTGTGTACAGTTGAATTAAGCCACGCCCACACAGAGCAAAACATAACAACTGTCAGTGTTCCCACTTGTAATGACTGGTCCAGAATCTGACCTAATTTACTCTCTTATCACGCGAATGTAATGTGGGTGTTACGACCCGTTGATTTGGTCCACCAAATGTTATTTGTAAATTTCTCTGTGGTTGATTGAGTGCGTGGTGTTGGAACAATCACTCACAACACAGGTACGCACGTAGAAGTCATTTATGGTTATAACGGCAGGTGTACTGTTAACGAATGTTTAATACACCACGACACGTCACGTTAATACAGAATACACAGTTATAGTCAAACTACAAGTTATAGCAATACAATAATAAAGTACTTCTCACATCTCAGAATCATGCAGATACTACAATATCCATGACCTCTTTAAAGATACTCCTCAACTCAGCGCTATCCACCTGTCCTCACATTAGCGCTATAATATTCTAAATATGGCCTCCTCACAGATAGCAAACGGACATCATCGCCGTGCTACTGCATCACTATGGTATCCTCCAGATACTCCTCCTGCGCTATAAAATATAATAATGGATCCGTAAATATGGCCTCCTCACAGATAGCAAACGGCTCACATCATCGCCGTGCTACTGCATAAATAGCATCCTCAAGATACTCTCCTGTGCTATAAGATATAATACTGGATCCGTAAATATGGCCTCCTCACAGATAGCAAACGGCTCGCATCATCGCCGTGCTACTGCATAAATATGGTATCCTCCAGATACTCTTCGCATAAACGCTATCATAATCTAATGAGTCCTACCAGCAATTTCTCACACGACTCCATCCCCGGCAGTCTGCAATAATCTCGCCTTTACTCATTTTTAGCGCTATTATATGACATGTGTAAGTTAATGGATCCTTATCAAAATATTCACAATACTGCTCACCCAGCAGTTTGCAATAATATCACTTATCAACATGTCTTCACATAACACAATTATCCTCTATCAGGAAATAATGGCCTTACACAAATCATGGCCTCTTATATTCAGCACTGTACAGGCTTACCATCAAGAACACACACTATCCACTGCCCACGGGAATACACATCCTCCCCCTAAAACAGCTACGAGACCCGGCTGTTAAAAAACACCGTTCAGTCTCACTACTTGCACGGGCTAGCCACAAATAGCTAAACACCCGTATCTCAAAACAGTTCGGAGTGAACAAACCTCCACAATTGAACTGACTAGCGTTCACACGCTGTGTAACCTTACTTCTACTATTACAATTTAACATAACATTAAAGACAATCACGTCTTCAAGCAATGACAACCCATAATCTAATCTGCTCACCTAATATTTTCCAGATCACGTCCCCTTCCATTAAAATTACTGGCAACACCAATATTGTTATTTGACAAAATAAAATATATTAACTAAAATTCTTTTTGTTACCTATATATATAACTGTTCGTATGTCTAAATATATCGTCTAACTGTTCGTATAATAATAATAATAAATTCTTTAAGCACCAAACACGGCGCATAAGGCAGAAACCAGTGCTCTCCAGGTTGTTCGTTGTGACGCCACTCCTCTTAGCTCTTGCACATTATTTAGGCCCAACATTCTTCCTTCTCTTATTATTGTTCTTCTGAGTGTTTCTTTTGGTCTTCCTTTTTTCCTCTTACCCTCAGGAACGCAAGTGAGCGGCTGTAGTGGTATTCTGTTGTTTTGCATTCGTAGGACATGACCGATATATGACCATCGTCTTTTCCTTATATAGTCGGAGACATATTTCTGCCTAGAAACTTCTCTTATTTGTCGATTAGTCTTGAATTCTTTCCAACTGATTATCATGAGTTTTCTAAGACATTTGTTCTCGAATGTATTCAGCTTGTTCTCCAATGATTTTGTTATTTTCCAACTCTCACAGCCGTATTTTAACACTGAGATAACATTTGAATTAAACAGACGAAGCTTGGTATGTATATTCAATGATCGTAATTTCCAAATGTTAGATAATCTATTGAAGGCGCTAGCTGCCAAAGCAATTCTAGTATGGATTTCTCTTGTTGTGTCACCATCCTGAGTCATTTTACTGCCTAAATAATTGAAACTTTCAACTTTCTGTAGTTTTTCCCCGTTCAAGATGATATCAAAGGTCTCGTTAGAAAAGTTCATATATAGTACTGTTCGTATAACTGTTGTAAAATAACTGTTGTAAATTAACTGTTGTAAAATATATGTCTAAACATATCGTCTTCTTGTTATCATCTTCCTATTGTCGTCTTCTTGTTATCGTCTTCTTGTTATCTCAAGTCTAAATATACCTCTAACTATTAACCTCTTCCTATTGTCTAAATATATCCTCTTCTCGTTATCGTCTTCTTGTTATCTCAAGTTTAAATATTCCTCTAACTATTATCCTCTTCCTATTGTCTCATGTCTAAATATACCTCTAACTATTATCCTCTTCCTATTGTCTAAATATAGCCTCTTCTTGTTATCTATAAATATATCGTCTTCTTGTTATCTAAACAACACTAATATATCTCTATATAAAAGTCATGTTCCTCCTGCAGCACACCTGCAGATTTTACTTATATAAAAACTCATTCCGCCATCTTGCGCCTCCATCGCGCCTCCATCCCACCTCCAGAATATATTGTCTTCGTATTATCTCAAAGTCTTCTTGTTAACTCAAGTCTAAATATTATCTAAAAGTCTAAATATATCGTCTTCTTGTTATCTCAAGACTAACTAAAATGTTCCGTTATTATCGATTTTTTATATTTTATATATATATATGTATATATATATATATATATATATGTATATATATATGTATATATGTCTAAACAAACACACCCAACATCACACAACAATCTCCCTAATCTACACTCGCCTGCTACATTACACCCATGACTCATCACCCCAGCATGTTACTTCTCCCTGTTCTGAAATAGCTCAACAATGTTTAATTACTGGTCAGGTGTTCTGAAAAGAGTTTTATGGGGTCGTAATAAAATACTTAGACAAATAAGGCTGTTGGTCTAAATGTCCTGTTTTGACACGTACGAGTATTGATCAATAGCGAAAACCGCTAGTAATTCTCGGTGATTATTTACCTAGGCACAGCTGTGAATAATTTGTATCGACTTGTACAGCTTCCAAATTAGCGTACTTTATTTGTTTAGCGCCCATGTGTCTTGTTGCCGGAAGGGGACAGAATGTTACGCCAATTTTAACAACGGTTTACAAAACACTAGAATATGTGATAATGTCCCTCTGTATATAAAAATATATATTATTTCAAAATACGGGTGTTGATAAATACTAATATATAAAAATATATCGTCTTCTTGTTATCTCAAAGTCTTCCTATTGTCTAAAAGACTTCTTGTTATCTCAATATAACGTCTTCTTGTTATCTAAAACAACACATACAACAATACTAATATATAACAACTCATACCCCACCACAGCGCCGCCATCTTGCGCCTGCATCGCCCCTGCAGAATTAATATATGTCTATAAATAACGTCTTCTTGTTATCTAAAAATAAACACTAATATATTACTATATAAAACCCATGCTCCTCCTACAGCACGCCTGCACACTTTCCTTATATAAAAGTCATCCGCACCGCCCGCTGCTCCACCTGCGCAATGATTATTTTCTTATATAAAATGTCACGCGCATCCGCCTGATGCTCCACCTGCGGAATGATTATTTCCTTATATAAAAAGTCATGCACCAACGCCTGATGCTCCACCTGCACAATGAGTATTTCCTTATATAAAAAGTCATGCACCAACGCCTGATGCTCCACCTGCACAATGAGTATTTCATTATATAAAAAAGTCATGTACCAACACCTGATGCTCCACCTGCGGAATGATTATTTCCTTATATAAAAAGTCATGCACCAACGCCTGATGCTCCACCTGCACAATGACTATTTCCTTATATAAAAAGTCATGTACCAACACCTGCTGCTCCACCTGCGCAATGAGTATTTCCTTATATAAAAAGTCATGCATCAACGCCTGATGCTCCACCTGCACAATGAGTATTTCCTTATATAAAAAGTCATCCGACCATCTTGCGCCATATAACCTCTTCTTGTTATCTCAAGTCTGCCATGTTATATAAAAAGTCATACGCATCTGCCTGATGCTCCACCTGCACACTGAGTATTTCCTTATATAAAAAGTCATGCACCAACACCTGCTGCTCCACCTGCGCAATGAGTATTTTCTTATATAAAAAGTCATCACCCTCCGCCTGATGCTCAACCTGCGCAATGAGTATTTCCTTATATAAAAAGTCATCACCCTCCGCCTGATGCTCTACCTGCGCAATGAGTATTTCCTTATATAAAAAGTCATGTACCAACGCCTGCTGCTCCACCTGCACACTGAGTATTTCCTTATATAAAAAGTCATGCACCAACGCCTGATGCTCCACCTGCGCATTGGGTATTTCCTTATATAAAAAGTCATGCACCAACACCTGATGCTCCACCTGCACAATGAGTATTTTCTTATATAAAAACTCATCACCCTCCGCCTGATGCTCCACCTGCGCAATGAGTATTTTCTTATATAAAAAGTCATCACCCTCCGCCTGATGCTCCACCTGCACATTTTCCTTATATAAAAAGTCATGTACCAACACCTGATGCTCCACCTGCGCAATGAGTATTTCCTTATATAAAAAGTCATCACCCTCCGCCTGATGCTCCACCTGCACATTTTCCTTATATAAAAAGTCATGTACCAACGCCTGCTGCTCCACCTGCGCAATGAGTATTTCCTTATATAAAAAGTCATCACCCTCCACCTGATGTTCCACCTGCACATTGGGTATTTCCTTATATAAAAAGTCATCACCCTCCTCCTCTCCTCCTCCTCAATTCCTTATATAAAAAGTCATGCACCTCCTCCTCACCTCAATTCCTTATATAAAAGTCATGCGCCTCCTCCTCTCCTCCTCCTCAATTCCTTATATAAAAGTCATGCTCCTCCATAGCTCCTCCATCGGCTCCTCCAGAATAATACCTAAGTTGCGCATTCCATACTACTCCTGGGCAGCTGACAATTAATGGAGATGTGTCTCGTTTAGTGACGAATCTTTCTTTTTGTTGCAGCGTCATGATAGACGGCGTAGGGTCTACCGGAGGCGAAATGAATGTTTTGCCCAAAATTGCGTTGATGAAGCTCCGCCGCACGGTGGTGGAGGTGCAATGGTGTGAGGAATGATCAGTTACAAAGGAAGGAGTCAATTGGTGCACATTGAAGGAGGCTTGAATGCGCAACGATACGTCAATAAAATTCTTCGACCCCATGTCCTTCCACGTTTGGCTGCCCAAATGTCTGTGTTTCAACAGGACAACGCCAGACCCCGTTGTGCACGGTTGACCACGCCGTTCCTGACTGCCAACAACATTCTCACCCTTCCCTGACCATCCCTCCCTCCAGACATGAGTCCGATTGAGCACCTGTCGGATGAGCTTCATAGACGTGTTTGTCGCCGAGACGTTGCTCCAGCCAATCATCGTGATCTGTTCCAGGCACTCCAGGAAGAGTGGGCAGCCATCCCACAGGCCCACATCAGACGTCTGATCACATCCATGCTAAGGAGATGTCAGTCGCTGATCGATGCAAGAGGAGGCCACACACCATACTAACGGGAAAGCCCGTACGCCAAAAAAACTCTTGTGACCCAGATGGAAAACAACTGTCAATTGATTGGTTGAACACTAAGGTATTCTTGTGTGCAATTTGAACAATTAACTCATTAAATTAAAAAAGTTATTGAATGTCAAAATTATGGCTATGTGTGTGCCTTCAGTAGCTATGCGTTTCTTTTTTTTGAACAGTATATATTGTGAACACTTTTCAATCATGGGAAATGTAAATGTTGACATATTCTATCTGTACTATTAACCTTTTCATTTAAATGTAATGTAAAGCTAGAGCTATCCAATTTAAATGTAAAGAAAGTTTTATCCCGAGGGATTAAATTTAATTCTCATCGAGGGTAAATTCTGAGATAAATGGAATGGTAGAATAGAAGAAAGGGGACACATAAGTATGTTTCGGGAAACGCAATACTCGGAAGAGCGTTTCGTTTCTATTCTTTATCATAGTTATTGGTGGTACCAGCAGAAAGTACTATCTCTGGAACATGAAAGGAACAGTGGCCTAAGCTTTAAGAAGAGGGACTAATTTTAAAGATTCTCCTTGACATTTCTGGGAAACGAGCTACACCCGACAACCTTGACCAGCGACGAGCGTTAGCAATGTAAAAAAAACCCATCAGCGGGAGCAGAAACTACTATTGGCAGCTAAGTGCAAAATATACGCTGCTAAAGTGAATTTTTTTCCCATCTACCCTACTATCAATCAATGATGAAACTTGTCTTCTAAACTATTCAATTATTTTCAAACTGTTAAAACTTAAGTGATTATTAAATTTTGTTATTTGTAACTTTACAAATTTAACTTCTATTTAATCCTTTTAAATGTACTGCATGTTTGTCTCAGTAAATTTACTACACACACTTTAAACAGAGCTATACCAGAATAATAAGAATTCCACTGAGTAAATCAGAGTTGGGGGCTTAACGAGCTATCATTGCTTAATTCTTCACAAAAGTGGTCTGCAGATTCTAGAATTAACGTGCACAGCCAAAGCAGCATTGTTTTCGCTTATTTGAATATCTTGTGAAGACTCCCTTTATGATAGAAGTGTCATTACACTTCTATCTACCTCTCTGCCAAGAGTAATCTTGCGCGAAGGTAGACACTTTTGAAGCCCATATTAGATACTCTTGAGTTTTGGCCACTGTCGGACCACTACTGCAAACCAGTGGAAGCAATACCGTCACAATATATTTGTTTATATAATATTTGCTTTAAGTTAATAAATCTCGTAACTTGTGCATTCTTTATAAAGTTGCAAGTTGTTGCATCAGTAGAGAGAGAGAGAGAGAGAGAGAGAGAGAGTGTGTGTGTGTGTGTGTGTGTGTGTGTGAAAGACTTAAAGCTGTATTTCATTTCTTTTATCTTTTCTTGTGAGAGGGAAAGGTAGGGTCGTGTTAGCATATGAAAGGAGGGATAGCAGAGTAGACGATATATTGTCACAGAATATTGATTCACTAGAGCTGTTTTGGGGAACTCACTACCGGCTTCCAAAATCGCCATCCTTCTTCTCTACCTCTATTTTATCTGGTTGCTGATATCTCAGGGTCATCTTCAGTTTCTCAAACCCTACACTAACCGTTAATTCAGTAATTAACCTTGTGACAAGACCAAAGAAGAAGAGAAGGTTTCGATCAGCAAGTGCGAGTATTTTGACTTGGTGTCGTAAATTTTTAGATAGTTTAGAAGATATTTATGGTCCCGTCTGAGCAGAGGGGATAGTGGTACATGTGTGAGAATTACGGTGTAAGAAATAGATTTCACGAGGGAATAGTTTAAGGAAAAGATCTGTCTCTGGAATGAGTAGTTTCTCTAGTCCAGCCTATCTATACGACTAAATTTTAGTATAAGACAATCTAGTACCTCCTTATATCTAGAACTATAAGTTAAACTAAACACAAACACACAATTATGTGACAACAAGACACACAAACGTGAAAAACTATGGTTAATGGGTATGGGTCTGACCAACACACAAAGTTAAGTTCTTTTTGTTGTTTATTATCATTAAACTTTACAACATCAAACATATAGAGAAATCAATAAAATCATGTTTACAGACATATGAAAATAACCGAATAAGTGCCCTCCCCCTTGTTGAGAAAGGATCCCAAAAGAAGTTAATAACCCAAAGGTCAAAGATTAGCACTAGGTTACAGAATAGACTGTGAAGAACAAGTTCCCACTAAATTACTACTCAGTAAAGTACACAAGTCTAGCGAAATAAAAAAAAAGAAGTTAGTACAATGCTTGGAACAAATGAAAATATTCACTCTCTCTATATCTCTCCGTCATACGTGGCCACAAACAATCTCGCTTACCCAATCGTGATGTTGATATCCCTTGAAAAAAATACAATCGTTCCTGAACCTATATTGTCAGGTGGGTTGCCAAATTAGCCCCAGTCCAGCCTATATATCGAATAATAATTACAAGGTGGACGCCAAATTCGGTGGTTTAATTTTCCCTGGATAAAACAAAGGTCACCGCGATTAGTTACTGAAGCAAGACGTGCTCTGGACGTTCACAGTTGCAAAAGGAGAAAAAATAATTCCATTATTGCGAAACATCTGGTTGCTAAGAAAAATGTTACAATATGTAAAAATGATGATGGTAAATCCTATCGGCTGGCTCTATGGTGAGTGCCGATTTTGAAACAGCGTAACTTTCTGGATCACTCCGTTGATACGGCTGTCAAACATCAGGAATATATGTTCTTTCGTATGCCCAGTGGGCTGGAAAAATTGAATAAATAATTCTGGGTAAGGTACAGTCAACCAACGGGCTGATCACCCGTTTGCCAGTCACTTCGATTACGGAAACAACAGCAAATGGATTGATTTGCCGTTGCCCTAAAGACGCCAATAGGCGTGATGGGAAACAATGGCAAAGAAAACCTATCTGCTGTTGCCCTAAGACGCCACTAGGCGTAATGGCCACTGACTGCTTTGACGGTCGGTGGCTAAGGACGGAAGAAGAAGAAGAAGGTACAGTCCAGTTAAGATTTAATATTAATGTTTATTTGTCTCTTTGGCCCAACCGGTTCACGAAGGAACTTGGGACTTGCAAGCCAAGAAGAAGACACCATTAATCCTTCACTGAATGAAGAAAGAGGACCGAACTAGCCCAAAAAATCGAAGACCCAAATTAAGACCGCTGGCCGCTAGTTTTTGATCAGGTACTTTTTAGGAAGAAAAGAACATTTATGAGAAAAAAATGAAATGCTACTATCCTATCCACACGTACGTTTTTCCGTTATGGCATGTCGGGAAAAAGGGTATGCGCCCTCCCCCGTTATTGCCCGCGAGAAAATTAACAGCGCACAAAGTCAATTATTCTTTAATTTATCCATACGCTCACTTTTAACAAATAACGCCTGTCATTACTAGCTATAGATTGTAGGCGTCTGTTGTTTAGTCGCATGATATTAACACTAGTCACTTATATAATTTCACACAATGAAATATAATGCGAATTCTATTATGTCACTCATCCGTCACGCATAATAATCCCAGTCAGCTAAACCGTATCTTCTTGTGTAAGAAAGTGGGGTGATGGAATTTACATTAACTGAACAACTGGCAAGAAAATATCTACGCGTTATGTTATTTCTCTAGTTTTAACGCTAGGGAATCACAGTGAATTAAAATGGTGAACTTAACACATTTTAACACTTAAGCACAATTTCTATTACCACAAATCAGAAAATGAAATCTCTACGAGATTATTTAACACATTTAGCGAAGAATGGTTCTAGTCTGGCGTGTTTAGATTATATAAAAATTCCTGAGCGACTCTGATAACTGATCTGGAGAGAACGCAGTACAGTATATATACAGATCATGGTGTTGTTATCACTAGAGGATGTTATAATTCACTCATTCTGCATAGCAGAGAAATCAGGAATCTGCGTTTCCTGAATCAAAGGTTTTATCGTTCGCTCTACTCAGCGATGCTGACCGACATCAGAAGACTTGGCCATGCAACGGGCCTCTGTTAGATTTCGTCCCCTTTCGCAGATCAAACAATTTACCTCCCCCTGAACGTACGAACATCAAAGGTGGTCGGGAAAATATTATCGCCCCTGTATCTCTTCACACAGTCCGTTATTTCCACGTGCATCTGTCTAATTACCGATAACACTGTCGTGAAATATTCTAATCCACATATATAAATTATCAGGTAAATATAAAGCCTAATAAATACATATAATAAAGAAAGGAAGAAGAATGGTAAAGAACAGTGCTGTCACAATGACAGTACTCGAAATCCCCTTTGTTTTATGCTTCGTCTGCAAATTGTAACGTTTCCACGTTAAATAAAAGCCACTGCATAAATACAAGCGTTTCCACAACACATTAAAACGGGTATTGCATTTCTAAGAAAAACATTGAGAGGCACACTGCGTAATGACCTAAATTAATCCTAACATTAATTATACTACGTTACCAAAACGAACGAACAGATGGACTCAAATAGAAAGAAGGGAGGGCTGAAAATCAGGAACGCATGCAAAATTAAACACGCGTCTCCGCTATTAATGCCACCCCCAACAAGCGTAACGCGATACACAATTACTACTATCACGCGTGTAAGGCCACATGCACTAACTTTTTCGGACGGACAGTGATAAAAACACTAACCTTCCCAGAGTTAGGTTTTAAAATCCTGAAAAACGCTTATTAGAAAAGATAACATTAGATGGGTTTACGTTTGAAAACAGTACAGTACCCGGACAGCACATCTTCGAAACAGGAGGTAGAAGAAATTGCATATTTTGAACGCAGCCACTTAGCTCTTTTAAAATTGTATATTTGGGTTCCTTAGGGCTTGATGACAAAGAATATGTTAAGTGTTATGCAAATAGTCTAGGAATTAACAAGTTATAGCCAAAATAAAATGATGGTGCTGTCAGACAACACCCAAAATCAGAATCGCTCAGTGGTAGATTTTTTAAACCACCATTGTACGGGAAATGGGCCACAAGTTACATTTGAACTGATTGGCTGGAATGATATGTAAGGCTAAACACGATTAGTCGGACTATAAATGCTATCCTTGGTTGTTAGGGGAGACGTAGGAAGGTAAAATTTTTTCAAACACTTGTCGAAACGTGGCTCCATTGGCCAGACTCGCTGATATAATCACTTAGGAGCGTTAGTTCGAGACCACTAGTTCAAATAAGCTTGATAAAGCAACAGTGCGTTGAAGCCAGCTCATATTTTTGCTAAATAAAAGCCTGGAACATAAGCAGATGGGAATTTGTGCCAGTATTTGTGCCAGAATTCATTGCTAGTCAACGTATCTGTGTTTATTTCCATGAATTGTGGTAAGCTTGAAACATTCAGTATCTTTTAATGAAAATTGAATGTGAATTGTTAATTTATGCCTGTATATATGTGTAGTTCAGTAGCAAACATGATGTAAAGCCTATAATGCTCCAGCCTGAACAGAAGGTGTCGGAGGAAAGTAAAACGGCATGGAATGGCCAAACAGTACACAGACACCTAGATTATTGATTAGACAGAAATAATGCTGGAAGTGCAGAGGCGTAGTAACCATTAAGGAGGTTAATACTGGTATAAAGTATTTCAGATGAAGCTGACAGTTGGCCTAACGCTCTGAACTCAATGTTTGTGATGTATTGTGATCAGTGTAGAAAGAGAGTATAAATTAGTTATGACGTAGAAGGTACATCCTTCTTGTTTTCAGGGACCGTGGTCTTGACGTTATTGAGCAGCACCTGGTCAGAGCTTTGCTGAATCCAGAGTCGGACAGCATACTCCTTGGTCCATTTAGCTATCAGTGAGGTGTCTCCAGAGCCCAGGGGAGAAATCGAGCAGAGGAGTCTTTTCCTGCCGCCATCACGCAAGATAAGCTGATGTGGCCAGCTGAGCTCAACATTATGTACCCCCATCTTAAAATGACAGTGTAAAATACAATTAAGAGGGGAATTTAATTGTTTTAATATCAGGAACTGAGAACATCTCCAATACTAGTTCCAATAAAGACAAACTATTGAAGTCATGATGACAAATACCAACAGAGCTTGAACAAAACAAAACCAGTATTACCTCATATTACTACTACACAACTGACACACATAGGATACTTTTAATAACATATGTCACTACAAGATTCATATTAATAAATTCTGTACATATAACTTGTAATTAAAATTGATTGTGATTCCTGGTTCCTTTGTATTTGAATCAGGACACATATACATTCATGACAGCAATGAATACATATTGTATTTGAAAAGTTATCAGTGACTCCTTTAAGATATCCTCGTAGAGTGTTTTATGTATGTGAGTGTCACAGTGTTGTCAAGTGTAGTGGAATAAATTAAATTGTTTATCTGTCTGTTGTTGTTGTTTTGACTTACACTTCATCATACACATACCCTAGACATATAACGTAGTCATCACACTATTCCAGAATAATTCTGACTGAGGTATACATATGTGGCAGCAAGTAAGGTTATATATAATACACTACTCTTATTAGATATATATACCTTCACAGCTGATCTCAGTCAGTACACTAAGTCCCCTATAAATATTTATAACATCCCACTTCACCACATATATTGGGGTCTCGCTCTTGGGATTTTGAATCTTTACCTATTAAAAATAGTGGGGGTAATTCACTTCAGGGAATATAAGAATTAAAAGGTATCCTTGGGTGGAATTAAATAAGGTTGAGCTCACGGTGCCTGTGTTGTCCATTAGATATATATTTAGAGATTGAATTGTTGGTTAGACATTGTATAAATTTACCTGATAGACAATGGCGGACCTGGCCAAATTTCGATCTGCTGCTGTTCAGACTGCAAAAGAGTTAGGATTAGATGGGCAAGTTATGGTTGCCTATGTCACTACGGAATGTGACAAATTTATTGAACGCGAAGAAAGAAGGTTTGAAGCCGAAAGAAAGTTAGAGGCTGAAAAACAAATTAAGAGGTTGCAGATTCAGGCTGACAAAGAGGCAAAAGCATTGGGAGCCGAGGAAAGAAGACAGGCTGCAGAAAGGGAAGAGAAGAAATTAGCTGCAGAAAGGGAAGAGAAGAAATTAGCTGCAGAAAGGGAAGAGAAGAAATTAGCTGCAGAAAGGGAAGACAAGAAATTAGCTGCAGAAAGGGAAGCAGAGGATAAGAGATTACAAAGGGAACATGAGTTACGACTAAGGGAGTTTGAGTTTCAAGGCCATGCTCCTGAAAATGGTGCCAGTCCCTTTGCCTCTGATGCCACTGCTAGCCAGGGAGCCTCAACCTCAGCTATGAATTTTCATTTAGATCATTTTGTTGAGAAAGACGATGATATAGAGAGCTATCTAAATAGGTATGAACTATTAGCTACCACGTATGGGTTAGAGAGAGAAAGGTGGAGCTTAAAGTTATCTCAAGGACTTCGTGGGGCAGCTTATGAAGTTTTTGCAAAAATGAGCAGAGGTGATCAGGAAAATTATGACATGCTAAAGCAGGCTCTTTTGTTAAGATATGAAAAGAATGCAGAATTCTATAGGAAAAAATTTAGGAATGCTAAACTACTGTCAGGTGAAACCTATCACCAGTTCTCTGCACGAATAGAGACATACTTGGAGAAATGGACTTCTCTGGGGAAAACCCAAGATCTTAAGGAAATGGTCCTTATAGAGCAATTAAGAGAGTCCATGGCTCCAGACCTGAGAAAGTTTCTCATGGAACAAGGTGCAGAGAGGCTGGGTGAGTTGCTAAATGTTGCTGAAAGGTATCAAGCAGCTCAAGCAGAGGTAACAGGTAATAAAAAGAAACAAGTGGATAACTTTAGGGCACCACAGAACTTTAATAAATTTGATCCTAGGGATCAAAACAAAGGTAAGCACCAGTTTGATAGGCCACGGTATGAAAATAAAAATAAATTCCCACAATTCGATGAAAGGAAATATGATGAAAGAAAATCTTTCAACCAAGGAAAAAGGTGGTGTAAGAATTGTCAGATGGACAATCATGACACTGACCGTTGCAGAAGGAAACCTGTGTATATGGCAACCCTTCAGGTCAGGTCGACCTCAAGACAGGAGGAGGATATTATGTTGGATACCACTCCAGAAGAGATGAGGAAGGCACAGGCTGGGGATAAAACACTCAAGCCTTGTTTCAGAAAATTGTCAACTTGTCATACAACTCCAGGCAAGGGAGATTTTTACATGAAAAACAAGTTGATGTATAGGAAGACTGGAGCTAGATCCAAAGGTCAGGGACAACTGGTACTTCCTAAAAGATATAGGGCAGACTTAATAAGGAGCCTACATGTGAAACCAGATGGGGACCATGAGAAGATAGGTACCATCATTCAAAAGGTGGCTCACAATTATTATTGGCCCAAAGCAAGATGGGACATTGAGAATTTTGTAGAAAGGTGTAGCATAGCACATGAGGGAACACCCACAAGTGGGAACATGGATCAGGACCTGGACACGCCACGGGGCAAAATTAGGCCTGATAATAAAAAGAAAAATAGATTTGATAAAGTGGACCAAATGGAATGGGAAGCCCCTTTTCACGGACAAGCTTCACTTAACTGTTTTACAATGGCCACTATGCGGAGAGTGCAAAAGGATGTCTTACCCCAGGATAAGCCGAAAATCCCTCAATCGGACTTAAACAAACTGGAGGAAGAGGATGTAGAGAGGAAATCTCTCATCAAGAATTTTAAGTGGGGAGAAAGCCCCAAAAGAAAAATTGGTAGCGGTCGTTTTGTGAATGATAATTCTGGGAGGAAAAATCATCACTATAAAGCTTCGAGTGGAAGAGACCATACCGGTGCATGGACAAATAGGTCCACAAAATTAAAGGTCCATATGTAGCTTTGTTAAGAACGTGGACTGATGAAAAGGCAGAGGAAAACATTACATCTTCATACCAATATGTGAATGAGCTGACCACTCGTTTAAAAACTGGCTGGAAACTTGCCAATGAAAATTTGAAACAAGCCAGGAAGAAACATGCTGCCTATTATAACAGGAAGGCGAAAGACAGAAATTTGGCTGTGGGAGAGAAAGTACTGCTTCTTTTGCCCGGGAGTCAGAATAAGTTACAAATTGGATGGCAGGGTCCATATACAGTTCTAGAGAAGGTGTCTAGAACAAATTATAAGATAGATAAGAAGGGGAAAGAAAAAATCTATCATGTGAATCTCCTGAAGAAATATTTGGAAAGAGAACATCAGGAAGAGACACACTTGTTGACCTTGTCCATCGCCATGGAGATGAAAAAGGAACCACTTTCATCATTTGAGTATCCATTACACCCCTGTGAGACAGCAGCACAGGTGAAAATCAGTACACATTTAACGAAAACTCAGAAAGAGAGAGTGCAACAGGTTCTAAATAATCATGCAGAGGTGTTAACAGACCGACCAGGGCATACAAACCTATTGGAATATGATATGAAACTGATAGACCCCACACCTGTCTGTATGAAACCATATTCGATTCCGTTTGCTAAGGAGAAAGCTTTGAAGGAAGAGATAGACTATCTATTGAAGGAAGGAATTATTTCACACAGTGAATCTTCGTATAGTTCCGGTGTTGTACTCTTAAGGAAGCCCTCTGGAGAACATAGACTCTGTATAGATTACAGGAGACTGAATGCTATTACAGAAGGACAGGTGGATCCATTGCCGGATACAAATCAGCTGTTTGCCAGACTAAATAAAGCTAAATATTTCTCAAAAGTGGATCTGAGTAAAGGATACTATCAGATTCCAGTAAAGCCTGAGGTTAGACCATACCTAGCTTTTAGTACCTCAGAAGGACACTATGAGTTTAATAGATTGCCATTTGGATTGAAGAATGCGCCTAGTGTCTTCTCTAGAATGATGAGAAAATTGTTGGATGTAAACATTTCGGAGGAACGTAATGAATCCCTGAGTTGCCTCTTTGATTGAGGATATTCCGAATGTTTCATACAGGATAATAAGAAGATTATGGGATCCACTACGAAAACTCTGCTATCACCAGGTATATGTTATCTCCTCATAACGTACATTTTGAGGGAAATATAATGTTCTCTGGACATGTCATTGCGCAGACTCAGAGAAGAGAAATGGTGAATACGGGTTGCGAAGCAGCATTAAGACAAGCACTCACACTTGCGGCTGTTCAGTAACATAACCGAAATATATTATTGGTTGTAGAAGTCTGAGGCAGATTTCATGAGTAGTGCCTACTCTGAATGGACCCAACTACATAAAACCATGATAGCACCACAGCAGAGTAAAGTCAAGTTGACTTACATTTATCTATGTGTATATAGAATAAAGGACTGACATGGGATGTCTGTTTTAAGAGGGGAGGTGTCGTGAAATATTCTAATCCATATATATAAATTATCAGGTAAATATAAAGCCTAACAAATAAATTCTAATAAAGAAAGGAAGAAGAATGGTAAAGAACAGTGCTGTCACAATGACAGTACTCGAAATCCCCTTTGTTTTATGCTTCGTCTGCAAATTGTAACGTTTCCACGTTAAATAAAAGCCACTGCATAAATACAAGCGTTTCCACAACACATTAAAACGGGTATTGCATTTCTAAGAAAAACATTGAGAGGCACACTGCGTAATGACCTAAATTAATCCTAACATTAATTATACTACGTTACCAAAACGAACGAACAGATGGACTCAAATAGAAAGAAGGGAGGGCTGAAAATCAGGAACGCATGCAAAATTAAACACGCGTCTCGCTATTAATGCCACCCCCAACAAGCGTAACGCGATACACAATTACTACTATCACGCGTGTAAGGCCACATGCACTAACTTTTTTTTTCGGACGGACAGTGATAAAAACACTAACCTTCCCAGAGTTAGGTTTTAAAATCCTGAAAAACGCTTATTAGAAAAGATAACATTAGATGGGTTTACGTTTGAAAACATTACAGTACCCAGACAGCACATCTTCGAAACAGGAGGTAGAAGAAATTGCATATTTTGAACGCAGCCACTTAGCTCTTTTAAATTTGTATATTTGGGTTCCTTAGGGCTTGATGACAAAGAATATGTTAAGTGTTATGCAAATAGTCTAGGAATTAACAAGTTATAGCCAAAATAAAATGATGGTGCTGTCAGACAACACCCAAAATCAGAATCGCTCAGTGGTAGATTTTTTAAACCACCATTGTACGGGAAATGGGCCACAAGTTACATTTGAACTGATTGGCTGGAATGATATGTAAGGCTAAACACGATTAGTCGGACTATAAATGCTATCCTTGGTTGTTAGGGGAGACGTAGGAAGGTAAAATTTTTTCAAACACTTGTCGAAACGTGGCTCCATTGGCCAGACTCGCTGATATAATCACTTAGGAGCGTTAGTTCGAGACCACTAGTTCAAATAAGCTTGATAAAGCAACAGTGCGTTGAAGCCAGCTCATATTTTTGCTAAATAAAAGCCTGGAACATAAGCAGATGGGAATTTGTGCCAGTATTTGTGCCAGAATTCATTGCTAGTCAACGTATCTGTGTTTATTTCCATGAATTGTGGTAAGCTTGAAACATTCAGTATCTTTTAATGAAAATTGAATGTGAATTGTTAATTTATGCCTGTATATATGTGTAGTTCAGTAGCAAACATGATGTAAAGCCTATAATGCTCCAGCCTGAACAGAAGGTGTCGGAGGAAAGTAAAACGGCATGGAATGGCCAAACAGTACACAGACACCTAGATTATTGATTAGACAGAAATAATGCTGGAAGTGCAGAGGCGTAGTAACCATTAAGGAGGTTAATACTGGTATAAAGTATTTCAGATGAAGCTGACAGTTGGCCTAACGCTCTGAACTCAATGTTTGTGATGTATTGTGATCAGTGTAGAAAGAGAGTATAAATTAGTTATGACGTAGAAGGTACATCCTTCTTGTTTTCAGGGACCGTGGTCTTGACGTTATTGAGCAGCACCTGGTCAGAGCTTTGCTGAATCCAGAGTCGGACAGCATACTCCTTGGTCCATTTAGCTATCAGTGAGGTGTCTCCAGAGCCCAGGGGAGAAATCGAGCAGAGGAGTCTTTTCCTGCCGCCATCACGCAAGATAAGCTGATGTGGCCAGCTGAGCTCAACATTATGTACCCCCATCTTAAAATGACAGTGTAAAATACAATTAAGAGGGGAATTTAATTGTTTTAATATCAGGAACTGAGAACATCTCCAATACTAGTTCCAATAAAGACAAACTATTGAAGTCATGATGACAAATACCAACAGAGCTTGAACAAAACAAAACCAGTATTACCTCATATTACTACTACACAACTGACACACATAGGATACTTTTAATAATATATGTCACTAAAATATTCATATTGATAAATTCTGTACATATAACTTGTAATTAAAATTGATTGTGATTCCTGGTTCCCTTTGTATTTGAATCAGGACACATATACATTCATGACAGCAATGAATACATATTGTTATTTGAAAAGTTATCAGTGACTCCTTTAAGATATCCTCGTAGAGTGTTTTATGTATGTGAGTGTCACAGTGTTGTCAAGTGTAGTGGAATAAATTAAATTGTTTATCTGTCTGTTGTTGTTTTGACTTACACTTCATCATACACATACCCTAGACATATAACGTAGTCATCACACTATTCCAGAATAATTCTGACTGAGGTATACATATGTGGCAGCAAGTAAGGTTATATATAATACACTACTCTTATTAGATATATATATATACCTTCACATCTGATCTCAGTCAGTACACTAAGTCCCCTATAAATATTTATAACATCCCACTTCACCACACAGTGGAATAGTGTTCTTAAAGGTTTTCTTGCCTGGAAATCCGTTTATCTCTATCACGTCGGGTTCTTAAGATATTTGGGAATAAATATATTTTTGGGAAACCGTTATTTGCTCCGTTTCATTTTTACTATATAACTTATTAAAAATTAATAAAATGCAAAATAATTCTACTTTTTATACTGCTAAAAGATGCATGACATATGTTACGCTATTTTTCAAATAGTTACTGTATTTTGAAATAATTTCGACTTCTAGAAGTTGTAGAAAGATCTGTTTTGTTGATGCGGATATTTTAAACGATCGTGTTTCACCAAAAAAACTTTACACCTTAAAGAAAGCATATGAACGTTATTTCGATTCAAATGCAAATAAATCTTGGAAGCCAAATGCAGTTTGTTCGACTTGTGCAAATACATTGGCAGGTTGGTTACGAAAATCGCCGAAGCATAAGTCGATGCCTTTTGGAGTGCCAGTAATATGGCGTGAACCGACAAATCACGCTACTGATTGTTACTTCTGCTTGACAAATATCCATGGTTTCACTTTTAAAACTAGAAAGTCTGTGGTTTATCCAAATATTGAATTGGTTTCGAAACCAGTGCCTCATGATCCAATCACATGTCCAATCCCATTTCCACCAGAACAATATCCGTTGGACGTGAATGAACCATCAGAAAGTGATAGTTTATCTGCTTTAGAAACTAATTCTGATTCGGATTATATACCGGTGAATGATGGTGTTCACTTAATTAACCATTCAGAACTTTCAGATCTAATACGTGATCTCGCTCTTACCAAAGGACAAGCGGAATTACTCGGTTCGCGACTCAAAGAATGGAATCTTTTAGCGCCCAATACTCAGATATCTAAATTTCGTCGTAGACACAGAGAACTTGTTCAATACTTTGAGATGGATGATGGCATTTGCTATTGCAAAGATGTAAACGGTCTAATGGTGCACCTCGGTCATGAGCACATAGTCAACGAATGGCGACTTTTCATCGACTCTTCCAAGACTAGTCTAAAAGCCGTGTTATTGCATAACGGAAATTTATTTTCATCAATTCCAGTCGCCTACTCTGTTCATATGAAAGAAACTTATGACAATATGGCTATACTTTTCCCAAAAATAAAGTACAATGACTACCAATGGCGGATTTGTGGAGACCTAAAGGTCATTGCAATGCTCACGGGCATGCAGACTGGGTATACTAAATTTTGTTGCTTCCTATGTGAATGGGACAGCCGCAACAGACAGGAACATTATGCAAGAAAGGTGTGGCCTATCAGGGATCGTATGCAGCTCGGGCATAAAAATGTAATACATGAGCCATTAGTTAACAAAGACAGCATCATTTTACCACCGTTACATATAAAGTTGGGGCTCATGAAGAATTTCGTAAAAGCGTTAGATCAAAATAAAACGAGCAAAGCTTTCACTTATCTTCGAGAAAAGTTTCCGCAAGTTAGCGATGCAAAGATAAAGGAAGGTATCTTTGTAGGACCTCAGATTAGGAAAGTTATTGCAGACAAACAATTCGAGAACTTGTTACATGGTAGTGAACTTCGCGCATGGATGGCATTCAAATCGATCATCGATAACTTTCTGGGAAATCACAAATCTGTCGACTATGTGCATATTGTTAAGCAGTGCATAGATGCATACAGAATTATGGGCTGTAACATGTCCCTCAAAATCCATTTGCTCGATTCGCATCTTGACTTTTTCCCTGACAACCTTGGCGAAGTCAGCGATGAACGTGGAGAACGATTCCATCAAGATATCGCCGTAATGGAGTCACGCTATCAAGGACGGTGTAGTGTGACCATGCTTGCCGATTATTGTTGAATGCTTCATCGCGATGTACCACATGTCATTCACCAACGAAAGTCGACTGCAAAGAAATTCAAGCCTACATAACTGTTACACTTCTTGTATGAATGATGTTGTAATACTGTATGCGTTGTTAAAAAACTTGAATTGCGTATTTCTAGAGATCCCGACCTGATAGAGAAAAACGGTTTGCAGATTTAAAAACAGCGCATTAAAATTGACCAGAAAAACATAGAAATGTTGGAGAAAGAAAAAATAAATTTTTTTTTGTTAGTCAGTGTAATTGGCAAATCAGCTCACGTGAGAAACTCAGGTAAACAACGTGAATCGCTCCCCTGTTAAGACTGGCAGGTTGCGAAAAGTTGGTAAACAACTCTGTTGTTAGGTTCCCAGAAAAAGGGCGTACTTTCAAAGGTGAGTCATACAAACAGAAAATTGCGTGGTTTGGCTTAGCAAATGGTAGACACTAAATGGGAAAGCAAAGGCTGTCAGATTACTGTAAGCTATATCTCCATTATACGTCACACTTAGAAATGCTGGTATTTTAATACCTTCTACGCTATTCAGCTGTTTGGTGCCCAGTACAGGGGTGCCTGTAATTGCAGAATAATAGTGCTGAGAAAATTAAGATAATGGATTTTATTTAACTTTAAAAAAAAGCGTTTTACTCGTTTTTAAATTTTTGAGCCTAAACGTGGATTTCACAATCAGAAATTCGAAATGGAAGCTATTTTATATCAAACATTTAATATGACTGGCATTTCAACTCACATAACAAAACACGTCTTGTCAATCTTATAATTGTTGTTTAAAAGTTGTCTGACATTTTTAGGATGATGGGGACCTACAATATCTTGAGTGATTAGTACAGTATTATAAAAGGCATTAATCCAGCGTTGACTGTGGAGCTACTGGAAACCAAATAACCTGTACAATAATACCAACAAAAGTGAATCGGCAAAATATGGAGGAATAACACAAACAATAACATACACACGGATAAATTTTTTTTTTTTTTTTAAATAAAATTTTGCCTCGTTTTAGCGAGGCGCGTCCCGTTCAACCTAGCCGGTTATATTAGGGCGCATGTCCAAATATAAAAGACTCTTAGGTCTGAGATTATATAACACACGGAGAAATGTATCTCGTTATATAAATCAGCATCCTGGTTTAACGGATTCATGTTTTTTTTTAAATTCAATTTTGCCTCGTTTTTGGCGAGGCGCGTGCTCTTTCCGTACGTAATTATTTTCAGCTCTGGACGGAATTATTTTTAAGCCCCAAAAATGTACACATACATAATTTACGTTTACTGACAATTGTTGCGGGGCTTTATACGATTCACTTCTTTTATTGTTGTTGCGGCCCCGTCTTCTATTTCAGTGGTCGTTGTGGAAAGCCACCGTTCTCATTGATTCAATAAGCTTCTTAGTTCTGGTCATTTGATTCATTAATTCTTGATCGTGCTATTGTTGGAATAGTTACGCGAATGTGAGTTAATACTTTCTGTCTGTCACAAGGTTTGAACTCAGTATCATAATTGTTGAATTTGTAACTTCAATGAACGTGATAAGTCTCTTCTCGAGTCCACACAATTTTTAATATACATTTCAAACAGTAGACAGTCCATGGAGGTTGATTATGAAAACATTATATATTAGAATTGAATCATACATCATAAATGCTATCCATGCATTATAGTCCTGGTCCAATAATATGCAACACTATAGTCAGAACGTCGTAACTATATGTACGCGCGGTTGGGACATCCAACGGCCGACAATGAGATTAGACGTCTGGCGATATAAAACGAATGTGGACCATAATTTCATCCTTCCTTCCTTGACTTTAGTTAAAATTACTAACCTCGATACATTCCTCTCTTCATAAGAATATCGGACTGACCCATGTCCGTACTGCAATAACATATGTGCGGCAATATCATGCCTACCACTGGAAGGATTATAGGACACGTCTTATCCGTTTGACGGTCATCTAAGAAAAGGGTGTGGTAACCTAGTCACGGTGCGTGACATACCAACGCATACACGTCATAATCAATCGTGTGTATCGCGTACACTAACTAACAATTATTTACATTATATTAAACGTAGTCACCTATTAATCTTATGCTGTTAACCTCTAGCAGACCATGCCAATAAAATACCTTAACAATTCCCTGTCCACTGGGGGAAAAAAAAAATCTATTAGATAGATTTTTTTTTAACAAAAACCCATCTGAAAAAATACCAATATGTTAACAATATCAAAAAAAAAAATTTAACGAGATTGCGGCATATGGCCTACGACGTTCTGTCTAGAACCAATGTCGTGGTCATGTCGACTAACCAATAGTCATGTAATATATTCATTATTTATATCATAAATAAATATAAATGGTAATAAGAACTAAAAGAGAATGGTAATGTCGATCTCTAATTAAATAATTAATTAACTTAAAATATGTCGTGATAAAATGTCATGTCAGACTAATTTAAAGTGTTAAAATTAAACTAAATAACTATACTAGGTATGGAATAAGAATAAGTTGTTGAAAATCTAATGTAAGAAAAATGAGAGGATCTGTTAAAGAAAGACATAATAACGAATAAAGAATAAATTAGAGAAAGAAAAAAAATGATGTATAAATTTAACTAAGTTATGTGTGTTGAACATCAAGTAAGTGTAGTATTAAGTTATTAATACCTTTCTAACTAATTTAAACAATAGTATGCAATATAATCATGTAATTCTAAGAATATAATCAAAGAATTATGTGAGTTTTCTTTTCTTTCTTTCATTTTTTTAAGTTTCATTCATTTTTTAAAAATTCAACTCACTTGTCATTTTAATGTGGATTAGTTTTAAAGAATAAATTAAAGTAATTAACATTGGATATGAAGATCCATTCGTAGTCTTGATCCTTGAATTTCCATTAGACAAAATGTTCAAGTATTCTGAATCACGTTATATAACGAATTAGTTCGACTGGAATGTCATTTATTTTCTCCGAAGTGTTTTGAAACAATGTTGTGACAAATGTAAACCAGGAAAGTCCCGGTGTAAAGACGAATATAGTGTCAATTGATTGCAGTCACTTTGCGTATAATTTGCCTATAGAAAGCAGCTGAGTAAATGGTTCATTCATGTGTCAAAAAGCAACGATGGTGCTATGTTCTTTGATTAAGTTTCTCTGTACATAGTATTGTCTTTGCGACAAACAACGTAAATTAGGAATCGACATCATTAGGATTTCGAGATAATGTATCTGCCAAGATGTTGTCGGATCCTGTGATGTACTCGATTGAAAACTCGAAGGTTGGAGGAGTATAGCAAATCTGGTCAATTTTGGACTCTTGTGATTTGCTCGTTGTAGTGATGCTACGGCCCTTTGATCGGTTTGTACTACAAAAGGGGCTCCCAGTAGGAATTTTTCTAGTTTGGTTATCGCCCACACGACGGCTAAGAGTTCGCGATCAACCGTAGAGTACTTCACTTCTGGTGGTTTCAGTTTTCGTGACACGTACAAGTTTGGATGGAGGATGTCGTCATGGTATTGGAGCAAACATGCGCCAATTCCGTAGTTACTCGCATCTGTACGAAGAATGAACTTTTTAGAAGCATCAATTAATCTCAAAATAGGTGGATTTGAAAATATAGAAATTATTTGCCGAAAAATTCTGTCACATTCGTCAGTCCATGTCACTTTCACTGGCATGTTCTTCTTTAGTAATGAGGACAATACAGCAGTGATGGATGACAAGTTAGGTACGAATCTACTGTAATATTGGACTAGACCTAACAAGCTTCTCACTTGTTTCTTCGTTTGAGGAACGGAAATGTTTAAAATTTTTGAAACTGTACTGGGTAATGTTCGGATATATCCAGCTCCAATAATGTGACCCAAAAAAGTGATCTCATGAAATGCTACCTGTAATTTTGTAGGTTTAGCAGTTAACTTGTACCTTCTCAAGGTATCAAAAACGTATCCAAGACCCAAAAAATGTTCCTCAAAAGATGAACTAAACAAGCATATGTCATCTATATATGTAATAATGTCTGGTCTACCTGAAAAAATGTGTCGCATCATGCGAACAAAGGTAGCTGGAGCGTTAACCAGCCCAAAAGGCATCACGTTCCACTGGTATAGACCTAGCGGAGTTGAAAACGCTGTGTAGTATTTTGCTTTTTCGGTTAGTGGTATCTGCCAATAACCTTTAGTTAAGTCTATCTTAGTAAATATAGTTGCTGTCGATAGACGTGGCAGTAAGTCATCGAGAAGTGGATGTGGTTCGCTATCAACTATCGTTTGTGCATTTAATTTTCTATAGTCGACGCATAGTCTAATGTTATTGTCCTTCTTTCGGACAATAACTAATGGAGAAGAAAATGGGGAATTACTAGTTTCGATAATTCCTAAAGATAACATCTGTTCAAGTTCCTTAGTAGTTTTAGTAAGAAAGTGTATAGGAACAGAATAAGGATGTACCCGAATTGGAGTATCCTCGTTAAGAGTGATGTCATGATTAATGACTGATGTGCGACCTGGAACATCGGTCAACACATCTGGATAAGATTGTAGCAGATCAGCAATCTTTTGATGCTGTTGCGGTGTAACCGACGAAGAGATGGTTACGTCCCGCCAAGATTCGCTAGATTGTACTACAGGTACAGGTAAAGCTAACTGTACCTCAGGAAAAGAAGATTCTTCTTCCTGGATAACGGATAAATTAGAATAGTGACATGTAGGTCTGAAAGTGTCATCTAATTCATGAAAAATAGCTTGTAGATGTTCAGGTCGAGTATGAAATTGCTTGAGCATATTTATGTGAAATATTTTGTGATGTCCCTTAATGTCCAGGACATAATCAACATCAGAAATCTTATTGATAACCTGGTAAGGACCATTCCACGAGATTAGTAGTCTATTATTGTTATGTGGCAATAACACATAAGCTTGATCTCCTGGAAATAATTGACGTAATCGTCTATTACTGTTTTGGAAAGTTCTAGCTTTCTCTTTCGCAGCCTCAGATGAAGCTGTTGCCATTTGACAGGCATCAATAATGTTATTCCGGAGATTAATTACATATTCATAGGATGACTGAGTGTCCTGAGTCATCTCAGAATCGATTAATAAATCTTTTATCAGTCCCATAGGACCTCTTGGAGGAGCGCCAAAGACTAAATGAAACGGAGAGAAGCCAGTTTGTTCATTTGGCACCTCTCGATAAGCGAATAACACCGCTGGTAGCACTCTGTCCCAGTCCTGTGGATGGTTAACTGTAACTTTATGTAGCATTTGAGTGTACGGTTAAGTCTTTCTACAGCACCATTACTCATTGGGTGATAAATGCTGCTGAGGTTTCTATCTATTTGCCAAGTCTTCATTACCTCCGTCATAGTCTCAGATATAAATTGAGAACCATGATCTGACAAAAGTTTTCTAGGAAAACCTACTCTAGAAAAGATCAAGTGTAGTGCATCAGCTACATCTGTTGTGGTGGTTGTTTTTAATGGGATGGCTTCTGGCCATCGTGTGCATAAATCGATGCAAGTGAGAATAAACCTATGTCCTCTGGCTGATGGTAAAAGTGGGCCAATGATATCAATGGCCATTTTGTCGAAAGGTCTCACCGATATATCACAAGCCTGAATAGGCGCCGTGTGAAAGGCTCCCCGTGCTTTCACTTCTTGGCATATCGTACAGGAGCGTACGTACTGTGAAATATCTCGTGATACTCCCGGCCAAAAAAAAGAAGATAATACTCGTGAACGTGTACGAGTATAACCCATGTGACCTGCACACTTAGAATCATGTGCATGTTGAAGTATGTACCGCCTAAAAGCAAAAGGTACCATGACTTGTTGTCTTATCTGAGTTTTATCCATAAAACATCTTAATAAAATGTCATTTTTAATACTAAACCACTGACTATAATTTATGTTCCTAGAAAGATTGTCATCTTTGTTGACCAGCGTAAAAAATTTTGTTAGTGACCTGTCTTCCCTCTGTTTTGCAGCAAATGATACTCGGTCAATAGCAGAATGAATCTCGATATTTTCATGATCATTTGTTTCCTTGTTTTCCGTGTCTATAGTCTCTAATTGTTTTGTATGTGCTCTGGTTATTGCTGCATTTCCGATGTATAGATTATTTTTTTCCCATTGAATAATCTCATCTGGTGTGCAATCTTTACTCCCGTGTATGCATCCCACCATAAGGTCGGCAATTGGGTTTCTTAACATGCATGCTTTAACATTGCCTGTGAAGAAAGGTGTGTCAATGTAAATAATAGCTGTTGGATAATATTCTATGGTTCCCCCAAAAGTCATGCACCTGACATGTTCTCCAGTTGCACAATTTGGATGAACAAGTGTCTGACGGATTCCGATCGTGGTCGATCCCGAATCTCTTAAGACTGAGACGATGGATCCATTAACTTTTCCTCTGTTGAAGATCAGTGATCCTGTTCCGTCATTGACTGCTAGACTGACTTCTGGTAGAATATGACCGCAGTTCAGAACTGTCTCTTTTGCTTTCTGAAATATAAGATTACATGTTGGGCAACTATTTGCCACGTTATAATTCATTGCAAAACAAGTAGACGATGACTGTATTTTGTTATCAGTAGTTGAACTCTGAACCCTAGGGGTTGTAGCAGTAGTAACAGCTGCCCCTGTATTATGGTTATAAGTTGTCGATCTACGAGAATGAGAACGATGACGAGAATAATTAGATGAATTATCCCGTTGTCCTCTATTGTAACTGTTATCTCGATGTCTCGAGTTATAATTATCGCTATTGTTCCACTTGTAATCATTATTATAGTTATATGATCGATTATAACTTGAGTTACGTGGATTACTGTTATTTCTTGACTGAGGTGAATAGTTTCTGGTTTGTTGTCGTCCTCTATTAAAGTTATTGTTAAAGTTATTCTGTCCCTTATGAAAATTAATGTCATAGTTTCCTTTGAACCTACCCCTGTCTACACTGTGTGTTCTAGGTTTGTTATGATTATGATATGCCATATTGGAGGCTACAGGAAGTGGTTCTCTTATCAATGTGCCAGAAATATTAGCATTCGGATGAGCTGTGCAGTAATTTAAAGAAATTTTTTTCTAACTCATCAATAGATTCTGGTTTTCTTTCTTGCAGATAAGCAAAGAATGGTGGGCTGACAGACGATAATACTTTATCCCTCAATAACAAATCGACTAACTTGTCGTAGGATTTGTTGACACCTGCCAGTTCAACCCATCTGTTAAAAGTATTGCGTATGTTAGCAATAAACCTGTGAAATCTCTATTGTTATCTGGCAACAAACTTTTAAAACGCAATCTACATGCCTCTTCGTTCAAGTGGAAACGACGTAGTAACAACGTCTTAATGGCCTCATAGTCTGTTGATAGTGTTGGATCTATATTTTGTGCTGCACTTGCAGGTTCGCCATCTAGAAATTCCTTAAGTTTCAGTGCCCATGCCGCTTTGTCAAGGTTATTCACCTTACATATGTCCTCAAAGCGCGCGAGCCACGATGAAAGGTCATCTACGTGTAACTTGAATGGAGGCAGCTTAAAGTAATAATTACCTTTAAGTCGTGTGGATGAAGATCCAGATTGAGCAGTATCATTTTGGGTTGCTGCAGCGCCCTGTGAATTAAGTTTTGCTGTTTCTAATTTAAGTCGTTGCAATTCCATTTCTTGCTGCAGTATGATTTCTTGTCGTTTCAATTTATTCTCTTCTTCAATCCGTAGGATTTCATCTCTTGCTATCTTTCTTTTTTCTTCTTGTCTTAATCCTGCCTTCTCTTCTGCCTGTTTTCTTTCAAGTCATTCCATCTCTGCTTTAGCAATGGCTTTCTTTTCCTCCTCTTCTGCCTTATATTTTGCAAATTCAGCCAATGCATAAGCCTCGAGAAGTTCTCCTTTTTTCCCAAAATCTTTACCATTTTTAATAAAATAGTCTAAGTTAAGCATCTTGACGTTAATATTGTACGTAATGGTTATGTAATAATCACCAATAAATTTTAAGTAATTATTATACTTATTCAATTTATGAATAGTCGATATAAACAATCATAATATTATTGAACTTAATCTGGGAATGTTCAATTTAATTAATTGTAATATTATCTAACTATTATTTGTAGATTCCATACATAGACATACTATGTTGGGAAAATATTACATATATACTCGTTAATATATCATAAATAGTTATGATATTTATCTATTTCGGGTGCTGAATTACTATCATGCACCTAATAATAAATAGTATTATTCCTCAAGTATTATATCATTCAGTCAGTGATATGTGCTAAGTAAATCATTTAGTAATGGAAAAAAATGTACAAAAATAATATACACTATGTCCTTTATATGCAGGACAGACTAAAAAGTCAAATTATTTTATTATATTTATATTATTATTATATTATGCCTTAATCATGAGCTATAAAGTGCATCGCCCATTTCTTGGACTACCACTGCAAATTGGTGCAAAGTCCCTAATTCTCCTTAAAAGTCATTAAATTTTAATTATATTCATATACACTCTTATTAAGCAAGAAATTATATTATTAGTGTTAAATCATGAACAGATGAAATGAGGACATACGATACGATGGGTAAACCAAGGATAAACAAACCATATTATCACGAAACAAGACGTTTCTACAATAAAAATTGATATTATGAAACCAAATCTGCAAACCGGAAATATAGAGTAGGGTGAAGGTTAACTGAATATAGAGTTAAATCTGCGTACACAAAAATTAATGACGCAAACATGGACTCATTGACGGTTATTATACAAAAAAAAAAATGAACTGAATAATAGCAAGATCAGAAAGAACAAGATAGATTACTAACATTGTTACCAAACTAAATAGAATTTAAACTGAATACGATAAAATACACCGATTATTTCACCAAACTAGACATCTAACATATACTGTGAATTAAATGCAGTCCCGAACGAAACAAGCCCCGGAAATGTCATCGACGCGTTCTCCGCGAAATGCGATTTAATTCACTACCCTAAAGACCGTTCAGAATGAATATCGGCAATCCGTAGAGCCATAATTTATTCATTCTGAATCTCCACTCCAACCTCCCACAAATTAGGCACAGCACAAACAATGAAAACAAATATAACGTGCATATAAAATATATAGAACGGACATGCCTGCAAAATGTGAATTAGACTCAGTGATGTTTCTTATGAATGACAACAGTCACGAACTGAGACTTATCTTTTAACCCGTCGTCCGTGCGATCTTCACCAACGGCCTAGACTAGAGGATAGGACTGTTTGCTCCTTGTTGGTAAATAATGTCTTTTCAATCCTATGATCTACTGAGAAGTTGTATTCTTGAATGAAACATTAGGTGAGCTGGCATCGTCCTTCGATCGTTGGCTTGTACACGGAATATTGTGACGTCACTGATTTTTGCATAGTTACACAAGCCACGTCATGTTCGGAATCATGTGACTTGAACGTTTTCTTGTAATCGTAAACAGTCCGTGAAAGTATGTAAACAAGAAAAATTTCTTTCTTCCTTCGTTCCCCAGCAATGGCAACCACTTTGTTGCGGGGCTTTATACGATTCACTTCTTTTATTGTTGTTGCGGCCCCGTCTTCTATTTCAGTGGTCGTTGTGGAAAGCCACCGTTCTCATTGATTCAATAAGCTTCTTAGTTCTGGTCATTTGATTCATTAATTCTTGATCGTGCTATTGTTGGAATAGTTACGCGAATGTGAGTTAATAATTTCTGTCTGTCACAAGGTTTGAACTCAGTATCATAATTGTTGAATTTGTAACTTCAATGAACGTGATAAGTCTCTTCTCGAGTCCACACAATTTTTAATATACATTTCAAACAGTAGACAGTCCATGGAGGTTGATTATGAAAACATTATATATTAGAATTGAATCATACATCATAAATGCTATCCATGCATTATAGTCCTGGTCCAATAATATGCAACACTATAGTCAGAACGTCGTAACTATATGTACGCGCGGTTGGGACATCCAACGGCCGACAATGAGATTAGACGTCTGGCGATATAAAACGAATGTGGACCATAATTTCATCCTTCCTTGACTTTAGTTAAAATTACTAACCTCGATACATTCCTCTCTTCATAAGAATATCGGACTGACCCATGTCCGTACTGCAATAACATATGTGCGGCAATATCATGCCTACCACTGGAAGGATTATAGGACACGTCTTATCCGTTTGACGGTCATCTAAGAAAAGGTGTGGTAACCTAGTCACGGTGCGTGACATACCAACGCATACACGTCATAATCAATCGTGTGTATCGCGTACACTAACTAACAATTATTTACATTATATTAAACGTAGTCACCTATTAATCTTATGCTGTTAACCTCTAGCAGACCATGCCAATAAAATACCTTAACAATTCCCTGTCCACTGGGGGAAAAAAAAAATCTATTAGATAGATTTTTTTTAACAAAAAACCCATCTGAAAAAATACCAATATGTTAACAATATCAAAAAAAAAAAAATTTAACGAGATTGCGGCATATGGCCTACGACGTTCTGTCTAGAACCAATGTCGTGGTCATGTCGACTAACCAATAGTCATGTAATATATTCATTATTTATATCATAAATAAATATAAATGGTAATAAGAACTAAAAGAGAATGGTAATGTCGATCTCTAATTAAATAATTAATTAACTTAAAATATGTCGTGATAAAATGTCATGTCAGACTAATTTAAAGTGTTAAAATTAAACTAAATAACTATACTAGGTATGGAATAAGAATAAGTTGTTGAAAATCTAATGTAAGAAAAATGAGAGGATCTGTTAAAGAAAGACATAATAACGAATAAAGAATAAATTAGAGAAAGAAAAAAAATGATGTATAAATTTAACTAAGTTATGTGTGTTGAACATCAAGTAAGTGTAGTATTAAGTTATTAATACCTTTCTAACTAATTTAAACAATAGTATGCAATATAATCATGTAATTCTAAGAATATAATCAAAGAAATTATGTGAGTTTTCTTTTCTTTCTTTCATTTTTTTAAGTTTCATTCATTTTTTTTTTTTAAAATTCAACTCACTTGTCATTTTAATGTGGATTAGTTTTAAAGAATAAATTAAAGTAATTAACATTGGATATGAAGATCCATTCGTAGTCTTGATCCTTGAATTTCCATTAGACAAAATGTTCAAGTATTCTGAATCACGTTATATAACGAATTAGTTCGACTGGAATGCCATTTATTTTCTCCGAAGTGTTTTGAAACAATGTTGTGACAAATGTAAACCAGGAAAGTCCCGGTGTAAAGACGAATATAGTGTCAATTGATTGCAGTCACTTTGCGTATAATTTGCCTATAGAAAGCAGCTGAGTAAATGGTTCATTCATGTGTCAAAAAGCAACGATGGTGCTATGTTCTTTGATTAAGTTTCTCTGTACATAGTATTGTCTTTGCGACAAACAACGTAAATTAGGAATCGACATCATTAGGATTTCGAGATAATGTATCTGCCAAGATGTTGTCGGATCCTGTGATGTACTCGATTGAAAACTCGAAGGGTTGGAGGAGTATAGCAAATCTGGTCAATTTTGGACTCTTGTGATTTGCTCGTTGTAGTGATGCTACGGCCCTTTGATCGGTTTGTACTACAAAAGGGGCTCCCAGTAGGAATTTTTCTAGTTTGGTTATCGCCCACACGACGGCTAAGAGTTCGCGATCAACCGTAGAGTACTTCACTTCTGGTGGTTTCAGTTTTCGTGACACGTACAAGTTTGGATGGAGGATGTCGTCATGGTATTGGAGCAAACATGCGCCAATTCCGTAGTTACTCGCATCTGTACGAAGAATGAACTTTTTAGAAGCATCAATTAATCTCAAAATAGGTGGATTTGAAAATATAGAAATTATTTGCCGAAAAATTCTGTCACATTCGTCAGTCCATGTCACTTTCACTGGCATGTTCTTCTTTAGTAATGAGGACAATACAGCAGTGATGGATGACAAGTTAGGTACGAATCTACTGTAATATTGGACTAGACCTAACAAGCTTCTCACTTGTTTCTTCGTTTGAGGAACGGAAATGTTTAAAATTTTTGAAACTGTACTGGGTAATGTTCGGATATATCCAGCTCCAATAATGTGACCCAAAAAAGTGATCTCATGAAATGCTACCTGTAATTTTGTAGGTTTAGCAGTTAACTTGTACCTTCTCAAGGTATCAAAAACGTATCCAGACCCAAAAAATGTTCCTCAAAAGATGAACTAAACAAGCATATGTCATCTATATATGTAATAATGTCTGGTCTACCTGAAAAAATGTGTCGCATCATGCGAACAAAGGTAGCTGGAGCGTTAACCAGCCCAAAAGGCATCACGTTCCACTGGTATAGACCTAGCGGAGTTGAAAACGCTGTGTAGTATTTTGCTTTTTCGGTTAGTGGTATCTGCCAATAACCTTTAGTTAAGTCTATCTTAGTAAATATAGTTGCTGTCGATAGACGTGGCAGTAAGTCATCGAGAAGTGGATGTGGTTCGCTATCAACTATCGTTTGTGCATTTAATTTTCTATAGTCGACGCATAGTCTAATGTTATTGTCCTTCTTTCGGACAATAACTAATGGAGAAGAAAATGGGGAATTACTAGTTTCGATAATTCCTAAAGATAACATCTGTTCAAGTTCCTTAGTAGTTTTAGTAAGAAAGTGTATAGGAACAGATAAGGATGTACCCGAATTGGAGTATCCTCGTTAAGAGTGATGTCATGATTAATGACTGATGTGCGACCTGGAACATCGGTCAACACATCTGGATAAGATTGTAGCAGATCAGCAATCTTTTGATGCTGTTGCGGTGTAACCGACGAAGAGATGGTTACGTCCCGCCAAGATTCGCTAGATTGTACTACAGGTACAGGTAAAGCTAACTGTACCTCAGGAAAAGAAGATTCTTCTTCCTGGATAACGGATAAATTAGAATAGTGACATGTAGGTCTGAAAGTGTCATCTAATTCATGAAAAATAGCTTGTAGATGTTCAGGTCGAGTATGAAATTGCTTGAGCATATTTATGTGAAATATTTTGTGATGTCCCTTAATGTCCAGGACATAATCAACATCAGAAATCTTATTGATAACCTGGTAAGGACCATTCCACGAGATTAGTAGTCTATTATTGTTATGTGGCAATAACACATAAGCTTGATCTCCTGGAAATAATTGACGTAATCGTCTATTACTGTTTTGGAAAGTTCTAGCTTTCTCTTTCGCAGCCTCAGATGAAGCTGTTGCCATTTGACAGGCATCAATAATGTTATTCCGGAGATTAATTACATATTCATAGGATGACTGAGTGTCCTGAGTCATCTCAGAATCGATTAATAAATCTTTTATCAGTCCCATAGGACCTCTTGGAGGAGCGCCAAAGACTAAATGAAACGGAGAGAAGCCAGTTTGTTCATTTGGCACCTCTCGATAAGCGAATAACACCGCTGGTAGCACTCTGTCCCAGTCCTGTGGATGGTTAACTGTAACTTTATGTAGCATTTGTTTGAGTGTACGGTTAAGTCTTTCTACAGCACCATTACTCATTGGGTGATAAATGCTGCTGAGGTTTCTATCTATTTGCCAAGTCTTCATTACCTCCGTCATAGTCTCAGATATAAATTGAGAACCATGATCTGACAAAAGTTTTCTAGGAAAACCTACTCTAGAAAAGATCAAGTGTAGTGCATCAGCTACATCTGTTGTGGTGGTTGTTTTTAATGGGATGGCTTCTGGCCATCGTGTGCATAAATCGATGCAAGTGAGAATAAACCTATGTCCTCTGGCTGATGGTAAAAGTGGGCCAATGATATCAATGGCCATTTTGTCGAAAGGTCTCACCGATATATCACAAGCCTGAATAGGCGCCGTGTGAAAGGCTCCCCGTGCTTTCACTTCTTGGCATATCGTACAGGAGCGTACGTACTGTGAAATATCTCGTGATACTCCCGGCCAAAAAAAAGAAGATAATACTCGTGAACGTGTACGAGTATAACCCATGTGACCTGCACACTTAGAATCATGTGCATGTTGAAGTATGTACCGCCTAAAAGCAAAAGGTACCATGACTTGTTGTCTTATCTGAGTTTTATCCATAAAACATCTTAATAAAATGTCATTTTTAATACTAAACCACTGACTATAATTTATGTTCCTAGAAAGATTGTTATCTTTGTTGACCAGCGTAAAAAATTTTGTTAGTGACCTGTCTTCCCTCTGTTTTGCAGCAAATGATACTCGGTCAATAGCAGAATGAATCTCGATATTTTCATGATCATTTGTTTCCTTGTTTTCCGTGTCTATAGTCTCTAATTGTTTTGTATGTGCTCTGGTTATTGCTGCATTTCCGATGTATAGATTATTTTTTTCCCATTGAATAATCTCATCTGGTGTGCAATCTTTACTCCCGTGTATGCATCCCACCATAAGGTCGGCAATTGGGTTTCTTAACATGCATGCTTTAACATTGCCTGTGAAGAGAGGGGTGTCAATGTAAATAATAGCTGTTGGATAATATTCTATGGTTCCCCCAAAAGTCATGCACCTGACATGTTCTCCAGTTGCACAATTTGGATGAACAAGTGTCTGACGGATTCCGATCGTGGTCGATCCCGAATCTCTTAAGACTGAGACGATGGATCCATTAACTTTTCCTCTGTTGAAGATCAGTGATACTGTTCCGTCATTGACTGCTAGACTGACTTCTGGTAGAATATGACCGCAGTTCAGAACTGTCTCTTTTGCTTTCTGAAATATAAGATTACATGTTGGGCAACTATTTGCCACGTTATAATTCATTGCAAAACAAGTAGACGATGACTGTATTTTGTTATCAGTAGTTGAACTCTGAACCCTAGGGGTTGTAGCAGTAGTAACAGCTGCCCCTGTATTATGGTTATAAGTTGTCGATCTACGAGAATGAGAACGATGACGAGAATAATTAGATGAATTATCCCGTTGTCCTCTATTGTAACTGTTATCTCGATGTCTCGAGTTATAATTATCGCTATTGTTCCACTTGTAATCATTATTATAGTTATATGATCGATTATAACTTGAGTTACGTGGATTACTGTTATTTCTTGACTGAGGTGAATAGTTTCTGGTTTGTTGTCGTCCTCTATTAAAGTTATTGTTAAAGTTATTCTGTCCCTTATGAAAATTAATGTCATAGTTTCCTTTGAACCTACCCCTGTCTACACTGTGTGTTCTAGGTTTGTTATGATTATGATATGCCATATTGGAGGCTACAGGAAGTGGTTCTCTTATCAATGTGCCAGAAATATTAGCATTCGGATGAGCTGTGCAGTAATTTAAAGAAATTTTTTCTAACTCATCAATAGATTCTGGTTTTCTTTCTTGCAGATAAGCAAAGAATGGTGGGCTGACAGACGATAATACTTTATCCCTCAATAACAAATCGACTAACTTGTCGTAGGATTTGTTGACACCTGCCAGTTCAACCCATCTGTTAAAAGTATTGCGTATGTTAGCAATAAAACCTGTGAAATCTCTATTGTTATCTGGCAACAAACTTTTAAAACGCAATCTACATGCCTCTTCGTTCAAGTGGAAACGACGTAGTAACAACGTCTTAATGGCCTCATAGTCTGTTGATAGTGTTGGATCTATATTTTGTGCTGCACTTGCAGGTTCGCCATCTAGAAATTCCTTAAGTTTCAGTGCCCATGCCGCTTTGTCAAGGTTATTCACCTTACATATGTCCTCAAAGCGCGCGAGCCACGATGAAAGGTCATCTACGTGTAACTTGAATGGAGGCAGCTTAAAGTAATAATTACCTTTAAGTCGTGTGGATGAAGATCCAGATTGAGCAGTATCATTTTGGGTTGCTGCAGCGCCCTGTGAATTAAGTTTTGCTGTTTCTAATTTAAGTCGTTGCAATTCCATTTCTTGCTGCAGTATGATTTCTTGTCGTTTCAATTTATTCTCTTCTTCAATCCGTAGGATTTCATCTCTGCTTTAGCAATGGCTTTCTTTTCCTCCTCTTCTGCCTTATATTTTGCAAATTCAGCCAATGCATAAGCCTCGAGAAGTTCTCCTTTTTTCCCAAAATCTTTACCATTTTTAATAAAATAGTCTAAGTTAAGCATCTTGACGTTAATATTGTACGTAATGGTTATGTAATAATCACCAATAAATTTTAAGTAATTATTATACTTATTCAATTTATGAATAGTCGATATAAACAATCATAATATTATTGAACTTAATCTGGGAATGTTCAATTTAATTAATTGTAATATTATCTAACTATTATTTGTAGATTCCATACATAGACATACTATGTTGGGAAAATATTACATATATACTCGTTAATATATCATAAATAGTTATGATATTTATCTATTTCGGGTGCTGAATTACTATCATGCACCTAATAATAAATAGTATTATTCCTCAAGTATTATATCATTCAGTCAGTGATATGTGCTAAGTAAATCATTTAGTAATGGAAAAAATGTACCAAATAATATACACTATGTCCTTTATATGCAGGACAGACTAAAAAGTCAAATTATTTTATAAATATATATATTATTATTATATTATGCCTTAATCATGAGCTATAAAGTGCATCGCCCATTTCTTGGACTACCACTGCAAATTGGTGCAAAGTCCCTAATTCTCCTTAAAAGTCATTAAATTTTAATTATATTCATATACACTCTTATTAAGCAAGAAATTATATTATTAGTGTTAAATCATGAACAGATGAAATGAGGACATACGATACGATGGGTAAACCAAGGATAAACAAACCATATTATCACGAAACAAGACGTTTCTACAATAAAAATTGATATTATGAAACCAAATCTGCAAACCGGAAATATAGAGTAGGGTGAAGGTTAACTGAATATAGAGTTAAATCTGCGTACACAAAAATTAATGACGCAAACATGGACTCATTGACGGTTATATAAAAAAAAAAAAATGAACTGAATAATAGCAAGATCAGAAAGAACAAGATAGATTACTAACATTGTTACCAAACTAAATAGAATTTAAACTGAATACGATAAAATACACCGATTATTTCACCAAACTAGACATCTAACATATACTGTGAATTAAATGCAGTCCCGAACGAAACAAGCCCCGGAAATGTCATCGACGCGTTCTCCGCGAAATGCGATTTAATTCACTACCCTAAAGACCGTTCAGAATGAATATCGGCAATCCGTAGAGCCATAATTTATTCATTCTGAATCTCCACTCCAACCTCCCACAAATTAGGCACAGCACAAACAATGAAAACAAATATAACGTGCATATAAAATATATAGAACGGACATGCCTGCAAAATGTGAATTAGACTCAGTGATGTTTCTTATGAATGACAACAGTCACGAACTGAGACTTATCTTTTAACCCGTCGTCCGATGCGATCTTCACCAACGGCCTAGACTAGAGGATAGGACTGTTTGCTCCTTGTTGGTAAATAATGTCTTTTCAATCCTATGATCTACTGAGAAGTTGTATTCTTGAATGAAACATTAGGTGAGCTGGCATCGTCCTTCGATCGTTGGCTTGTACACGGAATATTGTGACGTCACTGATTTTTGCATAGTTACACAAGCCACGTCATGTTCGGAATCATGTGACTTGAACGTTTTCTTGTAATCGTAAACAGTCCGTGAAAGTATGTAAACAAGAAAAATTTCTTTCTTCCTTCGTTCCCCAGCAATGGCAACCACTTTGTTGCGGGGCTTTATACGATTCACTTCTTTTATTGTTGTTGCGGCCCCGTCTTCTATTTCAGTGGTCGTTGTGGAAAGCCACCGTTCTCATTGATTCAATAAGCTTCTTAGTTCTGGTCATTTGATTCATTAATTCTTGATCGTGCTATTGTTGGAATAGTTACGCGAATGTGAGTTAATACTTTCTGTCTGTCACAAGGTTTGAACTCAGTATCATAATTGTTGAATTTGTAACTTCAATGAACGTGATAAGTCTCTTCTCGAGTCCACACAATTTTTAATATACATTTCAAACAGTAGACAGTCCATGGAGGTTGATTATGAAAACATTATATATATATTAGAATTGAATCATACATCATAAATGCTATCCATGCATTATAGTCCTGGTCCAATAATATGCAACACTATAGTCAGAACGTCGTAACTATATGTACGCGCGGTTGGGACATCCAACGGCCGACAATGAGATTAGACGTCTGGCGATATAAAACGAATGTGGACCATAATTTCATCCTTCCTTGACTTTAGTTAAAATTACTAACCTCGATACATTCCTCTCTTCATAAGAATATCGGACTGACCCATGTCCGTACTGCAATAACATATGTGCGGCAATATCATGCCTACCACTGGAAGGATTATAGGACACGTCTTATCCGTTTGACGGTCATCTAAGAAAAGGGTGTGGTAACCTAGTCACGGTGCGTGACATACCAACGCATACACGTCATAATCAATCGTGTGTATCGCGTACACTAACTAACAATTATTTACATTATATTAAACGTAGTCACCTATTAATCTTATGCTGTTAACCACCATGCCAATAAAATACCTTTTACTTAGTCGTTCCCCTTCTACCGTGAGGTGTAGAGGTTTGGAAGAGAGAGCGCCAGACCATTCTATCAGCTGTCTTCTTCCTGGCCTGGTTCCATTCTAGTCCTCGGTCCTTCAAAGATTTGATTTTAATGTTGTCCTCCCCCAGCGGACTCTGGGTCGTCCTGGAGGTCTGGATCCCTGGCTCTTTGTTTCCCATGCTTGTCGTGGTAGCCGATCTTCTCCCATTCTGCAGACATGGCCAAACCATCTTAGTTGGGACTGTTCTATTTGGGTCTGCAGCGGATTGGATTTTAGGCCTTGACGGATCGTCTGGTTGCGGACCATGTCTCTTCTTGTTACTTCAACCACTTTCCTCAGATACCTCATTTCTGAGGTTTGGATCTGGCTTTTGTGGGTTGTAGTCATTGCCCACGACTCGCATCCATATGTCAAGACTGGGACATAGGTGGAGCGGTATACAGCCATCTTCGTTTCTTACCAACCTCTTTCTTGCTGAGGAATCCACGATTTATGGCCTGAAAAAGTCTCCCAGCCGCTGCTTTTCGAGTGGCCAACTCTTCTTTGATGCCTCCCTTTCGGTCTATAATAGCTCCGAGATATTTAAAGTGGTCGACCTGCTCCAGGACCTGTTCTCCCAACTTAATCTGATGTTTTCTTTCTTCTCGTGATATCACCATGGATTTTGTTTTGGAGCTGCTTATGACCATCCCTCTCTTCTCCAGCTCTTCCTTCCAGACTTGCAGGTTGGATTGGAGATATGCCTCTGATTTAGCAATCAGGGCAGCATCATCAGCAAATGCCATCTCCGAAATATAGACCTGTCTCATCTTCCAGTACCCCACTGAATACTTTCTTGTTCTCTCCTTACATGCCTTGATGACATCGTCCATAAGGAGTATGAAGAGGTAAGGTGATAGGATATCACCTTGTCTTACACCAGTGGTGTGTTTACTTCCGTTCGAGATAAATTCCGAGCGTCTTTTAAAAGATCTTACGTCTACAGCGTTCGGCCTTTGCATCTATTATAAGATCTTGCGTACGGAATCAGCTTTAGGGCGCATATCCAAATATAAAAGACCTTTAGGTCTGATTTAAGTATTATCTATTCACATGGTTAATGATTAAAAGTAACACGTTGTTGGGAAACGTAGCGAACACAAAACGAAAATACTCGTACATATATATATATATATATATATATATATATATATATATATATATATATATATATATATATATATATATATATATTATATATAATATATATATATATATATATATATATATATATATATATATATATATATATATATATATATATATATATATATATATATATATTAAATTCATTGTGAGATTTAACTGACTGGAACTCAGGGATCCATTGTATTCTATGTATGTTATGTTCATAGATTGATAGATGTTGCGGGCCAGAGAAGTCTGCGGAAAAAATGGATTCACTTTTTTGACGAAGTGACAGCCGTAGCTTTCTTCGTATCCCTTGCAGGATTTGATGAGTTTCTGGAAACAGACCCTACAGTGGTAAGAATGACTGTTTGCTTATGTGTGTGCGTGTGTATGTTGAAGATTACGAGAGAACTGGTTATATGTAAATATCCTGTACTTAATCATGAAGAAGAATTTGACGAGCAACAATTCATTATTTCAAAGTGTTCAAAGAAAAGCAAAGGATACTTTTCTTGAAAAATGAGATTACGGTTCAGAAACCTGGTTAGACTGGTAGTTGAAAACATAAACTTTTAAGCTGACAATAGCAAACCTTCGTGACGCTTATACAGATAGCAATAAGTATCAGAAGCTCCCTGACAGCAGCAAGCGGGTGGGGCTCATAGACTGATCGCAGTTAACAGTCAGAGACTCGAGGAATATAATAAATATAAATATTTTGGACTTGAATGATGTAATCAGGAAAGACATGTAAAAGTGATTAAGAAATAAGATTTAAGAAGCAAATAATGTCACAAAAGGAAAAATTATTTTCTTTTTCTTGTTCATCATTTGCTCGTCCAACTGCCTTCCTTGCAAAAAGCACTCCAAGTGTTCTTGCAGCATTGGTTTCTGTAACCATTTGCAATAAAAGTGGCTGCTAGCCACGTGCACAGCCGTACTTAGATGCATTTTACGACATGATTGATAGAACATTTTTTTTTTTTGGCTGTCAAATGTTATGAACTCAGTATCCTCGGCATACCCAAAACTCAAATAATGGACTTAAACCAAGGCACTAGAATTATAACGTTAAACTGTTTTTTTTTTTAACTTCAATGATAAGTATGAATAAATATGTGCGCTTTTGAGTATACTCAGTAACCTTTAGTGGGAGCAAACTGCCACAGTAAGATCGGGAAGGAATTATTCACCATACATAGACATAAAAAGAGGTGTCAGACAAGGTTGTGTGCTGTCCCCCTGCCTATTTAATTTATACACCGAAAAATTTTTCAAACAGATACAGGAAATACCAGGACTTAACATAAGTGGAAGGTCAATAAACAACCTTAGATATGCAGATGATACCGTGTTGTTAGCTGAAAGCGAACAGGAGTTACAAGAACTAGTGAAGCAAGTGAACAGTATAAGTCATGAATATGGACTCGACATTAATATTGAGAAAACAAAAACTATGATAATTTGCAAAACAGACGATAAACCCACATTAAAGATAAGCGTAAATGGGAAAATCCTGGAACATGTCAAGAGCTACGTATATCTTGGTCATATAATAACAGAAGATGGCAGATGTGAAACAGAAATCAAGAAGAGAATAGGAATGGCCAAAGCTACATTCAACAACATGAAAAATATACTGACATCCAAACAGTTATCTCACAAATTAAAACTGAGAATCATAAAGTGTTATATATATTCTGCATTTCTGTATGGTGCAGAAACATGGACGATGAATAAGCGTTTGGAAGAAAGAATTGAGGCTCTTGAAATGTGGATATATAGAAGAATGGGGCGTATCTCATGGAAAGAGATGAAAACAAATAAGAAGGTCCTAGAAAATCTAGGTATGAAAAGAGAACTAATGAGGGAGGTCAAAGTTCGGCAGCTAAAATACTTTGGCCACATAAAAAGGCATAACACCTTGCAGAAGACCATAACAGAAGGGAGAGTTGAAGGCAAGCGTGCAAGGGGAAGACAGCGCTATAAGTGGGAAGATAACATCAAGAAGTGGACAGGAAAGAGTCTATCAGAGTGCATTACCAAGACAAGAGACAGAAGACGTTGGAGATCCATTACAGCCAACCTTCGTTGTGGAGATGGCAACTGATGATGATGATGATGATAGTTAAAGTAAGTGACTGATCCAGACTAAAGTTTAAATAGTTTTATTTACACAACAAAATTCAGATAACATACTAGAAATAAATAAAGTGCGTGTTCGCACACCTGAGAAGAGCATAACAATCAATGAAAGTGATGATGTATGGTAACCCCACAAAGTCGCCCTCCCCTTAATCTGTAAAGAAGAAGGGTAAGAAATACAACAACCTGTTAAGTGGGATCTCTAACATCAGATCCGCCTTACTCCTAATCAACCTGATATTATGTAACCACAATCTAAATCCTACTGTCTGTCTGTCTGCAGACGTCACGAAAATGAAGTGCCTACACAGCTTCTCCGCTTTAGGCGAAATAACCGCCCCTAACTAATACAATGTCTGCACGACAAACTGAGTGAACTTTTATAATGTCCTACACGACTAACCGACACGTGAGGAATTCTGTCTATGTGCAGTGTCTGTCTGACACTCCTGGTTTGTACAGAGAGACTCCTCCACTACTCTCCTTCTCTCTCTATCTGGTGCAGTTAAGAGTTATTGTGACCCTTTTTCCTCTAACCGACTGTTGTTGCTGCTGACTTGGGTTGGTAGACTGGATACGTAACTTGGACTATCGCTGCTTCACAAATGACGAATCTTAATTCGCATGCCCGGTTACCCCTCTTTGGGTTTAGGGCCGTCGGTTTTATTATGACCGAATTTCACGACACCTCTAGGCCCTGCGCCTAGGTTCAATGTGTGCGTATATGAGTGTAGAACTCCGGATTTGTTAAGAAATCCGTTCTTTCTGAAGAAGGCTTTGCTTCCAGCGCCCTGCTCTCTCTCTGTCTGGTGCAAACCGAATTTGAGCCGGTGACCACCGCGTCACCACTCCTCTTTCTCTTCTGGCGCTGCCTCAACTCTTCTTCTCCTGAGAAGGCCGACGACTTCTGGCAAGCTGTAAGACAAAACTGACGCCCTAGCTGCCCGCCGTGAAAATATTTGCAAAGTCGAATATCTCCGTAGAACAGACGAACTCTGTATATTACATACAGGCGTTGATTTTCACGGCTTGAAGTTTTAAAATCAGAGAGCGTTCTGCATTATTAAACGCGAGTATTTATTACAGACACCAGAGGCCGACCCACGCCAAACGTGAGTCATTGCATGGCTTTTTCTTTATCGGGTCACTCTCTGATCCAATCATCAAGCCGAAAAATCTAAAAATAAAAAAGCCAGTGGTCATAAACTAAATTTAGAACGTAAGAGTAATCGGAGTAATTCCATTACTTACTGAGCTACGCGCTTAAATTACACCCACCTCCAACTTTTACGTGAGTAGGTGCGGGTTTAGTGGACTTTTCCCCGTCTTAGAATTTACCCCTCCTAATAATTACGGACGCACTCACTGCTACAGAAATAAAATGCCCCGCCATTATGTTACACTAGAAATTCCTACATGAACGTGATTTCTTCATGGGAAAGAAAACTGGTGCAAGTCTAGAATCTAAAACCTACCGTCCCTCTTGAAAACGTAATTAATTATCTACAGAAAAAGACCAAACACCAAACACCATTCTTATTCACAGAGAAGGAAAAGAAAACGGATAAGATACAAATCCCACCGTAATCCCCTCCTTCTGAAGAAAAAAAAAAACAGAAAATACTACAAGGAGAAGAAACTTGGGGTGGATTGCATGTAATCCTTCCTAGAAAAAACGTAAATAATGCAAGGAGAAGAGACATGGGGCCTGTTGCAAATCAAATCACAGTAACTCCTCTATGTAGGCAATCCTGAGCAAATAACAATAAGGAACCAGACAGTCACATATACTTACCTAGGATGCATAGTAATATCAGACGGTGGAACAAGGAAGGACATTAACAGCAGAATGAATAAGGCGAGAACAGCTAGTCTCAACAACATTTGGAAGTCTTCCCAGTACAGCACAAACACCAAATTAAGACTGTATGAGAGCTGTGTACTTTCTGTGCTTCTCTATGGTGCGGAATGCTGTAGAGTAACAGAGAAGGAAATGTCGAAACTGTCCTCCTTCCACACAATCTGCCCAAGGAAAGTTCTCCGATTCTTATGGCCGAATACCATCAGCAACCAAGAACTGCTTATTCGGAGTAACCAGGAGGACATGCACACGATCATAGCTGGCAGACGCTGGAGTTGGGTTGGTCACGTCCTCAGAAGGGACCCTGATACCATTACAAGAACAGCTATGCTATGGACCCCCGAAGGAAAGCGAAAGAGAGGCCGACCAAAAACAACCTGGCGGAGAACTGTGGAAGCCGAGGTGCAAATAATGAACCAGAGTTGGGCACTGTACGAAGGATGGCCGCCGACCGAACAAAGTGGAATTAATTTGTTTCTGCCCTACAAGACGCCACCAGGCGTGATGGTCACTAACTGCTTTGACGGTCGGCGGCTATGGATCAAAGAAGAAGAAGACACCAGCTAGGGCTTGAACGGGCTAAACCATTGCTTAATTCTTCACAAAAGGCGGCGAACCGATATAAGTTAGCAATTGTCCTGCCAATGCAGCATTGTTCTTGACTTCGAAAACACCTGATGGAAACTACCTTGGGATAGAAGCGTCATTACCCTTCTATCTACAACTCTGCCAAGAGTAATCTTGTGCGAAGGTAGACACCTTTGACGACCCATTTTAGATACTCTTGAGTTTTGGCCACTGGTGGACCACTACTGCAAAGCAGGGGAGGCAATCCGAGACTATATATATATATATATATATATATATATATATATATATATATATATATATATATATATATATATATATATAGTAACAAGAAGAGACATGGTCCGCAGCCAGACGATACGTCAAGGCCTAAAATCCCACCCCCTGCAGACCCAAGTAGAACAGTCCCAACTAAGATGGTTTGGCCATGTCTGCAGAATGGGAGAAGATCGGCTACCACGACAAGCATGGGAAACAAAGAGCCAGGGATCCAGACCCCCCAGGACGACCCAGAGTCCGCTGGGAGGACAACATTAGACAATCTTTGAAGGACCGAGGACTAGAATGGAACCAGGCCAGGAGGAAGACAGCCGATAGGATAGTCTGGCGCTCTCTCTTCCAAACCTCTACAGCTCACGGTAGAAGGGGAATGACTAAGTAAGTAAGTAAGTAAGTATATATATATATATATATATATATATATATATATATATATATATATATATATATATATATATATATATATATATAAGTAAATAAATAAATAGATATATATATTAGTAATGATAAAAATAGCAGTGACCAAAATTAATATAACTACACTCACATACACCATCCAGGGAAAACACAATTTGGTTAACACTGCAGTGATTTGGGTTGGTGGCAAACTTAGTAATATTAAATTACCCCAGCCCAAAATGTAGCTTTAAGAAAATCAATTAATCTTTGAGAAGATTCACTAGGGTCAAATACCTGTATAAGTTTAGAAGAAGAAAACTCTGGGCGGCTATTAACTAACTAAGTGTGTTTACCAATACGTTTAAGACAATCCTTATAACCATGCATCTGGTATAGGCTATAGCACGTATTCCACTCTGCAGGATATTAGTTCTTCTGGGGGACAACGAGTAATGAGAGATTGGGGGTTCTGGTATATATAGCTATATAGCCATCATCTTTTACAACCTGGCTTAGTGATAATGGTCAACACCTGCACAGAGGTCGGCGAAATTCCATGTATAACAAAGATTTGAGGGAAATAAGAATTTTATCCCCTACGACTCGGAACCAAAGCGATTACATATTAGAAACGAAGACTCTCCCGTTATCGTCGAACTCAAAAGAGTCTACAGGAAAAGAGCGTTCCGTCACTTGAAAAGCAAGGCCTCTCACTCGTGTTCGTTTTCCCCGTAACGCAAAGGACACTTAGATTCAGCGGCCACTGAAATGAAAGAGTGTCAAGAGATGGTACAAAAATACCGGCCTACTAGGTGGTGGAAGGAGGGGTTTGACTGTCTAGATTAAGAAGTGACATGGCTACACCCGGAATTGCGCTCGTGGGTGCTTAAAATGAAGAAAATGGGAGGAGACAAAATCATTGGAAATAGAGATGAGGTACTGACAGCTAGAAAGGGATAGAAAATCTCATTCAACTCACGACAATTGTACACAAATATTTAAATACTACTACTACTGTGGTTCACATTCAACCATTTCTTGCCCGCAGAACGCCCTCCAAGACAGCTTACAAGCGTTTCATGAAGTTAGTCACAGCCATTTTCTAGATAAGACCGACTTCATCCTCTTTCTCAACAAAAAAGACGTGTTTGCCAACAAACTCAAATCTTCATCAATCTCTGCGTGCTTTCCAGAGTACAAAGGTGAGTTATTTCTCTTCTGCGCCCCTATATCGTTACTTTTTTCATTTAATATGTCTCGTTCATCAAAATCCTGAACTAAGTCTAATTCGTTATCCTTTATCCCTTATCCTTACACAGCCTATCGCAGCTAAAAAAAAAAAATACTAAGAAATTTCAAAATAAGATAGACAAAATACACCGGCTATGTCCTTATGAAGGTGGGTCTGGAAATTTTAGACGGAACAGGAAAAGTTTCCAGGTTTAAGGGCAATATCATATCCTCTGTATCATATGATCAGTGTTGCTAGTTCTCTATTCAATGTTCACTCAAAATTCGACCATAAGTATGCCTAAGTCCATGAAAAAAAAATATATATATTAAAAAAATATAAAAAAAACAGACAAGACCGAGGGCAAAAGAAGTAAAGTAAGAGCGCGAGAAAAGAAGTGAAACAACAGAGATGCCTCTTGTCTCCATTTCTTTTCTTACTAGCAAAAGAGTGGGTTATGAAAACATCGCCGTCACATAACAGAAATGGAATCACGTTAATCTGATTAAACAGCTTGATGATCTAGATTTTGCTGATGACTTGCCTCTTCTGTGCCATGACCGTAATCAGATTCAAGACGAAACGAAAATACTCGATGAGCTATCACAGCACCAAAAAAAAAAAAAAAAAAAAAAAACAAGGTCTGAAAATACACAGGGAAAAGATAGATAATGAGAATAAATGCAAGAAATGATAACAAGGTCAAACTTGAAGAAACGGCACTACATGATTTAGAATCATACACATATCTTGGCAGCAATATATTTGGTGGGACAGAAAAAAAGCAACAGAAGCTTTAATTGCATTGGGAAGCATATCAAGGAGTCGTCCGCATATGACGTCACTCAGTGACCACCCCTCTCCCGGGGAAAATGCAAGAAAAGCACACACATACACAGATGGTACACGTTTACACCAGTTGGTTCTGAGAAAAGCTGCAAAAAGCAAAATAAGGAAAAACGACAACATTAGTCTTTAGGCGGAACCAAAACCATTCGTCACCCAAATGAAATGTTTTAGTCGCCTCGTAAAATCGCAGACAAATCGCCTATTGACAGGAGCCTTTAAAAGCAGCCGATCTGGCTACAGAGCAAGAAGACGCTCCAGAGAACAGGGAATTGACAACATGAAATAAATATTACGGAAACATGGTATCACGCTAGGCGAAGCAATACAACCCGCTTTTCCCCATTCTTTTAATGAACAGGTTGATCGAAAAGGTAAAGTACTCGCTTTAGGGTAGTTATTAAGTAGAATATACATATAATGCACCTCACTAAAGTTTCCTAATATTCATTTGTTGACATTTATCTCTCAAAAACAGGATCTCAGAATGTGGAATCATGCTTGAAATATATCAAGCAACTATTTCTTCAGACCAAACCAGAGAACAAACAATTATACACACATGTCTGCTGTGCTCTTGATGTTCCCTCGATGAAAGATCTTTTGGCTACAGTTTTGGAATGTATCGTTGAAATAAATATCAAGAAATCAAAGAATTATTAATTTCAGCAGCATATAAACTCTCTGGCGCGCGCGCGCACGCACACACACACACACACACACACACATACACACTAACACACACATATTAAGACTGGGATATATAACTAATAATTAATAGATTAAGCGGTAAAAAAAAATTTCATCGATTAATTGCTAAAACAAATTTTAATCCAATAAATAATTTTTTAACAATAGGCTATGTATATTTTTGCAAGAGCATTTGCTGGGTTTGTGATTTGAAATTTGGCAAGTATGTTCAATAATAATAAATTCGTTGGTTGTAACTTTTCAGTGTTTTAATTATATCTTCAAGACGATGTGGCTTTTAAAAAGTAAAATATATAAAGGTTAAAAAAAATGTTATTTATTATTTTTTTGAATAATTTATGAAATTGTTCGAAATTGATCGATTAATCTTCGATTAAATAAATTCGATAAATCGATTAAGATTTTAGATTTTTAAAATAAATGCCTGCCCTATATATATATATATATATATATATATATATATATATATATATATATATATATATATATATATATATATATATATATATATATATATATATATATATATATATATATATATATATTTAGTACCCGGCTTTGCCCGGTGTTCTAGTAATGGTTTCTGAAACTTCTGAAACTAAATATCAAACTATATTTTGATAAATTTATAATCTTTGTTCTTTTAATTCACGTATGTTACGATTAATATAATTGATTACATTGTAATATATTTACTTATCGCTATTTTCTACATTTATTATTGCAACATTGCTCCAGTGCATTTTGATAAACAATTTCTTGGTGTGCCCACTCTGGAGCAAGCACCATATAGATGTCCGTGTGAAAAGCACGGATTTTTTAAGTTAATGCCTGCTGCCTTAAGTGACTGCCCTTGGGTTGGACCTTGTTTATTGTCATTGCAAATGCAAGACGCACAGGATATTGGGGTCTCTTAAAATCAAAAGGCATGTCAGTGATAATCAGAGGAATACGTAGAATGAATGCACATTCTCCTCTGGCACAACCTGTTAATATTGTTGCTTCTACCACCTCTGGCATGCGGTTCTTAACACATAATCTGGTACCATTACGCAATTTAGGCGTATCAAGATTTCGAAGCAACATTATCGGTGCAATGATTTTTAAAATTAAGTTGCGCGGTGACATTCAAGTTGGTTTCAATGAGTTTATAGTCTGATAAAATACAACATGTTGGCTATCTTTGACAGTGCAAATTGATGTTTATGTTGTGGCAATGCCTAGCAGCTGATTCTGTATTTGGTGATTAATATTACGCTGTCATTTTTAGGTGCCAAAATCGCTCGCTCACAAAGCCATTTATGGTTTCTAAAGTTGTTGTGAATGTTCAGAAAAACGTTGTTTTGTAATCCTTGAACAGGCATGACCACATTGCAATAGAAAATTGCACAATGTAGTTAAACAGTATATAACACGAACACAAATTAATATATAAGGATCAGTGGCGATATGATGTGATGTGTTACTTTGACATGTAAATGTGATATGGTAACTGTTATATGTTGACGTTGTAGTATGACTGATATGAAAATGTGACACTGTTACTTTGACATGTAACTATAAAGATGTTACTTTGACAAAGGAATGTGAAAGTGCTACTACGCCATGTAAATGGAACGTTAATATGACATGTCGCGATAAGGTTATATGTGTACTGTGTAAGTTTACTATGTTATGTCAATGTTTCAGTGCGACTGCGATATGACAGAGTAATAGTGTTATTTGTATAGGTAACTATGACAACGTTGCTGTGGCCTGTAAATGTGACGTTACTTCAATATCAAATGTAATGTAAATTTAATATGTATATGTGACATCTCAGCTTTGATATTTCAGTGTGACAGATTTACTTCGTTACGTTAAATGTGACACTACTTTGATATGACATTATGACAAAGCTGCTTTGAATGTAATTGTATTATTTGTATGAAAATATCATTGTAATATGCAAATTTAACAGCGCTGCTTAACCACGTAATTGTGAACGTGTTACATTAATATGTCTACATCTTCTTCTTCTTCGATCCTTAACCACCGACCGTCAAAGCAGTCAGTGGCCATCACGCCTAGTGGCGTCTTGTAGGGCAACAACAAATTGATTCCACTTTGCACGGTCGGTGGCCATCCTTCGTACAGTGCCCCAACTCTGGTTCATTCTTTGCATCTCAGCCTCCACAGTCCTCCGCCAAGTTGTTTTTGGTCGGCCTCTCTTTCGCTTTCCTTCAGGGGTCCAAAACATAGCTGTTCTTGTGATGGCATCGGGGTCTCTTCTGAGGACATGACCAACCCAGCTCCAGCGTCTGCCAGCTATGATGGTGTGCATGTCCTCTTGCTTGCTACGAGTAAGCAGATCTTGGTTGGTGATGGTATTCGGCCAAAAGATGCGGTGAATTTTTCTTAGGCATGTTGTGTGAAAAGAGGACAATTTTGACATTTCCTTCTCTGTGACTCTCCAGCATTCCGCACCATAGAGAAGCACAGAAAGCACGCAACTCTGGTATAATCTTAATTTTGTGCTTGTGCTGTATTGGGTGGACTTCCAGATGTTATTTAGGCTAAAGAAGGCTGTTCTTGCCTTATTCATTCTGATGTTGATGTCTTTGCCTGCCCCACCGTCTGGTGTTACTATGCTTCCTAGGTATGTGAAGGTATCTGTCTGTGCCAGTTGCTGATTCCTTACTGATATGGGCTCAGGGTTGCTCACATTGAGCGTCATGACCTCAGACTTCTTTAAATTGATGTTCAAGCCCACCTGCTGGCTAATTTTATATGTCTACATGACAGTGTTAAAATTATATATATATATGTTTTTAAAATAAAGTTTTGCCTTGTTTTGGCGAGGCGCGTCCCGTTCAACATGAGTTATTTTGATAGGAGAATGTGACACTGTTAACTCGATGTCACGTTTTTTATGTGTCAATCTTACTTTTTTATGTACATGTGAAAATATTGCTCTGTTATATAAATGTTACATAGTGTTTTACATTTTATTACATTTTGATGGTTGAAATAACACAATAATGAGAAATTGTTGAATTTTTACAATCTGTCATTTGAACGATTAATATGACCAGGGTTGTGTCATAACTTGTTATCTTACTTCGTACCAAACTTTTGGCTATGCCTTTTTTTTAGATTGTTGTTATTGTTATTTTTGAACAGAATCGACATCTTTGCACTCCGGTCAAACCCATAGGTGCTCAGTCTCCCTCAGCATATGTCGAAGAGTGTGAATGCTAACTGTTCCTGTAGCTCGCTGGATGTATACACGACCGATGCATCCTTTCATACTTCCATCTCTGCTAGCCTTACGTTTGATGCCAAATTCCAACAGTCTTAACCTTGAAGATTCATCTATTGCAGTGTCATTCTCTAACAGGCGATCATAAATTGTTCTCAGTATTTCTCCCATATCCATATCCAGTGTCCCCATAATGGGTGCTCTTGATGATAGTCTGTCAGATCTCTCATTACCGCATATCCCTGCATGCCCAGGACAGTAGATCTACACCAGCTCCTGCAAGCTCGAAGCTTCTATGAATGTTTTCCATTCATGCTGTAGCCAACCATTTTGAACCTTTCGAAGCATGGACAGAGTCTGACACAATGACCGCCTTTGTTAATGAAGTTTCAGATATCCACCTTAAGGCTGCAGTAACTACCTTTGTCTCCATTCTCACGCTGGAAGTTAATTGTAAGCCCCGCTATGTTCGGCGACAACTGTGCCCTTCACCCTGTCAGAGATGCCCCAACCTGATTTCTCACCACGTTTCACAGACCAATATGTATACACAATGGCATCATTATCCCCGGCATGATCATTTATCAGCTGATCAATTTCCAGCTCTGCCCTCCCATTGGCGCAAGTTCTGCACTCTCTACCAAGGCTGGTGAAGACTTGCTGGTGGTTAATCCAGTTCTCAGCTGACATACTCCACTCTTCCCCTTTGAATATTGTGACAAAACAGTTTGTGCATGTATTTTGGCGCCCTTCTTTCTCTCTTTCATCGTGCTATTATTTGTGTGCACTTTTCATAACTGTCGTTCTCTCCAGCAGTATCACTTAATTTCTTCATTCATCGTCCTGTTATTCGGCATATTTTATGCCCTAAATTTTTAGCCCTGACACCGCTCCCAGACTTGTTTACGTTTCACCAGGTTAACTGTATTATCGAGGTTAATTAGACCGGTCAGCGGGTAATACGTTTATCACGTAAGTCGTCTAGCCACCTTTCTTAGAGAAGCTCTTTATTGACGCAAGCTGGTCGCGCACGATCGAAAGCCATATTATCTGAGAGATCCATCTGGGGGATCTACGACAACACAGGTGATAATTAGATAATCGCTTCCGCTGGCCCGTCTTGGTATCAATATTACCGATAACCTGTTTGGTGAGATTATGTTGGGGCAGGAATGAGTTCACAGATTCGTTTGTGAGTTTGCATAAAGATGCAAGCGGAAGTATTGCAGCCTTAGTAGAAAGAGGTCACGCCTTGGAATTTTAAAATGTAATATTTTAAAACACGCGGGGGATATTATGATTTAACACATCGATCCATATAGTCAAAAGAGCTTACCATTGGCTTAATTTGAGAGCCGGAACAGACTTTGGCTTCCATTGGCAAATTCGTCGGAAGTACAATCTGGGATTTTGAACTGAGAATTGGAAATATAATCTAGCGAAATCGGAGTCACAAATCAGAGTGCATCGCCACTTCAAGCTAGCAATTCACAAGAGCCAGAGAAGGATCGGACTAAGGATTCCAAAATTATATTTGACAGATCATAGTATTTGGACAACTTTAAAACTTAAAAGCACACCCGCATTTTTAAAATAGAAAGACTCGAAAATTAAAGGACCAAGATCGAAGTAATTGGGCAACTTTAAAACTTAAAAGGTAAACCCGCATGTTTAAACACAAAGACTGGAGATCTAAGGAATCAGATCACCCGTCATAAGAGGAATACTAAAATTTCCCAGACCAAGTGATTCGAAAGCATCAACGTGCTGTGTCCATTCAAACTGTGCCAGGAGATTGTGTACTCAAAAGTTACTTTGGGGTAAGTGTAAACATTTATTTACAAATGTGAATTTGACATAATTTTTTTGCTAAGTGGTTGAGGCTCTGTAGCAAGTGTAATTTGCTGGGGAGGTTAAGATGTTACCTAAAAAGAAAGAAAGCTGAGTCTGTGCCAACCGTGTGAGGTCAAGCAAATGTAGGCCCCTGACTCTAAAAGAGATGATGATGATGTATTATCAGGGACCTATCGCTACCTCCCTAGATCTCACACGGTCTGTATTTTTATTCTAGTGGCTGGTGTCTGATGTGACTAGTGTCTAGGGGGGAAATGACAATGGTGGTACATCAACACAATACACTTTAACTCACTATAAGGAAATTAATAAGACTGTGGTTAAAGTTTTCTTTAAAATTGAATTCTTTTCTTTGTACAATTTAATCTGCCTGTCCTGCCATCTCTTTTGGACAGGTCTTTGAAAATGAGGAAAATATATTTTACATATACTGATTAACTAAAATGTCTGGACTCTTTGTCCTATAAGTATAATGTCACTATATTATTCCTGTAGGTGTATTCACAGACTAAAACTTTAATAGCTACTAGTGTTAGTCATTTGTTAGGAGGAGCTGTTGTTTCATCACGCCCCATATAATTCTCTTTATTCTTGGAAATAACAATGTTTATTTGAATGAAGTGTCAGAAGTCCCAGATGTTAACACATCACCTGGGATTCTTGGTATGAAGATAACAAGTCAGTATGTCGCTGCAGAGAATATATAGATCAGCACACACACAAGCTCCTTCAGGCTATCTGCTGACAGCGTAAACCTTTGAAAGGAGACTTTTTTCTTTACAATCACTCATCAGGTTTCCTGTCACCGGCTGGTAACAGGAAATAAAAACCCTGCAATAAAAGACACACTGGTCTTTTCACATCTGATCACAATTTCTTATCACTATGTACACATGATGGTATGGGGTCAGCCTCTTGTGCATACAGGTGCACCAGCCCCTAATTTATATGACTCACACCTTTCTGTGACCACACCTCAGGTCCCTATGGCAGATACGCCACTGTACTTTTCCATAGTTTTCTTCAATACAATAACGTGGAGAAACCACATCTCCTTTTGTTTGATTTTTCTTTTCTTTTCTTAATTATAAACGCTCTAGGCATGTTGAAGAGTGTTCATGGAACACTGAGGCTTACTAACATCTTCTAATACAATAAAATTAATACAAATCCTAACAATATGCAACAGTCAAATACAGTTCAATGTGAGGACTCAATAATGTTTGCTCCCGGCATGTCCTTCACTTTTCCCAATAGCAGTATCTAACTTTTGCAGGTTTAATCAAGCATGTTAATACATAAAGCATTCTTACCACAAATTCAAAAAAATATGTCACAAATAACGTTGACTGGCAAAAGATATGGCCTCAGTTTTCTCTGTCCTGTCCAGACTGTGAATTTAGTATTTAATTTTACAATTTATCACATCTGCTCTCAACGTACTTGTTGATATAAAAATTTGTCAAATGGCCACGAGACCCCTAAGCCTTGGCCAATATCTATTAGAGCTGGCCAATGAAATCAGGCAACTACCAAATTTTGAATTTAGTTTTGGAAAAAACAAAAACAAAATTCCAAACAAACTATGTGTCTCGTAGTCCATTGGTCAGTCTGCGTTAGTTATGCCAATACAAAAAGATGTTTAGTTTTGGTTAACATTGTCTTACCTCCCCCTTTTACTCCTCTACTCCTATACCACCCAATCGGATTTGAATTACTCCAATGCCTCTTTTTCAAACTTGCGTCCCCAATAACGTTATGTGTAACGAGCAAGAACAACAGTCTGTCCGTCCTAGCGTTCGTAAACATATAGTATTATCTCAATAACTTGGCTAATAATTGGACTACCAGATATTTTTAAACATATTATTTCTCAGGAGACACTAAGCTATCCTAATATATAATTGTTATGGTCAGTTTCAATATGGTTTAGGTTTTCAGTTTTGTCACTGTCAATCGTCAAATATAACTTTTACACAAGTCGGCCATCTTCCCCCCTCATTCTCTATCACTTTTTCTCATTATTCAAATAAACCAACTAGTTTGAGTGACGTAGAAATACACTACGCGGCGAGAATTTAAACTGTCTGTGTGTTTATATCTGCTGGCTTTGCCCACAGTGTGTATATAGTAAAGGAACCGCGTGCAGAGCGAAGAGGGGTTTTTCAAAACGTTTGGTAGTATTTGCGTTAATTATTACAGTCGTTTCGTTCTTACTACTGGAAAATGTCCGAGTTACTACTAATTTTAACGTTAAAGTTAAAAGATTACGTTAATTCAGACAGTAGGTTTGGCGGCACAGTTCTGGCAGATCGTTAATTATAAGTCTTGCCTCAGTTTCGTGCAGCAGATCGGGCAAGATGTTAACATTTTAATTGTACGTCTCGAAACCGAAACTAAAAGCGTATTAGATTTTAAAGCGCGTCATTTTTTTAAGCATTTCCACTGCACAAAAGGCAGCTTTCTACTGGCGTTGAAGATGCAAATAGTCAGACACCTGAGGTCGGGTTTATTATTTATTACTATAGGATTAAAATCTTACTGAATTTAGCAATTATCTCACAGATTTCACTACACACCTCAATTCCTAAAACATGCATCCATTGCAGGTTACAATCTGTGAGATAACTTAGCGCAAATGAAGTCTTGCGCGTCTTTCTGATTCTCATCATAAGGATGTCTACTCAAAAAATCGGCACCGACGTTCTGAGAGCCGGGAATATATTCAATCAGAAATGAATATGGCTGTAATAATAAAGACCATCTTAATAACCTGGCATTTTCATGCTTTGCCTGTGATAAGAATACTAGAGACTGATGATCTGTTTGGGCCACAAATGTCCTGCCATATAGATAAATCTGGAATTTTTTTATAGCCCATATTAACGTCAAACATTCCTTTTCATTTGTTGAATAATTTTTTCCGCTTTGTTCGACTTGCGGCTTGCATAAGCGACTGGGTTCAATTCCCCATCTTGTGAGGAGGACCGTTGCAACAATGTAGCGCCTAGGCCCACATTGCTTGCGTCACTTCTCACGACAAATTCTTGATTCAAGTCAGGCAATTTCAATACCGGCTTGCTTGTGAGTTTTTCTTTTAACTCCTGGTAAGCCAATTCACACTGGGCTGACCAATCAATTATATCAGGTTGTCCTTTATGCGTTAAATCCATCAGAGGAGCACTTATAGAGTTAAAATGTTTAATGTACTTTTGGTAGAAACCACACAAAGACACAAAAGATAGCACATCTTTCTTTGTTTGTGGCCTAGGTGCTCTTTTCAATTTCTCCAGATTCTTGGGGTCAGGGGTCATGCTACCCTGATGTACGGTATGTCCCAAGAATTGCAACTCTTTACAACCAATACAACACTTTATTGGTCTAGCAGTCAAGTTAGCCTCTCTGAGTCTATCAAACAGCATATTCAAAGAGTTAACGTGTTCCTCAAATGTTTCAGTAGCAATGAGGATATCATCCATGAAATTCGAGATACATGGATTTTTCAGGGGATCCAACAATTTTCGCATCATCCTAGAAAACACACTCGGGGCATTTTTCAACCCAAACGGCAACATGTTGAACTCATAATGACCTTCCGAGGTGCTAAAGGCTAAGTAAGGTCGAACCTCAGGCTTTACTGGAATTTGATAATAGCCTTTGCTAAGATCCACCTTAGAAAAATATTTTGCCTTGTTCAGCCTGGCAAATAGTTGAGTAGTATCACGTAATAGATCCACCTGACCTTCTGAGACAGCATTCAGTTTCCTGTAATCTATGCACAGTCTATGTTCTCCAGATCGTTTTCGCAACAAAACCACACAAGAACTATAAGGAGATTCACTGTGAGAAATAATCCCTTCTTGTAACAAATAATCTATCGCCTCTTTCAAAGCTTTTTCCTTAGCGAAAGGAATAGAATAAGGCCTCATACAGATGGGTGTTGGGTCTAGTAGTTTCATATCATATTCCAACAAATTGGTGTGCCCCGGCTTATACGTTAACACGTCTGTATGTTTCTCCAGGACCCTTTGAATCTTCTCCCTCTGTACTTTTGTCAGGTGATTACTGATTTTCACCTGGGCAAACGTTTCACTGGGTTTCAATGGATATTCAAATGAGGTGAGAGGATCATTTTTCATTTCGGTTGCGATAGACAAAGCCATTAAGTGTGTTCCTTCCTGGATTTGTCTGTCCAGATATTTCTTCAAAAGGTTCACATGATAGACTTTTTCCTTTCCCTTCTTGTCTATCTAGTAATTTGTTCTGGATACCTTTTCCAAAACTGTATATGGACCTTGCCAACCGATTTGAAGTTTATTATTGCTGCCTGGTAATAGAAGAAGCACCTTCTCCCCTACAGCAAGCTCCCTATCCTTCGCTTTTTTTATTATAATAAGCAGCATGCTTTTTCCTGGCTTGTCTCAAATTTTCATTTGCCAGTTTCCAACTAGTTTTTAAACGAATGGTCAGTTCGTTCACATATTGATATGATGAGGTATCAGTCTCTTCTGCCTTCTCATCGGTCCACGTCCTTAACAATGCTTCCAGTGGACCTTTTATTGGCCTCCCAAATAACACGGTTGCGGGTGCCATCCCGGTTGAATTATGTGGGACTTCCCGATACGCAAACAATGCAGCGGGCAAATATTGGTACCACGTATCAGGTTTCTCATGTGCCAGCTTTCTCAGGATAGAAATGAGAGTCCCATTGAACCTCTCTACCTGGCCGTTCCCTTGGGGGTGATACGGACTACAATGAAAGTGCTTGGCTTGAAATAACCTAAAAACTTCTTCTGTTAGTTTCCCCTTGAACTGTGAGCCATTATCAGTCAAGATTTGATGCGGGAATCCTAACCGCGTGAATATAGTAAGTAATGCATCTGCCACATGTTTCGAATCGATTGACGACAGGGCTACCGCCTCTCCCCACATAGAACAAGTGTCCACCAGAGTAAGGATGTAACTGTTCCTCCTCTTGGTCCGAGTGAGAGGTCCCACAATATCCACTGCAACTCTCTCAAAAGGTGTTCCCACTATGGGCATTTCCCCTAGAGTTGCTGGAGCAGTCCAATGCTTCGGAGCTACTCTCTGACATTCTGGACAGGATTTTACATATCTCTTTATGTCCTCCGTTATCCCTGAAATAATGACAAGCTATACGCTGTCCTGTTGCGCTGATCCCCATGTGAACACTGAAGGGAATCGCATGTCCTAATTCCAACACTCTCTCCCTATATGAAGTAGGAAGTACCAGTTGTCCATGACCATTTGTTCTAGTTCCGGTCTTCCTATATAACAATTTGTTCTTCATATAATAATCTCCCTTGCGTGGAGGTGTGTGGCATTTAGGTAATTTTTTTAAAACAAGGCTTGAGTGACCTATCCTCAGCCTGTGCCTTCCTCATCTCTTCTGGATGAGTATTTATAGGTTCATCTTCTTCCTTTCTGGATTGTGATCGGATCTGGACGGCTGCCAAGACCACAGGTCTCTTGGGATTCCCCAAGAAGACACAACGACACCCCAATATCAGATGGTAAATGGGTGCGTCTATCACTGCTGCTCTGATTATTCCTTCCACATAGCGAGTTTTCACTGTTATCCTTGCAATGGGAAGTTGCATGAGTGGTAGGTCCTTGGTCGCCCCCTGTATCTCCACTGTTTCTGTGGTATACTGATCTGGGTTCACCAAGTGCGAACTCACGACAGAATCAAAATCTAAAACTGTGTCATAGAGGCACCTAATGGTGACCCCATTACAGACTACATCCTCACACACTGATAAGGTTCCTGCTGTCCAGTAGGTTTGTCCTTTTCTCCCTTGTTCCTCCTTTTCAAAGCAGCAAATCCAGAAGGTTTACTGGTACAAAATTTGATGTCATGATCCTCTCTCTTACACCATTTACAATACAATCTACCTTGATGAAAAGGTTTTCTTTCATCATATTTTCTGTCCTTGAACTGTGGGTTTTTGTTTTTATAGTCATTTCGTGGCCTATCAAAGTTTGGCTTACCTTTGTGGTCAAATTTATTAAAGTTTTGTGGAGCCTTATAATTGTCTACGTGTTTCTTTTTGGCGCTAGCTACCTCTTCGTGGGCTGCCTGATACCTCTCAGCGACATTAAGTAGCTCACCCAGCCTCTCTGCACCTTGTTCCATGAGAAACTTTCTCAAGTCTGGAGCCATGGACTCTCTCAATTGCTCAATAAGGATCATTTCTTTTAGATCTTGGGTTTTCCCCAGAGCAGTTCATTTCTCCAAGTACGTCTCTAAACGTGCAGAGAACTGGTGATAGGTCTCGCCCGTCAGTAGCTTGGCACTTCTAAATTTTTTTCTATAAAATTCTCCGTTCTTTTCATACCTTAGCAAAAGAGCCTGCTTTAACATGTCATTCTTGCTCATTTTGGAAAAAACTTCATAAGCTGTTCCCCGAAGACCTAGGGATAACTTCAGGCCCCATCTTTCTTTTTCTAGCCCAGAAGTTGTAGCTAATACCTCGTACCTACTTAAATATGCTTCAATATCATCGTCTCTCTCCACAAAATAATCTAAGTGAAACCCCATGGCTGAGTTGGAGGCCCCTGACTAGTGGTAGCATCAGAGGTAGAGGGGCAGTGACCATAGTCAGGAGCATGGCCCTGTAACTCCAGCTCCCTCAGTCGCAGCTCGTGCTCCCTCTGTAATCTTTTATCTTCTGCTTCTGCTTCCCTTTCGGCAGCCAATCTCTTTTCTTCTGCTTCCCTTTGCAGTCGTTTTTCTTCAGCCTCAATTTTTCTCTCCTCCAACTGGAGCCTCTTGATCTCAGCCTCTCTATCAGCCTCTAAGGCCCTAGCCTCCTTCTCAGCCTCAATTTGCAACCTTTTAATTTCCCTGGCTTCTTCTACCTGCATTCTCCTTTCTTCAGCTAACCTATGTTCTTCCCTAGCAATAAACTTATCACATTCTGAGGTGACATAGTCAATTAAGACTTGACCCTCCGTGTTCATGTCTCTGGCAGTCTGCACAGCAGCAGAGCAAAACTTGGCCAAATCCGCCATCTGATAAATACTAAAGTGTTCTAACTCAATTTCTAAACTAAGTACACTCTAATTAATCATTCCAGGCTCTGAAACTTCATAAATTTCCCAAATCTTGGGCAATATTAATAATGGGGATTCCCTGGGTAAATAGAAATGTTGTTACTGCTAAATCCCAGACCAGGACCCCAATTTATGTAGTAATAAAAGTTCAAATCCCTGACAAGCCTACCAATATATGTAGCAAGTGTAATTTGCTGGGGAGGTTAAGATGTTACCTAAAAAGAAAGAAAGCTGAGTCTGTGCCAACCGTGTGAGATCAAGCAAATGTAGGCCCCTGACTCTAAAAGAGATGATGATGATGTATTATCAGGGACCTATCGCTACCTCCCTAGATCTCACACGGTCTGTATTTTTATTCTAGTGGCTGGTGTCTGATGTGACTAGTGTCTAGGGGTGAAATGACAATGGTGGTACATCAACACAATACACTTTAACTCACTATAAGGAAATTAATAAGACTGTGGTTAAAGTTTTCTTTAAAATTGAATTCTTTTCTTTGTACAATTTAATCTGCCTGTCCTGCCATCTCTTTTGGACAGGTCTTTGAAAATGAGGAAAATATATTTTACATATACTGATTAACTAAAATGTCTGGACTCTTTGTCCTATAAGTATAATGTCACTATATTATTCCTGTAGGTGTATTCACAGACTAAAACTTTAATAGCTACTAGTGTTAGTCATTTGTTAGGAGGAGCTGTTGTTTCATCACGCCCCATATAATTCTCTTTATTCTTGGAAATAACAATGTTTATTTGAATGAAGTGTCAGAAGTCCCAGATGTTAACACATCACCTGGGATTCTTGGTATGAAGATAACAAGTCAGTATGTCGCTGCAGAGAATATATAGATCAGCACACACACAAGCTCCTTCAGGCTATCTGCTGACAGCGTAAACCTTTGAAAGGAGACTTTTTTCTTTACAATCACTCATCAGGTTTCCTGTCACCGGCTGGTAACAGGAAATAAAAACCCTGCAATAAAAGACACCCTGGTCTTTTCACATCTGATCACAATTTCTTATCACTATGTACACATGATGGTATGGGGTCAGCCTCTTGTGCATACAGGTGCACCAGCCCCTAATTTATATGACTCACACCTTTCTGTGACCACACCTCAGGTCCCTATGGCAGATACGCCACTGTACTTTTCCATAGTTTTCTTCAATACAATAACGTGGAGAAACCACATCTCCTTTTGTATGATTTTTCTTTTTTTTTTCTTAATTATAAACGCTCTAGGCATTTTGAAGAGTGTTCACGGAACACTGAGGCTTACTAACATCTTCTAATACAATAAAATTAATACAAATCCTAACAATATGCAACAGGCAAATACAGTTCAATGTGAGGACTCAATAATGTTTGCTCCCGGCATGTCCTTCACTTTTCCCAATAGCAGTATCTAACTTTTGCAGTTTTAATCAAGCATGTTAATACATAAAGCATTCTTACCACAAATTCAAAGAAATGTGTCACAAATAACGTTGACTGGCAAAAGATATGGCCTCAGTTTTCTCTGTCCTGTCCAGACTGTGAATTTAGTATTTAATTTTATAATTTATCGCATCTGCTCTCAACGTACTTGTTGATATAAAAATTTGTCAAATGGCCACGAGACCCCTAAGCCTTGGCCAATATCTATTAGAGCTGGCCAATGAAATCAGGCAACTACCAAATTTTGAATTTAGTTTTGGAAAAAACAAAAACAAAATTCCAAACAAACTATGTGTCTCGTAGTCCATTGGTCAGTCTGCGTTAGTTATGCCAATACAAAAAGATGTTTAGTTTTGGTTAACATTGTCCTACCTCCCCCTTTTTCTCCTCTACTCCTATACCACCCAATCGGATTTGAATTACTCCAATGGCCCTTTTTCAAACTGGCGTTCCCAATAACGTTATGTGTAACGAGCAAGAACAACAGTCTGTCCGTCCTAGCGTTCGTAGACATATAGTATTATCTCAATAACTTGGCTAATAATTGGACTACCATATATTTTAAAACATTATATTTCTCAGGTGACACTAAGCTATCCTAATATATAATTTTTATGGTCAGTTTCATTATGGTTTAGATTTTCAGTTTTGTCACTGTCAATTGTCAAATATAACTTTTACACAAGTCGGCCATCTTCCCCCCTCATTCTCTATCACTTTTTCTCATTATTCAAATAAACCAACTAGTTTGAGTGACGTAGAAATACACTACGCGGCGAGAATTTAAACTGTCTGTGTGTTTATATCTGCTGGCTTTCCCCACAGTGTGTATATAGTAAAGGAACCGCGTGCAGAGTGAAGAGGGGTTTTTCAAAACGTTTGGTAGTATTTGCGTTAATTATTACAGTCGTTTCGTTCTTACTACTGGAAAATGTCCGAGTTACTACTAATTTTAACGTTAAAGTTAAAAGATTACGTTAATTCAGACAGTAGGTTTGGCGGCACAGTTCTGGCAGATCGTTAATTATAAGTCTTGCCTCAGTTTCGTGCAGCAGATCGGGCAAGATGTTAAATTGTTAATTGTACGTCTTGAAACCGAAACTAAAAGCGTGTTAGATTTTACAGCGGGTCATTTTTTTAAGCATATACACTGCACAAAAGGCAGCGCTCTACTGGCGTTGAAGATGCCAATAGTAAGACACCTGAGGTCGGGTTTATTATTTATTACTATAGGATTAAAATCTTACTGAATTTAGCAATTATCTCACAGATTTCACTACAGGCTCGCAAACTCAACATATAAAAATAGTATGTTCATAAACCACAACAGCACGCGCAGGTGTTTGTTTTATGTTAATTCGCTCAGAAACGCGAAAGCAGCAGCAACCCCAGACTCGTAATGATGAGTAATGATTTTATCCCATGTGCATCAAGTGTATAATATCATTTTTTGAGATATATGTAAGTTGTTAATTGTAATTCAGGCAAATCATTACTTTTCGCGCTGTCCAAGCACATATTTTCCCAGTTTAATACACAGAAGAATGTTGCTGATTTCTAATCATCTCCCCTGAGTTACGCTGTGTATACTCACGAATATAATTATTCAGAGAAGATAACATTGGTGGGTGGACAGCAAGACAATACGCCTGTTAATCTTCCAACCAAGTGTACTTAGCAGAGGCATTTGTTCTTTTCATTTTTGTCTAAAGTTCGTGGAACGAAGCTATCAGACTGTTCGTAGAACGAAGCTATCAAACTGTTCGTGGTACGAAGCCGCAAGACGAAAGTTGGACGTCACTAGTTGTGAAGTAAAAGCAGGGAATCAACACTAACCGCCTAAATTGGACAAGTTGTGTAAAGAATTACTCTCATCACAGAAGAACTGACAAAACCACGGCTGCAGGACTCGCTTAGACCAGCTAAGTTTTTTTTTTTAATGGAAAAAGCAAAAGGACAATAATTTTTTTTAATATAAATCCTCCAAGACAAATTTGATTTACATCTAATATTCACCATCATTTCACCGTTATTTTAACCTGTTCAAACTAATTGATTATTAAATTTGTTACATGTTATTTTAAAACAAAACAATCATTGTTTATTCAGTTATTATAAGTATTAAAGCATACGTATGAGCAAGACTCTTTAATAAATATACGTTTAGACATATATTTACATATATAGAAATACTTATAAAAGGAATTTCGCTAGATTTACAGCAGCTCTGGGCTTGAACGTGCTAAAACCATTGCTTATTTCTTCACAAAAGGCGACGGATCAGATATAATTTTTTTTTTCGTACGCCCCCGCTAATACTCGAGGCGAAACTCAGGTTATTTTTAATGTCTAACCTGACATTGATTTTTACGTGAGTATCCTATTTTCTTGTACAGAGACAAGTGTCCCTCGCCATTCAGGCAGATACTCACCGTTTTCGGAGGTACCCATTAGAGCTGGGTCGGCTCAGGAGCCGCCAGTCCCTGGTCGACGACACTCCTTCAAATGTCCTCGCCAGGTCTCGAGTTAATCCAGTCCAAATCCCGGTCGACGAAAAATCCCCAAATGCCGTCGCCCGGGTTTGATCCTGAATCACCCGGTCGCCAGAGCGGTGTTCTTTCGCGGCTCCTAGATATAAGTTAATAGTGCTCTGCCCTATGCAGCATTGTTCTTGACTTCTGAATTATTTTGTGAAAACTCCCTGGGGATAGAAGCGTCATTACCCTTCTATCTACAACTCTGCCAAGAGTAATCTTGTGCGAAGGTAGACATCTTTGACGACCCATTTTAGAGACTCTTGAGTTTTGGCCACTGGTGGACCACTACTGCAGAGCTCAGGGGAGGCAATCCATGACAAATATATTTTCAACTGTAGTCACATGCTTGATCGTTGTTTCTGCCTGTGTCATCCATGACATCCCTCTCTTTATTCTTGCTCCTTTAATATCAGCCATGTTTCCTTGTAGGGGATGACGTTTGTCTGTGGTTAATCGTATATAGCCTTTTGCCTGGGCCATCGCATATCTGGATCTGATCTACAGCACTCCAAGCATGTACCATTGTCACAATGGGCGTATCTAGCGTATAGCCCAAGACTATACTCATCCCTTCATTTTGAATGTGTTTTAGTCGTTCACATTGTGTTACTGACAGCGTGAGTATTCCCAGACCATACCCAATGACCGATATGACTAGATGACGATAAAGAAGAAATAGTAATCTCTGCTTCAGACGCGTCGCGGCCATTATTTTCTATCATGCATGTCTGTATGATGTGCTATACGATAGCCCTAGATCGAATGTAACTTCAGAGTATCTCAGCTTTTCGTGCCCTTCAATTTTCAGTCCATTGAGAGTAATTTCTGGAAGATATGTTTCACTATGGAGTTGTCCAAGGAGCACCACATCACGCAGGCCCTGTTGGGACTGACCTTGGAGCCAGTTTGCTTGCACCAACCAAACACCTCCTGTAGTGTCCCATGTATGCTGCTAACCACTTCCGTCATCAGAGCCAGTTCCGCAAATGAGCATGACATCAGCAGAAGTCAGTGTTCATCCCAGCCCAGCTGGTCGAATGTTGGCCAATTTTGCTGTATAGAAATTAGATATCAAACAGCACCAGTGATAGTGGAGAACCCGTTATTCTTTAGATAAATCCTTCTTTGTGCGGTTTAAAAGTCACTGAGCGGAACTCCCTGATCAGCGGATCATAATCCATTGGATATTAGTTTGGGTTTTTTTCTTAAACCAACGTCATGACAAAATTTGCAAATTTCTAAACATGTCACTGCTTAATATTATTATATGGGCTAACAATACTCTATGATGTTTGTGCGTGTTTACATATTATGTAATGCCCTTAGAAACTCTCACCTTGAAAACCTTAAACAGTAGACACTGTGCTACAAAATCAGCATGACTGTCTGATACAGTGAAATACTAAACAGTAATTATAAAAGAAAGGAAATGCTAAAACTCAGTGTTTTTCCCCCTTTTTCATCGTAAAACGTTTTCAATGCTTGTAACCACAAATGTGATGGTACAGATGATGCAGGAATTTGTAGAATTTTGTGGTTTGTTTGTGCGGACTAAGCAAGAAATACAGTTTAGAATTCAGTATGGCAACGTAACCTATCATTGTGTTTTAAATCAATCAATACCGCTCATTACTATAGTCCGTTCGGAAATTCGTGCCCACACATTGAACGTTGCAACTTTGCAACCCCTTGACGGATGTTATTGAAATTTGCTACGTGCCCTACTGATATCAATGCAGTTATTAATATATTTTTTGCCCTTACAAAATTCATGTCATGTTCGAATTTTCTTCTTTAAGCTATATAAAAAACTCTTACCGTTGTCTGGGTTAACTTTTATTAGTTTTACAGGAAAGTTACAAGATCCGTTCAAAAAATGCGCACTTAATTTTTGTTGCAACACAGCACAAGCGATGAAATGTGCTATTCAATTTTTTTTTTTTTCAATTAGTGTAGTGACTACATGTCCGCACCAGTGCGCACCTATTGCACACAGTAGCGAGTAATTATTTCAGCGGCGTATGCTAATTGCAATGAGTTAGCTGCAACGAAACAAAACGACACCAGTGTATAATTTATTAATAAACTAAACTGCATAATTATGAAAAGCGCAATGAATCTGAAATGCCAATTTATCACTTTGCAGAAGGTAACTGTTATATTGTACAGGCATTTTCGCAGAGAGGCTAAGATGGGTTGTTTACACCACGACATCCAAGAACCAGGTAGGAGAACACGAAAGGCCCTGGGTGTGGACAGAAGATCTTTTCGACGTTGGATACAACAGGACGGTGATTGTACAGAGGCTGCGGTTAAGCAAGGAAGGAAGAAAAAAATTGATGATTTTGACAAGGATGTAATTAGACGTTTGATTTTGAAGAAGTTTAATGCTAATCAACTTGTTACTCTCCGCATGCTGAAAAGTCGGCTGCAAGCAGAATGCGATATTAACGTCTAAAAAACAACTCTTTGGCAACTTGTCAGAAGTGTCTGCTTCACTTTTAGAAAAACGTCTGGCGAAAGGAATTGTTTATGTGAAAAACCACATCTGGTTGCAGCTCGACGCAAATACCTTAGGCAGATTCGTGAGAGAAGGCAAGACGGCTATGATATAGTGTATTTGGACAAATCTTGGGTTAATGCTCATCATACGAACGAGAAAGAATGGCAATCTGTTGACGGAGACCATAGAAGGAAAATTCCCAGCAGCAAAGGTCAACGCATTATATTAGCACATGCTGGCAGCAGACAGAATGGGCTTGTCCGTGATGCAGAGCTTATTTTTCCATCAAAGTCTGTAGATGGTAGGGACTACCACAGTGAAATGAATGGGCAAATTTTTCGAAATTGGATAGTGAATACACTCCTCCCGACTCTAGATAGGCCGTCTTGCCTGGTGATGGATAATGCGTCCTATCATAATGTTCTAGCGCAGGAGGATAAAGCTCCCACTTCGGCAAGCACGAAAGACGAAATCAGGAGATGGCTTGTGAATGAAAATATCTTCGCTGACAACAGCTATTTAAAACCAGAGTTGTTGCAGCTTGTTAGATAGAGGAATAAGACAAAAGTGTATCTTATTGATAAAATCATCCAAGAGCAGGGTCATGTTTCTCTTCGACTCCCACCTTACCATTCTCACCTTAACCCAATAGAGCTGGTTTGGGCTAGAGTTAAAGGGCAAGTGGCCGCCCAGAACACCACTTTTAAAATGTGCGATGTTAAAGACATGACTCGTGAGGCCCTTTCACGAATAGACACAGAGTACTGGGCTAAATGTGAAGAACACGTGCTACAGGAAGAAGAAGATTACTGGCAGCGAGATGGCTTGCAGTTTATCCAACCAATAACTGTTGTGAACTTATTGGAGTCGTCCGATTCGGAATGAGGCACGTCGATCGCATTCCTACGTTTGTGATAAACTAATTTCATATGCCAATCTATAATAACACATAAACAGTTACGATTCGTCATAGCTTCCTGATGATTTACTGCTATCCTGGTTCATTATCAGAACATCATTCCTCGTATCAAAATCACGTGAACAACCAATCACACATTTAGGACACGCCTTTGAACCGTCTTGTCGTACAAATGTTGTGATTTACTATAAGAATTAATGTTACGGGCAGATTTAGGCAAATGTTCCAAGAAGATCAAAGAAAATCGCCGTTTTGTAAATTTCGCGACAGCTGTGGATGTAATGATCGTAAAATATTAACTGCATGGAAAATCTAAGACTGCATGCAAAAATTCATGTCCATACAACAAACAGTTTTGGAGAAAATTGACGCTTTCTGTGGGCACGAATTTCCGAACGGACTATAGAACAATTTTGTATAGGACTGTAAGTCAAACAAGATGTTTCCATATTGTTTTGACATTTGAGGCACAGTGTAGCAGGACAAGTAAAAATGCATTAAAATGGTGAACCAAGTTCCGAGATCTTGACAAGCGAGAAGTTACTGTTGGTCCCAATTAATTTTGCGAGGTTCAGTGTCTGACATCGAGGTGAGTTGCGAGACCTGTTGGGACAGCGTCCACTTGGTGGAAGTGTACATGAAGGGAACCGACAAGGCAGTTTAGAGAACTACAACTTGTCAACATTCTCCCCTTTATTTGCACTTGATGAACTCATATTAATTTTCATTAACCATTAAAAAAGAAAACAGAAAAGAAAACGGGGAAATTTGAGATCTGTGGATCAATGCTTACACATTACTTACTGGAACCGCCCAATACTACTACATACGGTCTGTTGTCGCGAGACGCGCTGGGCTCGATATCTTAGTGTAATCAAACACTGTGTAACGCGAAGGTTTTGGCCAATGAGAGCAGCGCTAACCATTTTCTGCGAAGCTCGTAGGTTGTAGGCTGTAACCAAGATGGAATCTTCGGGTGTGCTTATTTGTTTGTCTTTCCATTGGAGTTATGAAAATTCGGATGGATTACTAATAAAATACATGAATCGCACAGAGTTTTGCACATTCTCGTCTGCCATAGCGAAAGATTAAATGGACTGAAGTGAAAGAAAATTATATAGAACGACAGCTCTTAATCGTCCGGTTTCAACAAGTCCAAGATGAAAAAAATCGGATGAATGATAAAGGAGCAGGATATAAGGGAAGTTGTAACAAAAACACACCTGGCTCGATTCAGCACGTTTGCAGAAATTGAGACGAATCGGATAACCTATGACGTCAGTGCTCCCTCGCTCGCAGGATACAGAGGTATAAAAAGTAAGAGGATGAATAGGCATTCACCGCCAACATTTTCAAACACAGCAGAAAAGGACAAAGCTCGCCACCAAGCCTTTTGCCATTGTGATGTGAGTGCAGCCTGCCAGGGCTTTGATGCCCTGTGTGTATTTCTGAATTGATGGTTAAATCATACCTTACTGTCAGCAAGGCAGAAGACTGTTGTATACCTGTGATAGCCAGAGAAGCATTCAATCACCAACAGTACACCTCAGATCAGGTCTGGGAACTCTAATGCATGGGATTGCCAGCCCCTGTCAAAACCAGATTGACAGTCCGGTGAAGTCAATCAAAATAAGTTATCCATAAAAAGGACTGACTCAAAATATATGGTCTACCACACCTATAAAATTCAGATGATGATATCAGCTATTGTTAAGTTCACTACACGTGAAAAGTGACTATTTAAAGTTTGAGAATAGTGCTTCAAGAACTATTAGTTCAAGTCAATTCAACAGTGAAAGTCAATATAAGTGACATTATAACGTAAAGTGACATTCCCGAGAGGAAAGAGTCATTGTACACCCTTTGTGTAAAATGTTCATAGTGTGTGTTACCCATTTGATGTTTGTAAATTTTAACATTTTTTTTTTTTTTTGCATTCCTTCGTTCTTTTTCCAAAAGAGAAAAGAAGAAATACTGTATATATAATAAATTGGTAAATTGTATCTAAGGGCTTGAGTAACTCATTCCAGTTTTGTTTGAAGTTACTTGTTTCATTATTTCCCCTAGACATAACATATCATAGGATAGTTGTTGAGAGGAGACGACTAAGTGTCTGGTACTTCTTTTACCATCTGGGCCAGATAACTTTATAGTCTGACTATTTCTATGACAACTATACACCAGTGCTTATTTCTAAGACTTGGATATTTCTTATAAGACCAGAACTCTTATTTGGCAAGTGTATCCTTGTATCATCTTAAATTAACCTCTCGCAATATCTGTGAAGGTTAACTCCACGCAACTGATCATTTTCTGCCTTGTCTATCTTTGTCTAAGTATGCATTATTTGACTTATGCTTGTACTGAAAAGGTAAAGGTGAAGGATCCCGTTACACGCCTATTGAGGCATATTGGGAATATGGTGTTAGGCTCATATTTTCCTGGACATTAGGGAAAATATGGGCTTCTACTGAGGTATATTATCTATAAAAAATATACAGATAAATCCGATCAGTATTCTTGAGAGTTCTGGCATAAGAATAAGAGATTCGGGGGTGCCATTGTGTGCACCTGAAAAAAAATACTGCAACTTCTCCGACTGTTTTTTTTTATATTTCTTTCACATATACTAATACTGTTTTCTCATGAAAAATGAAATACAACAGCTGCGTAAATAAAAGCAGTTTTGTAGAACCTGACAGTAACTGAGTACTCACCCAGCACCCCCATAGGAGGCTGGTGCAAAACTGAAAACGGGAATAGGAAAAACAACAACAAAGGATTTGCATATCCACATCGTAATCGCGTGACTGAAACGAAAGACAGAGAAGATTACATGTGATGAGATCACGATTTGCGTGAAACTTATTCCTCGTGCATGGCTCTATGGCTCTATGCCATGTTGGCGTACTGTCCTCTTTATTCTGTACTAGACAGCGTATTCTGTTTGTTGTTTGTCCATGACTGTTTCTTTCAGGCTGTCATTATGATGTTTCACACTGATTAGTTTATATGGAGCACCTCTTACCATGCACTTTAGTATCTCTCTTCACACGTTGCTTCAGTCTGGTCTTCTGTATTATCCTTTATTTCATCTATTGTTATTAAAAATTATTTTTCATATGTGTATTTAGCTTTTGTTGATTGTTTTAAAAGTTTAATATGTTTAACATATTTATTTTTGCACTAAATGTGTGCGATGAACATTATTTTGCGAATTCCTAATCGTCCTCACTAATTCGTGCGCTGTTAAATATTGATTTTTGATTGATGGCGAGTCTACAAGCATGTGTGTGTGTGTATATATATATATATATATATATATATATATATATATATATATATATATATATATATATATATATATATATATATATATATATATATATATATACTCGCTTTGTATATATTTGTATATATATGTAGGTATAAAAACAAACAAACGTAACCACTCAGAGATTCAGCAGTCGGCACGTCGCAGGACACGTAGAACACACTAGATTTGATTCACGCTCACAAACTGTTTTGCTGGTCGCTTACTTAACAGTACATATTTACTAGAGTTTCCTGTGTACCGTTTACTGGTAAAACTGATTTCATACCATTTTATTTTTTAATTTATATATTTGTTTTTACCAGTTTTACAGCAGCCTCATCATTCACTGTCATATTTCTTTCTTCTTTCTTAATCGGAACCTCTTCTACCCTGTAAACAGAGTGTAGAGGTGAATGTGACATATTATGATAATAGCTTTCATATATCTATTTCATTATCTACACTTTTCTTTTACCTAGCTTTGACCTACGCACGTTTGTTAACATAAAAACCCTCCTATACTCAGAGATCTGTCTCTTTTTCTAATTTAGCACGCAGATTTTATTGCTGTTCGCTATTTCCTTTGATGAATGCTCACGAGCAGACCTATTAGCTAACGTTGAGCTGTAATTAAACGCCAGCGATTGAAAATCGTTGTAATAGATCAGACAGCGATCAGGGAAAATAAATTTGAGTACTAAGGGGCAGACAATTTCTATTACCTTCCCCTGATCCGTTCGTTTGAAACGTAATTAACTATAGAGATGCGGAACAGATCAAAGGACATTGCTCGCTGGAATGGCCCATACGAGCAGAGACGTGTAAATTGTGCACTGATTAGCAAATTACGTTACGCCGGATCTCAAGCGAGTCCGTACGCAATAGAAAGAGGGTCTGGGTTTTGGTTCTAGCGTGAAAAAATGGCTTTGATTTCACGTATTCCTCAAGATCTGAACGTAGGTGCTAAATCTAGCAGAGAGTCTGGTTTCGGTGTATAGTGTAACATTAACTTTGATTTCAGAGATATATACCCCAGCATTCTAACTCAAGTTATCCAGTACCCTCAGATCTTAAAGACATCTAGCTCGATTTCTAGAATCACTTGTATTAGTGAAGTTTCTTAGTTTTTCGTTGGAGATAGTCTTAGAATTTCTGTGTTTGAGGTAATTATATTTACTAGTATTTTTGAGTGATTTAAGTGGAAAAATCGTAAATTTTATTTTACTAGTTTTTTTTTTGCTGTGCAGAGTCAATTACTAGATAGGTCCGTCATTTATATTTCTCTAGGTTTTACTGTGGTACATCGGCTAGCAGAATAAATATTATTTCTAGCTAAACTATTCCAGCTTAAAATATATTTAATTTATTGCTAGTTACCAGTCAGAGAATATTTTAACCAACTAGTAAATGCACTGTTCCTCGTGAGTATAGACGAAATGCGTATTTATTTCTAATTCATGATGATTGATTTGTTTAAATGACTAGAATTTATTTCACGGGAGTTTTTAAACGATAAGACAAGCTCTAAGCTTGTAGTTTCAATTTTAAGTTAAATAACCGATGTGGATAAAGATATTACATTTTACGCGGGTTAAGGATAGGATTGAGAATACTATATTATGGTTAAGTATTTGTATTTGTTTCTCCTTTACACAGTATTGGGTAAAACCCTAAACCTTACCAGCGGCTTCCATATGAATCTGAGAATAACGGATTTAAGTCCAACAGTACAAGAGAACATTCTGATATAAAATATCGGGTTTTCAAGGTGATTTGTCTGGCCTCGTGCTTACACCCAGAAAGAGACAGAGTACCAACCCAAAGAATATTAAGAATAAATTGTAACTGGACTTATAGATATCCAGATTTCTTTTTTCAAATTTCATATACATTCAGCCTGTTATGGCGACATAATCAAACATTGACAGTACCTGACTAACAACCACTGTGTTGTGAAGAAGATTTATCCTAAACAGATTTATTTACCTGACACTCGATTTAACGATCGATTATTCCAAGCTACTGTACACTGTGAACATTAGATCTCTTAAATATTTTCCTACCTGGACAAAAATTGAAGTGACATAATCAGCATCCTACTAACAGTAACGAATCAAGCGTTTCCCAACATTTTGATGAATTAGTCTTGGAGAAACTGGGGCTTGTTTCGCCAAAACCCAACCTTGGATTTGCTGTGTGTACGTTAACGATTGTTCCAGAGGTTGTGAAAGCACCTATTATGTAAGAGTGACTGGATGTGATCACAGGTTGTCAGAGCGAGAGAAAGCAGGAATGAATAATTCTTTTATTGTATAACCCATGTACTCACTTTGTATTTTTTAATGCAAGTTTTGCTAATGCTGTCCCTTTTTCAGAATAGATTAACGTATAAACTCTGTTCTTTACTGTAGAGGGAAATCCTAGACCATAGCGTACAAACCTATGACTCTTTTTGGGTTAATAACTTTCTTCTAACGGGATCTTGTCTCAACAGAGGAAGGGAGGATTACACCTATGAGTCTAACTCTTTAACTAATTCATTAACTTATGTTTATTTGTATTTGATTGATATTCAAAATATTGCTGTTGTGAAGTTTTTTATGATAAATAAAATTTACATAAACTTTATTTGCGTGTGTTGGTCAGCTCGTCCCAAAAGATCCCTACATCCATTGATATAATTTTCACGTTTGTGGGTCTAATTGTCGTCACGTATCTGTGTGTGTGTAGATGTGAGTGGTTGAATATATCAATATATATATATTTATAGGAAAACTGTCTGTTCTAAATATATCAGTCGTGACCGATAGGCTGGATAGATTATCTCTTAAATCCAGGGACAGACTTTACCTTTCACCATTTCACTCGTGAAAATCTATTTCTTTACCTTATCTCGCACTGAGCTATCACCTGTTCTAGTTCTATTCAGACTCGACCATAATTGATCTTAAATACCCATCAAAAATCTACGACGAAAGTGTGCTCGTTTTCCGGGAATTGAACTCTAATCCTGAGCTAGTACGACAAATGTCAGCTGGTCTGTAGGATTAAATTTTCTTTAGTCTAGATAGAGGAAGAGTGTGATTGTCTCGTGAGATTAAGTAACATTAAAAATAATTATCCCCTAGACAAACGATCAACTTATTGGCTTGCTGACCACACAAATATCTATTGTTTTTCCACAGCAATGTTAGAGTATATACAATTTGATGTACAGGGTGATCTTTGTCGGAGTTATGTTATGTATTGATTTTGTAATACAAAGCCGCTGGTAGTGTGTGATTGTGTAACAATCCCAGGGTTTTTTAAGCAGAAGGTGTTTGAGCTAAGCTAAGAAGTGCGTTCGGACTATTACGTCCAGTTAATTGCCTCCCTTACCCTAACTGACTTCAGCGGTGGACTTATAGGTGGACTTATAATTAAGGGATTTTTTTTTCTCCTTAAATTTTTGCAATAAAATTTTTTTTTGTTTCCACGGTAGTAACTTAGTTTTGGGTTAGTTGATTAATCTGAACTACCATTTATTTGGCGTAGTCGTCTGCATTAGGAGCGTTAATTTCCAGTTAATAGCATCGATAGTTAGATAACTATTTATAAGGAGGAGGTATCCCAGTTAAAAAACATATTTTTTTTGTTTTGTATTTTCTCGTAAGTGGTAGGGAACCAGTGTATCCTTTTACTTACTTCTTTCTTGGGTAAGTCACAGTCAACTATTTGCAATGGCAGAGCGGGCAAAACTTAGGCAGATGCTCAGAGAGGAAGCAAGGGAAAAGGGATTGGAAGGAGAAGAAGCGAAAGCTTTTGTTAGGGATGAACTTGACAGATATGAAGCTAGAGAGAAGGAAGATAGAGCGGAGAGGAAAGAAGCGGAAGAGCGTCTATTCCAGTTGAAGAAGATTGAGGAGGAAATGGAAATTCGCAGGGCGAACGAAAGAGAGAAGGAAAGGAAGCACGATGAAAGAGAAAATGAGCAACGGCGACAGCACGAACTGGCGCTTAAAACTCTAGAAATCCAAAGCCGTGGGGCTGCCTCTACCTCCAGCAATGGTGACTCTCTACCTCAATCACAGCTGACTGATCCTTTTAACACTCAATCTCCTCAACTCACCGCTATGTCGTTTGCTCTAGAATCTTTCCCATGCCCTAATGAGAAGATTGACACGTATCTAGAAAAATTTGAGAAAATGGCAAATCTGTACGGTTTAGAGAGGTCACGTTGGTGTTTGAAACTTTCCCAGGCTTTAAAAGGGTCTGCCTATGATGCGTACTCAAAACTGGAAAGCAGCCAACAAGACAATTACGACGTGTTGAAGAAAGCTTTACTTGAGCGGTTTGAAATGAACGCGCGCAAATTTTTGCAACTGTTCCGTAACAGCAGAAAGGAGAGCTCTGAAACGTTTCAGCAGTTCTCTTCTCGTCTGAAGGGATACTTGACAAAGTGCCTGGAGCTTTCGCAGCTCGCCTCTTGAAGGACTTGAGGAGTTCGTTATAACCGAACAAATAAAGAACACTTTGTCAAGTAACACCCGGAGATTTCTAGCTGAGCAAGGTGTAGAAAAGCTGGAAGACATTTTGGAAAAGTCTGAGCGATATCATAATGCACTGGCCGAACTGCCGGCCGCAAAACGTAAACCGACAGAAGACCTTTCTCGGAAGAATAATCTAGAGCAGTCTTCCCACTCTTCTCACCACAATAACCACAGAGAAACTGGACTCCAGAATCCCCCTCCTGAAAAATCTAAGTTCTACAAAAACAGGTACCCCATCAACAATAAGAATTCTGGTCAACCCAACCGTCCTACATGGCAGCGCGGCCAAAAAGGACAGGGTGACAAAGGGAAAACCCCTGCGCATGGTACATATGATCAGAGCGAGCACACCGATCCTAAACGCATCGGATGCTTGCAAACAGTCTCGCAAGGAAGAATTTATGTCAGTGATTCTCAACCTGAGGGGGAGAGGCCCTCTACGCGAGGTATTGTTAATTTAAACGGAACTTCAACTGATTGTCTTTTTGACACGGGGATTTCTTTTGATTGTATTGTCGAAGGCATTTGGTCAAACCTGGTCAAGAGACAGAAAAAACCATCCAACTTTGTGGAGTTTTTAAGAGTGATGCACCCATTTCGCTTCCCATCGCATTGGTGGAGATACACTCTGATTTTGTCAGAGTTGTGATCAAAGCCGCTGTTATGGATGACCCCATCTACCCAGTCATACTTGGCGGTAGATATGTGTTTATTGGGAAACCGGAAAAGCCAATTGTGGCAGCAGTAATCACAAGAGGGCAAGCCAAGAAATAACAGAAGCCTGCACCACATTTGTTACCTAAGGAACTTAAAGAGGCGCAACAAAAGGACCCTACCTTGGCACCCTGCTTTAGGAAACTGCCCATGGCTTAGGTCCCCAGACACAACGGGGACATTTTTTCTAAGGATGGCGTACTTTATCATAGAACGGGAAACCCTGAACAAGGGCATAACCAGCTCCTAGTACCGAAACAGTACAGAAGCCAAATCTTAGAAATGGAGCACTCTCTTCCCTTTAGCGGACATATGGGACAGAACGCCACAAATCAGCGAATACAGACTCACTATTGGTGGCCAGGAATGAACTCTGATATTATCAGATACGTAAAATCCTGCGCCAAGTGCCAACGGGTGGCACCCAAGCATTTGACTCCCGCAGTTTCCATGGGTGAAATGCCAGTAGTGGGGACACCATTTGAACGGGTTGTGATCGACATTTTAGGACCCTTAAAAGGAATAAAAGAAGGCACAGGTTTATTCTGACCTTAGTCGACACTTGCACTTTATGGGCAGAAGCTATACCGCTAACATGCACGGATTCCAAGCATGTCGCAGAAGCCCTCGTGCAGATTTTTACACGGTTGGGATTCCCTCAACAAGTTTTGACGGATAACGGATCCCCATACCGTAACCTGTTAATGGATGAGATCGTTAAGATCTTGAGGAACCAGCACATCTACACAAGCCCTTATAATCCGGCCGGAAGTGGGTTAGTAGAACGTGTCAACGGAAACCTCAACATGATGTTAAGTAAACTGGGACAAGAGAAACCTGAAGATTGAGATCTTTGTATACCTGCAACTTTATTCGCCTACAGGGAAGCCCCCACATACTTCCACAGGATTTCCCCCAGCTACTCTGTTATTCGACAGACCTATCAAGGGGCCGCTTGAAGCCTTACTCAGGTCGCTGACAGACCAGAAGGCTGATGAGACAGTCGTCTCAGCCAGTAAGTATGTGTCGGAATTAAAGGTAAGGTTAAAACTAGGATGGGACCTAGCAACGACCAACCTTAAGCGAGCACGCGCAAAGCACGCTAACCGATAAAGGAAAGCCGCGAAAGAAAGAGAAGTGCAAGCAGGAGAGAAAGTTTTGTTGCTACTCCCAACCGGAAGCAACAAACTACTCATCGGATGGCAAGGGCCGTTTACCGTCCTGAAAAAAGATCTCAAGGGCTAACTACCAGATCTCTATTAAAGGAAAGGAGAAGGTCTACCATGTACATCTGTTAAAGAAATACTTGGAAAGACCGGTGCCGTCCCCCGAACATCTCCTGGCGGTCGCCATAGCTACCGAAGATGACGAAGATGACGATAGTTGCAGGGAATTTCCACTGCAAACACACGGAATCTTTCAACGATGTCAAACTCGGCGACACTCTTTCAAGCGCACACGGAATACATTCCAGAGAAAGAAAACGTTGGAGCAGATTTCATGAGTAGGAATTGGATAGAAACGGAGGGGGAAGATGAGAGTGAAGAAAACAGTCACCCGGAAGCTACTGATATAGGAAATCTATTTCCATAAAGTGGACATGAAATGGTTTCATATCTTTAAGCGGGGACGTCTGTGACATATTATGATAATAGCTTTCATATATCTATTTCATTATCTACACTTTTCTTTTACCTAGCTTTCACCTACGCACGTTTGTTAACATAAAAACCCTCCTATACTCAGAGATCTGTCTCTTTTTCTAATTTAGCACGCAGATTTTATTGCTGTTCGCTATTTCCTTTGATGAATGTTCACGAGCAGACCTATTAGCTAACGTTGAGCTGTAATTAAACGCCAGCGATTGAAAATCGTTGTAATAGATCAGACAGCGATCAGGGAAAATAAATTTGAGTACTAAGGGGCAGACAATTTCTATTACCTTCCCCTGATCCGTTCGTTTAAAACGTAATTAACTATAGAGATGCGGACCAGATCAAAGGACATCGCTCGCTGGAATGGCCCATACGAGCAGAGACGTGTAAAATTTGCAATGATTAGCAAATTACGTAACGCCGGATCTCAAGCGAGTCCGTACGCAACAGAGAGAGAGTTAGGGTTTCGGTTCTAGCGTGAAAAAATGGCTTTGATTTCACGTATTCCCCAAGATCTGAACGTAGGTGCTAAATCTAGCAGAGAGTCTGGTTTCGGTGTATAGTGTAACATTCCCTTTGATTTCAGAGATATATATACCCCAGCATTCTAACTCAAGTTATCCAGTACCCTCAGATCTTAAAGACATCTAGCTCGATTTCTAGAATCACTTGTATTAGTGAAGTTTCTTAGTTTTTCGTTGGAGATAGTCTTAGAATTTCTGTGTTTGAGGTAATTATATTTACTAGTATTTTTGAGTGATTTAAGTGGTAAAATCGTAAATTTTATTTTACTAGTTTTTTTTGCTGTGCAGAGTCATTTACTAGATAGGTCCTCCATTTATTTTTCTCTAGGTTTTACTGTGGTACATCGGCTAGCAGATTAAATATTATTTCTAGCTAAATTATTCCAGCTTAAAATAAATTTAATTAATTGCTAGTAACCAATCAGAGAATATTTTAACCAACTAGTAAATGCACTGACGAAATACGTATTTATTTCTAATTCATGATGATTGATTTGTTTAAATGACTAGAATTTATTTCACGGGAGTTTTTAAACGATAAGACAAGCTCTAAGCTTGTAGTTTCAATTTTAAGTTAAATAACCGAAGTAGATAAATATATTATATTTTACGCGGGTTAAGAATAGGATTGAGATACTATATTATGGTTAAGTATTTGTATTTGTTTCTCCTTTACACAGTATTGGGTCAAACCCTAAACCTTACCAGCGGCTTCCATATGAATCTGAGAATAACGGACTTAAGTCCAACAGTACAAGAGAACATACTGATATAAAATATCGGGTTTTCAAGGTGACTTGTCTGGCCTCGTGCTTACACCCAGAAAGAGACAGAGTACCAACCCAAAGAATATTAAGAATAAATTGTAACTGGACTTATAGATATCCAGATTTCTTTTTTCAAATTTCATATACATTCAGCCTGTTGTGGCGACATAATCAAACATTGACAGTACCTGACTAACAACCACTGTGTTGTGAAGAAGATTTATCCTGAACAGATTTATTTACCTGACACTCGATTGAACGATCGAATATTCCAAGCTACTGTACACTGTGAACATTAGATCTCTTAAATATTTTCCTACCTGGACAAAAATTGAAGTGACATAATCAGCATCCTACTAACAGTAACGAATCAAGCGTTTCTCAACATTTGGATTAATTAGTCTTGGAGAAACTGGGGCTTGTTTCGCCAAAACCCAACCTTGGATTTGCTGTGTGTACGTTAACGATTGTTCCAGAGGCTGTGAAAGCACCTATTAGGTAAGAGTGACTGGTTGTGATCACAGGTTGTCAGAGCGAGAGAAAGCAGGGATGAATAATTCTTTTATTGAATAACCCATGTACTCACTTTGAATTTTTTTATGCAAGTTTTGCTAATGCTGTCCCTTTTTCAGAATAGATTAACGTATAAACTCTGTTCTTTACTGTAGAGGGAAATCCTAGACCATAGCGTACAAACCTTTGACTGTTTTGGGGTTAATAACTTTCTTCTAACGGGATCTTGTCTCAACAGAGGGAGGGAGGATTACACCTATGAGTCTAACTCTTTAACTAATTCATTAACTTATGTTTATTTGTATTTGATTGATATTCAAAACATTGCTGTTGTGAAGTTTTTTATGATAAATAAAATTTACATAAACTTTATTTGCGTGTGTTGGTCAGCTCGTCCCAAAAGATCCCTACATACATTGATATAGTTTTCACGTTTGTGCGTCTAATTGTCGTCACGTATCTGTGTGTGTGTAGATGTGAGTGGTTGAATATATCAATATATATATTTATAGGAAAACTGTCTGATCTAAAAATCTCATTCGTGACCGATAGGCTGGATAGATTATCTCTCAAATCCAGGGACAGACTTTACCTTTCACCATTTCACTCGTGAAAATCTATTTCTTTACCTCCCACTGAGCTATCACATGTTCTAGTTCTATTCAGACCGGACCATAATTGATCTTAAATACCTATCAAAAATCTACGACAGTGACCCAAAGAGTACAAGGCTCCTGTGCAAAACATGCAATCAAAGTGTTTGACAAACAGGTGGTTAGCCCATTGTGCGTTCACCGTCATATACTATACCTAATTCATTGCTGCTACCCTGTTTTCGTTTCGTGATTATTTTATACTGTCCACGTCTCTTTTTTCATATTTTTTCGTTTCTTCAATATGCCTCATCAGAAACTTCTTCATGCCTTTATCACCCATTCATTTTCTCTCATGCCTTCTGACATATCTCGGACTTTTACTGCCTTAGCCTTCACTACATACAAAACAAACAAAAAACACGCTTTACATGTCACTCTAATTTTCTTAATAACTGTCTTCGTGTTAAGAGTTATCCCTAAAGGGTTTCTTTCCCACTTCCATCCTTCTGAACTGCACCGCTTGGAATTAGTTGAGAAGAAGTGTTCCTTTCAACGTATGAGGTGTGTTATTACTATGCATAAACGCCTGCTAACTGACTTGGAACTTTTGAAATCCAACCTCACTCACCAACTTCGTCTAACGACTTCTTCGTGCCCGTCAGCATTGCCTCTTATTCGTACTATTATTCATGATACCAATAAGGAGCTCTACACTCGGCTGAGCACGCATAAAATCGAAAAATTGCGTCGCCTCCTTCATGTTCCTTCTGAATCTTCAGCGTCCTCTATTCAAACTTCTACTAAAGTTATTTGCCTTCCTCCTGATCTACAGCTATCTCCTGATAAATTGTCTGTCCTGAGTAAAGGTCTTAAGTTTGTTCCTCTTCATTCGACTTTTGATAAATATTCTATGCTCCAAGATGTCTACCGCTTCCATCATCGCAAGGGTCTCAAATATTACCATAGAAAGGGTAATGATTCCAAGCCCGACGGGGATATCTTTCGTCATTTTGATAAACCCAAGCTAGACTGGACTCCTGCTCCAGCTGCTCTTGATTTATATATTGCCAACACTTTGCATGATATTAATCAACTTTCCCTACCCCGTTGTAGTGAATTTCTAAATACAATATCTAAATTAATATATAACAATATAGGGCATAAAGGCAAAATAAGAAAGTATAAAAGAATTTTCTGCTAGAACTGTTGGTATCGCCTACGCCTTCAGATTATTATTTGCTAACGAATAGCCGAACAAAACGGTACCCAATTTTTCAAATTCGTCCTTGACATAATCACTTTTCCTAGTTCTAAGAAAATATTTGCCTAAAATGCATTGTGGAACGAGGAGGGAAAAGGATAGATGAAATGCTAATTCGTTTCGCATTGATTTTAAACTAAAAGCCAATACCAGCACAGGGGCAAGCCTTGCCTTAGGGGTTTCCCCAAAATACGAGGAAAAAGTTAGAACATGTAGACAACTCGTGTCACAAAAACAACCTTAGCTCTTATTTCAAAGGACGTAATTATCACGTAAATAGAGAAGACAGCACACGGAAAAGAATTGAACGTGTAGTAGACTAAAAATAAAAAACACTAACTTAGAAAAAAAAAAAACTGTGTACTTCTGAACCAAGCCAACTAGTCCCATATAAATTGTATATTCGTGTACCTTAGGACTTGTTGACAAAGAATATGGTAATAGTTACGCAAATAGTCCATTAATTAACTAATTATAGCCATAATACTATAGTGGATCCGACCAGACTGTCAAGTAAAGATCATGCCTGCTTATAATTTTTTATGGCATGTTTTGAAAAAACGACTTTGGGTAAATGAGGTTAAAAGGTACGGGATATTTGATTGGGTGGATTTTAAAGGAAGGCGAAGTATGATTGGTTGACCTAAAACTAAAAATATATTTGCCTTGGAAACATATTGGGAGTTGTTATTTGAAACGATAGATTCAAAAATAAATGTAAACATGGTCCCATTGGACAAAGCAGTAGATACTGGTACGAAACGGGGACTGTTCACTGCCATTTCAAGTAAATTTTTGTGTAAAGCAAGATCGATGAGAGCAGGCGGAGAAATTTTCTAACATAGGAAAAGCCTGGACATAGGGCAGATCGAAAATGTGCCATATTCTATTGCCTAGTCATCGTTTACTTGTGTTATTTCCTTGCATCTGTGGTAAGATTGATTTTCTTAACATTTTATTTAAAATAAAATTTGAATGTGAAATACTAACATACGACTGTAAGTAAGTGAGTCTATGGCAGACTCAAAACAGAGTCTAGAGATTGATCCAGCATATGAAAGACTATCAGAGAGGTGTAGACCAACTAAATTATATAGGATTATCATCAGGAGCATAATACCTATCCTATTGTATGGACAACAGATTATTGCTGGAATTGCAGAGGCGTTGTAACTATTAGGGGAGAGGAATACTGGTATACCTGGTCACATCAAAAGAAACTGGTGAAAGGGATTGTCGTAAAGAGCTGATCTTGCATGTTTGTTTGTAATGTGCCTGTACTGGTTGTTGAATATTATTGTAGGCTGTTGATTACGAAGGAGGCATATCCTTCTGATTTCAGAGGGTTGTGGTTGCTGTCAATAACTGGTGCCAGACTACAGTGGGCCGATATATTCATGCCACAGTCTTGCCTTTTTCGGAGACAACTGTAAACCACCATCATTCTTGAAGAAGTGGGAGCTGAAGGTTGTCGTTCAGCGAAGTGCAGGAAGAGTCCTACATCATATTACAAAGATAGGTGCATGTTTCGGCACCTGATCGCTCAACTAACATTATATTAAAAATAAGAGACTGGGAATAGTGATATAAACATTCCATCAGTGTCCACAGAAACTTACAAACAACATGCAGAGATGATGATAATAAACAATCTACCAGTGTATACTAGAAGTCACCTCAGTTAGAAAATACACTACACCCTTATATAATAATAATATGTGTATTATGGACAGAAGATCCATTGTATAAATTGATTGATGTAATTAATTTCTATGATTTCACTTTTCATTGACAGTCCTGATTCCAAATAAATTAGATTCAGGACAATAAATTGAAAAAACCTTTACCAAATTCAACCACTCAGAATAAATTAGTCGGGATTTGGACTGGATTAACTCGAGACCTGGCGAGGACCTTTGAAAGTGTCAAACATCCTACCCACTTTTAATGGGTTACCAATCTTTCGAGGGAACCTGTCTCTGAAAAGGGATTCACTAAAAAATGTCAGAAGGTTAGTCTTTGAACCTGAATTTCGCCTGTAGCGGGGGTACGAAAAACGAAAAAAAAAAAAAAGATAGTCTTTTAAAGTGTGATTCGTATGTGATTGTCGTGGTACTGTTGTGTTGTATTAGATAATAAAATAATTGTGTAATTGTTTATATGTTTAGTTGGTTAATGCAACCTTACACTAACATTTCATAACCCTAGACAACAAACGTAGTCATCTTACAGTCTATCTAGAATAAGTCTGAATGAGATCATAGTGGTGGTAGTAGAAAGGTACCCTGGAAATTTACTCTAATATTTATTATATTCAGGGACCTTCACAGCTGACCTCATTCAGTACACTAAGATTTCTTAACAAAAAACTGTATTAACATCAAACCCACCACATATATTGGGGTCTCGCTCCTGGGGATTGAACTTTTCATAACACCAGCTATATTGGGTAGTTTGCTTCTGGGATTTTAAATTCTTAAAATATTATCAATTATATTAGGAATCTCAGATAGTATAAAACTAAAAGCAGTCCTTTTTGGAGAAATTAAATAGTGGTTGAGCTATCAGTGTCTGTGGTTGTTCTTAGTTATAATTAGAAATTGTTAGTTATAATCAGAAATTTGTCTAGTTAGAAATTTTTAAGGTTTGCCTAGTACAAAATGGCTGATCTGGCAAAGTTTCGATCTGCTGCTGTGCAGGCTGCTAAAGAGCTGGGAATGGAGGGGCAAATTATGATTGCTTATGTCACAACTGAATGTGACAAATTTATTGAACGTGAAGAAAGAAAATTTGAAGCAGAAAGAAAGTTAGAGGCTGAAAAAGAAATTAAGAGGCTGCAGATTGAGGCTGACAAGGAGGCTAGGGCATTGGAGGCAGAAGAAAAGAGGTTAGCTGCAGAAAGAGAAGAAAAGAGATTAGCTACAGAAAGAGAAGAAAAGAGATTAGCTACAGAAAGAGAAGAAAGGAAACAGGCTGCAGACAGAGAAGCTGAGGAAAGAAGGCAGGCTGCAGAAAGGGAAGCAGAAAAGGAGGAGAAGAGATTACAAAGGGAACATGAGTTACGACTAAGGGAGTTTGAGTTTCAAAGCCATGCTCCTGAAAATGGTGCCAGTCCCTTTGCCTCAGATGCTACTGTTAGTCAGGGAGCCTCAACCTCAGCTATGAGTTTTCATTTAGACCATTTTGTTGAGAAAGACGATGACATAGAAAGTTACCTAAATAGATATGAACTTTTGGCTACCACGTATGGTTTAGAGAGAGAAAGGTGGAGCCTAAAGTTATCACAAGGGCTTCGTGGTACAGCTTATGAAATTTTTGCCAAGATGAGCAGGGATGATCAGGACAATTATGACATGCTAAAGCAGGCTCTTTTGTTAAGATATGAAAAGAATGGGGAATTTTATAGAAAAAAAATTTAGGAATGCCAAACTACTGTCGGGTGAGACTTATCACCAGTTCTCTGCACGGTTAGAGACCTACTTGGAGAAATGGACTGCTCTGGGGAAAACCCAAGATCTTAAGGAAATGATCCTTATTGAGCAACTAAGAGAGTCCATGGCTCCAGACCTGAGAAAGTTTCTCATGGAACAAGGTGCAGAGAGGCTGGGTGAGTTACTCAATGTCGCTGAGAGGTATCAGGCAGCCCAAGCAGAGGTAGTTGGAAATAAAAAGAAACAGGTATACAATTTTAAGGCACCTCAAAACTTTAATAAGTTTGACCATAGAGACCAGAACAAAGGTAAGCACCAGTTTGATAGGCCACGCAATGACTATAATAATAAAACCTCACAATTCAATGAAAGGAAATATAATGACAGAAAACCTTTTTATAAAAGTAGTTCATATTGTAGTTGGTGTCGGATGGACAACCATAACACCGAAGTGTGTAAAAAGAGACCTGTGTACATGGCCACGCTTCAGGTCAGGTCAACCTCTAGAAAGGAGGAGGAACCACCAAAAATTCTGTCTCGTAAAGAGTGTAGGAAGGCACAGTCTAAAGATAGATCACTGAAGCCGTGTTTTGACAAACTCCAACAACTCCATACCCCTCCTAGAAAAGGAGAATTCTATTTTGGATGATGGAGTGCTTTACAGAACGGCTAAAGCAGAATCATACGAGTGTGCACAGTTGGTAGTGCCCTCAAAATATAGGGAAAGAGTTATGAGACAAATACATGTTCAAGACGGTGGACACCTGAGAATGGGTCGCACCTGTAAAAGGACATCTATGTCTTATTACTGGCCAGGAGTGGTTGATGACATAAGAAAATTTGTCGAGGACTGTGACCAGTGCAATAAAGAAAATTCCACAGGGTGGAAAAATAATAACCATATGCAAGAGAAGCATTATGGCAAACCTGGGCCAGAAACTACAGAGGGAACACCCACTCGTGGGAAAATGAATCAGGACCTAGACTCGCCACGAGGCAAACGTAGGCCTGAAAATAAGAAGAAAAATAATTTTAATAATGTAGACAAAGTGGAATGGGAGCCCCCTTTTCACAGACAGTCTTCACTTGAATGTTTTACTATGGCCACGATGCAGCGAGTACAAAGAGATGTCTTACCCCAGAATAAGCCGAAAATCCCTCAGTCGGACTTATATAACTTGGAGGAAGATAAAAGAGAGAGAAGACCTCTCACAAGGAATTTAAAGTGGGAAGAAAACCACAAGAGAAAAATTGGTAACGGTCGATTTGTGAATGATGACAAGAGGAAGAAATGTCCTCAAAACAAGGCTTCCAATATTATGAAAACTATGTCAGACAAATTAAAAGTCCATATGTAACCTTGTTAAGGACCTGGACCGATTAAAAGGCAGAAGAAAATATTACTTCATCATATCAATATGTGAACGAGCTGACCACTCGTCTTAAAACTGGCTGGAAACTTCCCAATGAAAATTTGAGACAAGCCAGGAAAAAGCATGCTGCCTATTACAATAAGAAAGCGAAGGATCGAGAATTATCTGTGGGAGAGAAGGTGCTCCTTCTACTGCCCGGCAGCCAGAATAAATTTCAAATTGGATGGCAAGGTCCATATACAGTTCTAGAGAAGGTGTCTAGAACAAATTATAAGATAGATAAGAAAGGGAAAGAGAAAATCTATCATGTGAATCTCCTGAAGAAATATCTGGACAGAGAAAACCAGGAAGAGACACACCTACTGACCTTGTCTGTTGCAATGGAGATTAAAAAGGAACCACTCACTTCTCATGAATATCCTTTACATCCCTGTGAAACCGCCGCACAGGTAAAAATCAGCACACACTTAACGGAAATTCAGAGGGAGAGGGTTCAACAGGTTCTGAATAATCATACAGATGTGTTAACGGACCGTCCGGGGCATACAAATTTATTGGAGTATGATATGAAACTCACAGACCCAACACCAATCTGCATGAAAGCCTATTCGATTCCGTTCGCTAAGGAAAAAGCTTTGAAGGAGGAGATAGATTATCTGTTGAGAGAAGGGATTATCTCGCACAGTGAATCTCCCTACAGTTCCAGTGTGGTTCTGTTAAGAAAACCCTCTGGAGAACACAAGCTGTGTATAGATTACAGGAAACTGAATGCTGTCACAGAAGGTCAGGTGGATCCATTACCTGATACAAATCAGCTGTTTGCCAGGCTGAATAGAGCTAAATATTTCTCTAAAGTGGATATGAGCAAAGGCTACTATCAGATTCCAGTAAAGCCGGAGGTAAAACCTTATTTAGCGTTTAGCACCTCGGAAAAACAGTATGAATTTAATATGTTGCCATTCGGGGCTGAAAAATGCACCGAGTGAGTGAGTGGGACCTCAATTTCCGAGAATTCACAGCTCTTTTACATCCCTAATACACACACAGACGAATGCCATGATGTTTGGAGACAGATCTAATCGTCGACCTAGGCGAGGTCTAATGATCTCTCTCCATCGCGAATCAATACATTGCGTACATAACTCAGCACGAGTTTAATCTGTACACTCACGTCTACAAGGCTATGTCTGCGCCTAGCTCTGATCGAATACCATAGAACCACAGTGAAGTCGTGGAATGACTTAAGACACAGGGGCTCGATCACTACTAACACACAGGAGCGAAATTCCAAGATAACTATGATGCGAGCTCTCATGCACTCGCTCATTATACTACTACTCCGATTGACATTTATTTTCATACCCCGACCCGAAAGTGCCTACAACAAATTAACTTCACAACATGCGCATATGCGCGCTTCATGATAGCTGAGCTTCAAAAAGCTAAATAAGGTTTCTTACGCTACCAGGCACTGTTATACATCTGCGATGATCAGATCAATGATATTAGTAAGGCCTCAGATCTGCAGCGAAGTATTGGTACATAATTCTAGCACGTCGATACTCGAAGTAATACTCTTACTGCAGACCAAATGGACGACATCACACAGCTGATGGATTCGTTACTCTCGGTTTAATGTGATCACATCTTACCCTAGACTTCTCCAGTCAACAGACGAGTCTCACACAGTCACTGGGGTGAGAACTGGATGATGCACGAGGGAGGGCATGGGAGAAGGAACGCATATCGGACTATTGAGGAGTAGCGGGACTAGCCTCACAAGTACAGAGCGGGGGGTACTAGATATATTACATCTAACATGATGACAATGGGAGATGTCAGTCAGTCGCACTCTCATGTGCGCTTAACTCCCTTCTCTCGTACAGTTCTCAGACTAATCCTAATCGCAGCGACGTCTACAAAACTATTTATCTACAAAACATCGTAGGTCGGCGGGATACAGAGGAGATTGGCGATTCTCTAGGCGCTGTGAGATAGCAGATCTCGTACAGGGGGGGGGTGGAGTGCGGTGAATAACACGGACAAGTGTCATTCCAGACATAGTACTAATTTCTCTAATGGGAGAGCAGATAGGCATCACGGACTGTCGGATCGCTATACAGATCATCATACAATCGCATAGCATGCTGATTATGCACTGTCTGAGTCACACTACGTCGGCACATGACAATAGATTTAGATCTAGCACAAGGAATTGTGGGAGAGCGTGGAGGTGTGGGTCGCTGCGGGGGTGAGGGCGTTTATACTACTTGACAAGAGCGCGCTGAGCTGGAGGGTTAGGGCGCAGAGGCGAGTACAAGTCTCCTCGGAAAAACTAATGTGAGAGCTGATTTTTTTAAGCAGACCAATCCTTACGACGAACATCAGAGTAGTCATCAGGCATAGATAGTAAATTCATCTATGTGTATTTAGAAATAGGAACTGACATAAGATCGTCTGTTTCTAAAGAGGGACATGGTGTATTGAATTTCTAAATACAATAGCTAAATAATATATAACAATATAGGGCAGAAAGGCAAAATAAAAAGTATAAAAGAAATTTTCTGCTAGAACGTTGGTATCGGCCTTACGGCGCTTGCAGATTATTAATGCAAAACGAATAAGCCGAACTAAACGGTACCCAATTTTTCCAAATTCGTCCTGACATAATCACTTTTCCTAGAACTAAAAAAATATTTGCCTAACATGCATTGTGGACCGAGAGAGAGGAAAAGGATAGTGAAATGCTAATTCCGTATTCGCATTGATTATAAAACAACAAGCCAATACCAGCACAGGGGCAAGCCTTGCCCTTATGGATTCCTTCCTGCTCAAAAAACGAGGAAAAAGTTAGAACAAGTAGCCAAACTCGAAGTCACAAAAGACAACCCTTATCTCTCTTTCAAGGACGTAAATAATATCACTTAAATTAGAGAAACGCACAAGAAAAAAAGAATATGAACGTTTAGTAGACAAAAATGATAAAAACACTAACTTAGAAAAAAAAAAAACCTAGTACTGTCTGTAACCAAGCCTACTAGTCCCATATAAATTGTATATTTCGTGTACCAAATGACTTGTTGGACAAAGAATAAGTGTAAATAGTTTACGCAAATAAGTCCCATTAAAATAACTACATTATAGCCAAAATAACATAGTGGATATCCGACCAGACTGTCAATAAAGATCAAGCCTGCTTATAATTTGTTTAAGGCAAGATATGGAAAAAACTACTTTTTGGGGAAAATTAGAAAAAGGACGGGATATTTTGATTGAGTGATTTTATGAAAGGAAAGGCGAAGTATATTGTGGTGACCTAAAACTAAAAAAATCTATGCCCTTGGAAACAAAATGGGGAGTTGTAAATTGAAAAACGATAGAATTCAAAAATAAAAGAAAAACAAGGTACCGCATATGGATACCACGCATTCTGCACTCCTGGAGACGTCCACCGGTACTGGTACACCTGCCCCATTCAAGATACATTTTGTTGTAAAGCAAGATCTAAGCGACCGGCGGCAGACAACACACTAACATAGAGAAAATCCTGGACAAAGGGCAGATCAAATGTGCCCTATTCTATTGCCATATCATCTGTTTACCTTTTGTTATTTTCCTTGCATCTGGGTAAGAGATTGATTTCTTAACATTTTATATAAAATAAAATTTTGAATGTGAAATACTACATACGACTGTAAGAAATGTGAATTCAATGACAGGACCAAAACAGAGTCTAGAGATAGCACCCAGCAATGAAAGACTATCAGAGAGTTGAAGGACCCACTAAATTATAATAGGGATTATCATCAGAGCATAATACCCTATACCAATATGGGGAATGACCAACAGAATTATTCTGGAATTGCAGGAGGCGTTTTAGACTATATTAGGGGAGAGGAATACTGGTATACCCTGGTCACCCCAACCACCTCCCAGGATCC
>JAMPIV010001631.1:0-154009 GCA_024509875.1 Oreohelix idahoensis
ATGGATGATGTACAAATCTGATAGGAAAATTTAAATAGTACATTCTTTGACATGTAATGACATAAGTACATAGTAAAGTTAAACTACATGACGATCCAGGACATATGCTCTGGTATTCCGAGGGTAAGTACACAATCTAGACTCGTCATGCTTGATACTAGTAAGGTAAGTCCTCAGCTCAACAATGACATTCTGAGAAAGTACAAGCAATATAATGCTAATTAATAACTAATATGCTTCATAAGGTACAATACATTATTAATAATTGTGGCTGTTTAGTAAACTAACGGCCCTTATATTAACTACTCAGTCCTCCTCTATCATCTTAAAAAACGAACAGAAGAAGATGACAACAAAGCACGATAGTGTGTACATATAAAGTAAGTACAGATGTGCTAATCTATTGTAGAAATATAGGTGTGTTATGACTCTGTAATATATGGAAATATAGGACAGAAGTATTAGTTGGAGTCATGTGGGCATCTAGACAAAATGTCAGCCATCACATTATCCGCACCACGGATAGCTCGTACCGTGAAGTGAAAAGGTTGAAGAGCTATAGCATATCGAGTGGATCTCGAACTCTTCAAATTCTTAGTCTGAATAGCTGTAAGAGCTTTCTGATCAGTCTCTAGAATGAAATGTGCGCCCAGGAGGAATCTTTGTAGCTTTAGAATTGACCAAACCATCGCTAACAACTCACGGTCTAAAACCGAGTAGTTCCTCTCTGCCGCATTTAGTTTTCTAGAAATGTACATAACAGGATGCAGAGTATTTGCATATTCTTGCATCAGTGCTGCTCCAATCCCAGTGGATGAAGCATCACTCCGAAGAACAAAAGTCCTATCAAGAGTAGGTAATCTTAAGATGGGAGGAGAAGAAAATATATTCTTGATTTGGTCTAGTGAAGATTGGCATTCTTCAGACCAACGGACCAGATTAGGCGAACCTTTCTTCAACAATGTTGAGAGAGGTGCCATGATCGAAGATAAATTTGGAATAAATCTCCCATAAAATTGAATTAAACCTAAGAGACTCCTAACTTGTTTCTTCGTTTTAGGAACAGAGATGTTCAGTATTTTGGAAGTATTGTGGTCTTCTGTCTTCAAGAGACCATGACCAACACGATGACCCAGGAAAGAGATTTCACCAAAACCAACAAAAGCTTTAGAAGGTTTTGCTGTCAAATTATTCTCACGTAGAGTGGACAGTAAGTCATATAACCCTAAATAGTGATCTTCCCAGGTATCACTGAAGAGACAGATGTCATCTAAGTATGCGATGACATCCGAACGATGTGACAGAATTCGACGCATCATGCGAACGAAAGTGGCAGGGGCGTTCATGAGACCAAAAGGCATAACATTCCATTGAAATAGACCCCTAGGTGTAGAAAAAGCAGTAAGAGGTTTGGCATGCTCTGCTAAAGGCACTTGCCAATAACCTTTAGACAAGTCAAGTTTAGTGAAGAATCTAGAATTAGAAAGTCTAATCAGTAGATCTTCTAACAAAGGCATCGGTTCAGCGTCGAACTTTGTGACCTGATTCAATTTGCGATAATCAACGCAAATTCGTATGTTCTTATCCTTCTTCCGGACAATAACCATGGAAGAAGAATATGGTGAAGTCGATGGTTCAATTATATTTAATTGAATCATTTCATCCAATTCCTTTTCCACTTGCGACTGAAAGTGTATAGGAATAGGATACGGCCTAACCCTAATTGGATTATTGTCGGTAAGAATTATGTCATGTTCTATGACATCTGTGTGTCCAGGAATGTCAGTGAGAACATCCTGAAATGTTTGTAACATCGACGAGACTTGTCGATGTTCGTCACCAGAAAGATTAGGAGAAACAGAAACGTTTTTCCAAGATTCCGTGGAATGTAATGGAACCACTGGAAGGGGAAGGTTGACATCAGAGAAGGTAGCTTCCTCATCCTGAATGACAGACAGGGATGAATAATGACCGTGAGGTGCAGGAGCATCATCCGTTGCCTGGAAAATAGGCAGCAAATAGTCCGGACGTTCGTGAAATTCCGAAAGCATGTTTATGTGGAAAGTTTTATGCTTTCCATCAATATCGACCACATAGTCAACATCGGAAATCCGAGAGACTATTGCATACGGACCTTTCCATGCAATAAGAAGTCTATTTTCCCTACTGGGGAGTAGGACGAATGCTTTGTCACCTGGACAAAGTTGTCGTAGACATCTATTCTTGTTAGCAAACTGCCTTGCCTTCTCTTTAGCAATTTCTGATGAAGCAGTTGCTAGCTTACATGCCTCAATGATCTTTTGTCTAAGAGCAATGACATACTCATATGAGGATTGAGTTTCATCGCTAATATCATCGGCAGTGATGAGATCGTGTAATAAAGACATAGGGCCGCGTGGACGCGCGCCAAAGACAAGTTCGAAGGGAGAAAATCCTGTGTGTTCATTAGGGACTTCTCTATAGGCAAAGAGAGCCGCGGGTAAAACCCTGTCCCAATCTTGAGGATGATCTTCAGTTATCTTACCAAGCAAAGTCTTGAGCGTTCTATTCAGACGCTCAACTAACCCATTAGACATAGGATGGTAGATACTACTGAGAGATCGTTCAATATGTAAGGTAGACATTACCTGTGACATAGTGTCAGATATGAGTTGAGTGCCATGGTCTGACAATATTTCTCTGGGGAACCCCAAGCGAGAAAATATCAACCAAAGAGCATCTGCGATATCTGTAGTAGATATGCTCTTAAGAGGAATAGCCTCTGGCCAACGTGTGCACATATCGACACATGTAAGGATAAACTGATGTCCTCTGGCCGACTTGACCTTAAAAGGGCCAATAATATCTATGGCCATTTTCTGAAACGGCCGAATAGGAATGTCAGCAGCCTGGATAGGCGCAGCATGTCGTGGTCCTCTAGATTTGACCTCCTGACATACCTTGCATGATCGGCAGTAAATACGAATGTCCTTATTGACAAAAGGCCAAAAGAAAGCCGCAAGGACTCTCGACTTCGTACGGGCAAAACCCATATGTCCAGCACATTGCGAGTCATGAGCATGTTGTAATATTTGCACTCTCATGCTCTTGGGAACAAGAATTTGCGAATGTGCCGACGTAGTCGAATCTTGTACCATACGTACAAGTACGCCGTTTCTCATTGCAATCCAAGATTTTCTATTTGTATCCTGATTCGGATCACCTTTCTTCGCAAGAACGAAGAATTTTTTTAAAGAAGGATCTTCTTCTTGCAATTTTATGAAAGAGTCACGAGTGATTACTAAGTGACTATCTTGGCTATCAACTTCATTATCACTATTCAGTGAAGTTTCGGGTGTTTGTAGAGCTTGTGCTCTTGTAACTACTGCATTTGTAGCTTGCATGTTATTATCTTCCCAAGCAGCAATCTGCTGTGGGGTACACTCCCTAACTCCGTGAATACGACCAATAATAAGGTCCGCAATAGGATTAGGTAAGAGACAAGCATGCACATCTCCAGTAAAGAAAGGAGTGGCAATGCGAATTACAGCAGTAGGATATTTTTCTAGAGTGCCGCCAAATGTGACACATTTAATAACCCTTCCTGTAGCACAAGATGGATCTACAAGCGATTGTCTAACACCAATAGTGGTGCATCCGGAATCGAAAAGTAGTGAGACCGGAGTATCATTAACAAGACCCTTATGTAGAATTAAAGAACCCCTCCCGTCATGCGCAACAGCAGCAGGAAGAGCGGGAAGTGGGTGACCACAACTCAAAGTAGTTATGGTACCCGGTTCGAATAAAGTACTGCATTGGGGGCATTTGTTTGCTCTCTCAAAGTCAAAAGCAGAACCAGTGACAGCGTCAAAGTTTTTACTATCAACAACATGATTACAGGCTCCCTCAGTTTCCTGTTGTACAGCATTAGCCTGCTGATATCTCTTTTTTTTGTGTTGAGATCTACCCCGACTATTATTACCTCTGAAGTTATCAGAGTTATTATTATCTCTGCAGTTATTATTGTCTCTATTGTAATTGTTATCCTGGTTCGAATTCCAGTTTCCACGATTACTATCATGTTCACATTGATGCGAACATCTATTTGTTTGGTTCTGAGGTCTTCGGCAGGAATAACCTCTATTACCATATCCTCTTTTGAAATGCTTATAATTATTAGGGTGATAGTAACGAGTACTATCAGGTTGTCTCCAATTCTTCGAAGAAGAATCACCATGAAATTGATTTCCATGATTTTGACAGAAATTACCGCTACTCTTTCTATCAAAATTTTGTTGGGATCTACGAGCAAAGTTTTGACCATACGGAGCTGCCGAAGCAACTGGTAAACCTTCTTTCACCTTAGAGTTACCCATGGTTATGTGTGGGTGCGCAGTTACGTATTGGCAACAGAAATCTTCCATTTCTTTTATTGTTTTAGGTTTACGTTCATGAAGGAAAGCAAGGAAAGACTCATTGACAGACGACATGACTTTGTCTCTAAGTATTAAGTCCATAAGTCCTTCATAAGTTTTTTCCGTCTTAGATAGTTCAACCCATCGTGAGAAAGTAATGCGTATTCTTGCAATAAACTCGGAGAATTCAACTCCATTTTCAGGTAACATGTTTTTAAATTGTAGACGATAGCCGTCTTCGTTAAGCTGATATTTCTTTAACAAAGCGGCCCTGACAACCTCATAATTGTTCTTGTCAGGTTCATCCACCATATTTAATATACTTAGAGCTTTACCTGTCAGTATCCCTGATAACTGATAAACATATTTTGCTTTGTCTATGTTATGAGCTGTACATGCTTGTTCAAATCTGTCCAGATAGAACATTATGTCATCACTGGAAGGACTAAATGTTGGTAACTTAATCTTAAAAGTATCATTATTAGCCTTACCAGAAGATGAACCCTTGTTTGAATCATTACCATTACTCATGCTCGTCAATTTCAATTTTTCCAACTCTAAAGCTAAGACCTTTTCTTCATGTTCCATTTTTGCTTTCTCTTTCCTCTCATCAGACTCTCTCTGTAATCTTCTTTCCTCAGCCTGAGCCTCTTTTTGAAGTCTTTCATTTTCAGCTTCTTTTTCAAGTCTTTTATTTTCAGCCTCTTTTTCAAGTCTTTTATTTTCAGCCTCTTTTTCAAGTCTTTTATTCTCAGCTTCTAGCTGTAGCTGGAGTTTTCTCTCCTCAGCTTCTGATTCCCTTTTTTGTTTTTCCATTTCCATTTGGAATCTTTTTTCATCCACCTGCATCTGCAGTTTCTTTTGTTCAGCTTCCATTGCTTTATCATATCGAGCAGTTGCAAATCCAAGCAATTTACCCTGCTCAATAAAGTGCTCAAATGTAGACATGTTGTCTAACATATGAGTCCAAAACCTGAAATAATTAACTAATTTATTTCAAACCTAAGTGTAACAAGTCTTAATTAAGCACTTGTATATTCACATCACATTATATTATCCCAGTCTCTGTGGGAAACAAGTCTCCAATCAAAGAACTTGTATATGAAATATCAGCACTCAATTCTTGATCATAAGTGCACTTCTCATTCAATAGTGCACGACACTATTCATCATTCATTTATCATCAGTGTAGTAGTAACAGTGCATTAGCATAGCCCATTAACTAATTACTATAACTGTAAACAATGACTATGTAAACACATGCAGAATGTAAACATTGAAAATGTAAACAATACAAACAATGTAAACAATAACAATGTAAACAATAACAAAGATCAGCAACAATACAAAAACTTTCGCAGAAATCAACTAAAAATAAAGCAGAAATTAATGAAATATCACAAAAAATGTGACGATATCTGCGATAGAATTAAACAAAATACATGACACCACAGTGTATAAACAAAAATGTTGTATGAAACTAAATTATAGACAAGAGTAGGCTAACAAATACAAACAAATCAAAACAAAACTAAAGAATGCGAAATAATAACGAAAACAATATTAAAACATGTCATCACAGCTAACATAAATAGCAACAGAAGTCGCTTAGCAAATTCCAGTATCGGAAATTTGCAAACCCTACAGAAAACGCTCACAATAGACGACCTCTATGACGTGGCATAATCTAACGGAGACACCACCCAACCGAGAACCCGCTGAAATATAAACATATAAATATACAAATAACATATAAACATATAACATATAGAATGAGATGATACACAGAAGACTCAGCAGAAGTATAAGGGCACAGTTTACATACAAACAGGCCACTTAACTTATAGGCTTCCAATCGTAGAACAGCAGAAAAACGGATGTCAATCAACGTCCTAAAGAGCGAAGCTCCAACGATGATGGCACATCTGAACTGCTTCCACTGCTAACACGATGGGACAAGAGCTTCTGAAATACTGTGTGTTGAGTTGTTTCGGCACTTGACCTTCTAATCCAAAAGTAAGTTGATGGAAATCGGTACTTGGCCTTCTTCAGAAAACAACCCGTTTCAACCGGCACTTGACCTTCTCAAAAACGACAGCACTGGAACCTTGACAGCAGCAACTTGCTTGACTTGCGTAAAAGATAACAGCAGTCCGAGTTATCCGGCAACATGTAACAACGCCGGGTACTGTCAAATTCTTGTTTCCGTCAAAAAGTTGAAATTTTGACTTTTACCGGGCAACGCCGAGTACTTTGAAAATTTTGAAGATGTTGACTGTATTGAAGAATGTTAATTTCTTGAAGGATGCTGATGAATTCTTGTTGAAAATGAAGTGGGTAAGGGACCCCGTGTTTGCTGGTACCAGAATCAAACCAGCTTATGGCCACCAAATGATGCGTGATGCCATATGATGATGGATGGTATCCGCATGTCTGGTTTTGTGTAGTGTGTAGATGTGTTCAGTCAAAACAATGTTCATACAACAATAACAGGGCAATCCACATAGGACGTCAGTAAACTCACGACGTATAAAGTCAATGAGTCTTGAAACAGCCGTTGACGTTTTTCTTCATTATTTATTGTGGACGCCACAGTGACAAAATGGTTACGCAAATGTGTAGGCACATCAAACAGTCATTATCACAGCAACATTCAATACAGCAATAGACGGTAGACAGCATTACAATGATGAGTCAGATGCATGTTATATTTCATAGGGCTGTAAATGTAGTCAGGTGGAAAAACTCCATCCTTTTCTATAACAGCCAGGAGATAACCAGATGTATGAGATCAGTTCACTCTCCTTAGTTTGACTTCAGCAAGACAGACACGTCTGCCGAAGTATAAATAATGTCATCAAAAATATCCTCTAGATAATAAAGGTTTTCCAAACCTAGTTCATTTAACAAAGTAGCAAGTAATGGTCCTTGGTACATGCATCAACCGATGCAGTACAATGCAGCGACATGTGAGCTGGGAAAGAACATCTCGTGACGACGACTTTCGGAGACAGGCTATGAATCGAAATCGCTCACGACCCAAAATCGATAGAGTTAATGAAAAAGTCAATTTACCTTGCTTTCATGAAATACACAGAAATATCACGCCTCCCGGCATGTGCAAATACACTAGAGGTATTATACCGAATAAACGAAATATCCATAAGAGGACTACACATCCCTGACAGAACAAAAAATAGCGGAGATCCCCTCTTCAACGAGGCATCTCTTTCGCCATTCCAAATCGCTCACTCCACTAGTCGTGGGCGGAAACCGATCGACCAACAAGCAAGACAAGTCATGCGCAGTCCAGCGCAAAATGACCACAGCTCAAACTTAACTGCATTCGATACCAACGCGAGAAGACAAATGCTTACCGAGAAAAGTGACGATAAATTTCAAGCAGTTGTTGCCCTTGCGTTATAAAACAGATATTGAAATAAAACGATGTTGCGAGAATTTGATGGTAAACAACACTAGGGATATGAATAACACGACGCCACTTGTACAGCTCCATGACATTTAATAGAACATTCGCACAAGTCCTGACATCAATAATCTCGTCACGCATGCATAACATCACACTCAGGCTGACACTGCCTGTAGGAAATAACTTATAACAATACTTTTACGGACTGGCTGACCGTCCACACACTAACAGTAAACACAACACGTTTCTATGTGCGGCATTCAACCCTCGCACGAATCCATTCACCATACAGGTGTAAATCACTTATCCCAAGTGACTGGCGGCATGCAACATCGCCATATAAACTCTCCTCCAATATAGCTACAAGGCGGACAATACTCACCGCCTTATTCCACAGTCGCTCCTAAAGAGAGACCAACTCGTAGCCTTAATATGATAGACACGAACATTACCTAAAGTCCCTCCAGAAACACTCCTAGGCGGGAAGACGTCGCCTATACAACAATATGTCAGACATAATCACCATATTCATAATCACTATATCATTATCTCAACTGTCACATAATACGAGCACCCAGCTCGATCACAAATCACAGCCTCAAGCACACAGCTTGGCTATCAAGCACAGACTCTCCCTAGTCACATCCGGGTACTCTCTCAGCCATCCGGACTTGTTCACCAAACACGCTTTCTCCATGCGCACGCCCCAAGTCACCACATACTGACATGAAGCCAGACATAAACTCAATCCCTGAGTTAAACTTAAATATTGACAACCTCAGTGACCCTTACTTCCACTCACTCCATCATCCACCTCAGAAATATGACCTAACAGCTTACACCGACCCCCGGAGAAAAAAAAAAATGATATCATCATTCTTTTTTTTTAAAAATTATATCTGACAAAAATGGGAGGTCGGCAAAATTCCAACATCTACAACAGAGAATTATACTATGTTAAGCCAAATTTCCGTGACTGGATTATTTACACGAAACTTCAATGGGTGAGTCACACTCTAACCCATACCACAGTTCTCTATAATGCTTCCTATTCATATGAAGCAAATGCTTATAATAATAATAATGTCCTACCCTTTCACCCAAATGAAACAAACTACATAGTTGCATGCAATTACATCAGTCCTGAAAAATTCCTGCACAACTATCAGTTATTTATCCTTATCAAATACATCACAGAAAAAAAAATCATCAACAATTCTTATGATATCTGTTACAAAAATGTTCTACATCTCATTGTGAAAAATATTAAGTTTCATACACCGCAGTACCCTAGGTACCCTACAAGAATTAAGATTTAAACAACAAACCATGATGCTTTATCACACTGCATCATTATGTCGTTGTAACAACAACCAAACAATGTATAACAACCCAAGATGTCATATTTATAACGTAAGTCCTATAAAATTTAACGCATTCCATTATTCAAAGAATAATCCACAATTTTTAACAAGGTTTCAGTGAATGGTGTAATTTACTCACTATTCAACACCAAAGCTTTTACTTTTCCTAATCCATTCTTAAAAGATTTAATTTCCTTCACAATGATCAGTTTAATTCACAAAGATAAATCTAATAATTCTTCTCATATTCCTTAAGTTCTTCAATCCAAAACTTTGCTTGGTCAAAATTGTATCTGTGAAGTTATAGCAGATACTGATAACTCTTGCTCCACTGCTTCCTAGATTTCTACCATTATGCTCATCTCTAGCATGTTTATTCCCGCTTCTTGATTCTATTTGGAAAACAAAGTTGATACCTACATTCTTATAACTCATTGTAATCCTTTCAGACTATCTCTATTTCTTACTTTTATACGAGAGTCATACACCTCATAGGTATCACCATTCCTTATTGCCAACGCCAACTCTCGCAAAGCTATCCTTCTTCTTCTGTTTTCACACGTTCTACTGCACTCTTGCATAGGCTCATCGCATGATGATGATGAAAATGAATCATCCATGGAGCCTGCAGAATTGCCCATGTCTAAATTTCTTTGAGCAATAGCTAATGAAATTGAAAGTGGGTAACACTATTTAATGAAAATAGTATCACTTAAGACTCTTGCTGCAACAGCAAAGCAAGAAATATTAATGAAGTAAATGAATACTTAACTAATTAATAATGCTTACCTAAAGCACTCACTCTCAATACTCATACATACAAAGTCATGCATAAAATAAACAAAATCTAATTGAAATTCAGGAAGACAAGATGAAGTATGATGATGATGAAATACTCTACATTTACAAGAAAGACAAACAATAACTCACAGGCGGGGGGATAACAGATGATAGCTAAAGAAAAGTAGATTTAGATGTATACTACCACACCTGGAAACAAACACGCACAATGGAACTGTAAAATAAATATATTTACAAGATAGAAGAAAAGACACTAGAAAACCCCATATAAACATCACATGAGAGAAAAATAATTTACATGACAATGGATATACAAACAAGACTTGAACAGCTAATACCAATAAATGTTCAAATAATTCCACGGGGCACTAGACACCGAGTCTCTCCAAGACCGGGCCTCCCATACACTGGAATTAATTTTACAAAAACCTAGAGAGTAGATTAATACCAATTCCTTCCGGGAAAGAAAGACGTATTAATCTCACAAAAATATAGCCAAAAATAAACGCAACGAATACAAACACTGCAACAATGAATGACCACCAGGAAAGTTTTGAGTGGTATATAAACAGAAAAGTATATGTGCGTGATGCCATATGATGATGGATGGCATCCGCATGTCTGGTTTTGTGTAGTGTGTAGATGTGTTCAGTCAAAACAATGTTCATGCAACAATAACAGGGCAATCCACATAGGACGTCAGTAAACTCACGACGTATAAAGTCAATGAGTCTTGAAACAGCCGTTGACGTTTTTCTTCATTATTTATTGTGGACGCCACAGTGACAAAATGGTTACGCAAATGTGTAGGCACATCAAACAGTCATTATCACAGCAACATTCAATACAGCAATAAACGGTAGACAGCATTACAATGATGAGTCAGATGCATGTTATATTTCAAAGTGCTGTAAATGTAGTCAGGTGAACAACTCCATCCTTTTCTATAACAGCCAGGAGATAACCAGATGTATGAGATCAGTTCACTCTCCTTAGTTTGACTTCAGCAAGACAGACACGTCTGCCGAAGTATAAATAATGTCCTCAAAAATATCCTCTAGATAATAAAGGTTTTCTAAACCTAGTTCATTTAACAAAGTAGCAAGTAATGGTCCTTGGTACATGCATCAACCGATGCAGTACAATGCAGCGACATGTGAGCTGGGAAAAACATCTCGTGACGACGACTTTCGGAGACAGGCTATGAATCGAAATCGCTCACGACCCAAAATCGATAGAGTTAATGAAAAAGTCAATTTACCTTGCTTTCATGAAATACACAGAAATATCACGCCTCCCGACATGTGGGAAACACTAGAGGTATTATCTCGAATAAACGAAATATCCATAAGAGGACTACACATCCCTGACAGAACAAAAATAGCGGAGATCCCCTCTTCAACGAGGCATCTCTTTCGCCATTCCAAATCGCTCACTCCCACTAGTGGTGGGCGGAAACCGATCGACAAACAACAAGACAAGTCATGCGCAGTCCAGCGCAAAAATGACCACAGCTCAAAAGTTAACTGCATTCGATACCAACGCGAGAAGACAAATGCTTACCGAGAAAAGTGACTATAAATTTCAAGCAGTTGTTGCCCTTGCGTTATAAAACAGATATTGAAATAAAACGATGTTGCGAGAATTTATCACGCAACATATCACCACCTCCTCCCGATAAAAAAAAAATGTGGAACATATTTTTTTTTCAATATCAAAGAGCAAGCGATAAGCGGCTCAAAACGCACGAATTATGCGCTGATAATTAACTAAATTGCCAAACAATAGGCTAATTATAGAGTGTCTGGTGAGGATATACCTCAACAGAAAAATAAATATGTCTCAAAAAATATTCACATCGGGGAGGTGTCACCAACACACATCACGTTAGCATGTAAACACAATATACGTATGCAAGTTACTATAATCATCATTAAACAGCATACTCTAATATTGTCTTTAAAAATGGATGTACAAATCTGATAGGAAAATTTAAATAGTACATTCTTTGACATGTAATGACATAAGTACATAGTAAAGTTAAACTACATGACGATCCAGGACATATGCTCTGGTATTCCGAGGGTAAGTACACAATCTAGAACTCGTAAGGTAAGTCCTCAGCTCAACAATGACATTCTGAGAAAGTACAAGCAATATAATGCTAATTAATAACTAATATGCTTCATAAGGTACAATACATTATTAATAATTGTGGCTGTTTAGTAAACTAACGGCCCTTATATTAACTACTCAGTCCTCCTCTATCATTTTAAAAAACGAACAGAAGAAGATGACAACAAAGCACGATAGTGTGTACATATAAAGTAAGTACAGATGTGCTAATCTATTGTAGAAATATAGGTGTGTTATGACTCTGTAATATATAGGAAATATAGGACAGAAGTATTAGTTGGAGTCATGTGGGCATCTAGACAAAATGTCAGCCATCACATTATCCGCACCACGGATAGCTCGTACCGTGAAGTGAAAAGGTTGAAGAGCTATAGCATATCGAGTGGATCTCGAACTCTTCAAATTCTTAGTCTGAATAGCTGTAAGAGCTTTCTGATCAGTCTCTAGAATGAAATGTGCGCCCAGGAGGAATCTTTGTAGCTTTAGAATTGACCAAACCATCGCTAACAACTCACGGTCTAAAACCGAGTAGTTCCTCTCTGCCGCATTTAGTTTTCTAGAAATGTACATAACAGGATGCAGAGTATTTGCATATTCTTGCATCAGTGCTGCTCCAATCCCAGTGGATGAAGCATCACTCCGAAGAACAAAAGTCCTATCAAGAGTAGGTAATCTTAAGATGGGAGGAGAAGAAAATATATTCTTGATTTGGTCTAGTGAAGATTGGCATTCTTCAGACCAACGGACCAGATTAGGCGAACCTTTCTTCAACAATGTTGAGAGAGGTGCCATGATCGAAGATAAATTTGGAATAAATCTCCCATAAAATTGAATTAAACCTAAGAGACTCCTAACTTGTTTCTTCGTTTTAGGAACAGAGATGTTCAGTATTTTGGAAGTATTGTGGTCTTCTGTCTTCAAGAGACCATGACCAACACGATGACCCAGGAAAGAGATTTCACCAAAACCAACAAAAGCTTTAGAAGGTTTTGCTGTCAAATTATTCTCACGTAGAGTGGACAGTAAGTCATATAACCCTAAATAGTGATCTTCCCAGGTATCACTGAAGAGACAGATGTCATCTAAGTATGCGATGACATCCGAACGATGTGACAGAATTCGACGCATCATGCGAACGAAAGTGGCAGGGGCGTTCATGAGACCAAAAGGCATAACATTCCATTGAAATAGACCCCTAGGTGTAGAAAAAGCAGTAAGAGGTTTGGCATGCTCTGCTAAAGGCACTTGCCAATAACCTTTAGACAAGTCAAGTTTAGTGAAGAATCTAGAATTAGAAAGTCTAATCAGTAGATCTTCTAACAAAGGCATCGGTTCAGCGTCGAACTTTGTGACCTGATTCAATTTGCGATAATCAACGCAAATTCGTATGTTCTTATCCTTCTTCCGGACAATAACCATGGAAGAAGAATATGGTGAAGTCGATGGTTCAATTATATTTAATTGAATCATTTCATCCAATTCCTTTTCCACTTGCGACTGAAAGTGTATAGGAATAGGATACGGCCTAACCCTAATTGGATTATTGTCGGTAAGAATTATGTCATGTTCTATGACATCTGTGTGTCCAGGAATGTCAGTGAGAACATCCTGAAATGTTTGTAACATCGACGAGAAACTGCAGATGGAAGCTGAACAAAAGAAACTGCATATGGAAGCTGAACAAAAGAAACTGCAGATGCAGGTGGATGAAAAGAGATTCCAAATGGAAATGGAAAAACAAAAAAGGGAATCAGAAGCTGAGGAAAGAAAGCTACAGCTAGAGGCTGAGAATAAAAGACTTGAAAAAGAAGCTGAAAATAAAAGACTTGAAAAAGAAGCTGAAAATGAAAGACTTCAAATGCAGGCTCAAGCTGAAGAAAGGAAGTTACAAAGAGAGTCTGATGAGAGGAAAGCAAAAATGGAACATGAAGAAAAACTCTTAGCTTTAGAGTTGGAGAAATTGAAATTGACGAGCATGAGTAATGGTAATGATTCAAACAAGGGTTCATCTTCTGGTAAGGCTAATAATGATACTTTTAAGATTAAGTTACCAACATTTAGTCCTTCCAGTGATGACATAATGTTCTATCTGGACAGATTTGAACAAGCATGTACAGCTCATAACATAGACAAAGCAAAATATGTTTATCAGTTATCAGGGATACTGACAGGTAAAGCTCTAAGTATATTAAATATGGTGGATGAACCTGACAAGAACAATTATGAGGTTGTCAGGGCCGCTTTGTTAAAGAAATATCAGCTTAACGAAGACGGCTATCGTCTACAATTTAAAAACATGTTACCTGAAAATGGAGTTGAATTCTCCGAGTTTATTGCAAGAATACGCATTACTTTCTCACGATGGGTTGAACTATCTAAGACGGAAAAAACTTATGAAGGACTTATGGACTTAATACTTAGAGACAAAGTCATGTCGTCTGTCAATGAGTCTTTCCTTGCTTTCCTTCATGAACGTAAACCTAAAACAATAAAAGAAATGGAAGATTTCTGTTGCCAATACGTAACTGCGCACCCACACATAACCATGGGTAACTCTAAGGTGAAAGAAGGTTTACCAGTTGCTTCGGCAGCTCCGTATGGTCAAAACTTTGCTCGTAGATCCCAACAAAATTTTGATAGAAAGGGCAGCGGTAATTTCTGTCAAAATCATGGAAACCAATTTCATGGTGATTCTTCTTCGAAGAATTGGAGACAACCTGATAGTGGTCGTTACTATCACCCTAATAATTATAAGCATTTCAAAAGAGGATATGGTAATAGAGGTTATTCCTGCCGAAGACCTCAGAACCAAACAAATAGATGTTCGCATCAATGTGAACATGATAGTAATCGTGGAAACTGGAATTCGAACCAGTATAACAATTACAATAGAGACAATAATAACTGCAGAGATAATAATAACTCTGATAACTTCAGAGGTAATAATAGTCGGGGTAGATCTCAACACAAAAAAAAGAGATATCAGCAGGCTAATGCTGTACAACAGGAAACTGAGGGAGCCTGTAATCATGTTGTTGATAGTAAAAACTTTGACGCTGTCACTAGTTCTGCTTTTGACTTTGAGAGAGCAAACAAATGCCCCCAATGCAGTACTTTATTCGAACCGGGTACCATAACTACTTTGAGTTGTGGTCACCCACTTCCCGCTCTTCCTGCTGCTGTTGCGCATGACGGGAGGGGTTCTTTAATTCTACATAAGGGTCTTGTTAATGATACTCCGGTCTCACTACTTTTCGATTCCGGATGCACCACTATTGGTGTTAGACAATCGCTTGTAGATCCATCTTGTGCTACAGGAAGGGTTATTAAATGTGTCACATTTGGCGGCACTCTAGAAAAATATCCTACTGCTGTAATTCGCATTGCCACTCCTTTCTTTACTGGAGATGTGCATGCTTGTCTCTTACCTAATCCTATTGCGGACCTTATTATTGGTCGTATTCACGGAGTTAGGGAGTGTACCCCACAGCAGATTGCTGCTTGGGAAGATAATAACATGCAAGCTACAAATGCAGTAGTTACAAGAGCACAAGCTCTACAAACACCCGAAACTTCACTGAATAGTGATAATGAAGTTGATAGCCAAGATAGTCACTTAGTAATTACTCGTGACTCTTTCATAAAATTGCAAGAAGAAGATCCTTCTTTAAAAAAATTCTTCGTTCTTGCGAAGAAAGGTGATCCGAATCAGGATACAAATAGAAAATCTTGGATTGCAATGAGAAACGGCGTACTTGTACGTATGGTACAAGATTCGACTACGTCGGCACATTCGCAAATTCTTGTTCCCAAGAGCATGAGAGTCCAAATATTACAACATGCTCATGACTCGCAATGTGCTGGACATATGGGTTTTGCCCGTACGAAGTCGAGAGTCCTTGCGGCTTTCTTTTGGCCTTTTGTCAATAAGGACATTCGTATTTACTGCCGATCATGCAAGGTATGTCAGGAGGTCAAATCTAGAGGACCACGACATGCTGCGCCTATCCAGGCTGCTGACATTCCTATTCGGCCGTTTCAGAAAATGGCCATAGATATTATTGGCCCTTTTAAGGTCAAGTCGGCCAGAGGACATCAGTTTATCCTTACATGTGTCGATATGTGCACACGTTGGCCAGAGGCTATTCCTCTTAAGAGCATATCTACTACAGATATCGCAGATGCTCTTTGGTTGATATTTTCTCGCTTGGGGTTCCCCAGAGAAATATTGTCAGACCATGGCACTCAACTCATATCTGACACTATGTCACAGGTAATGTCTACCTTACATATTGAACGATCTCTCAGTAGTATCTACCATCCTATGTCTAATGGGTTAGTTGAGCGTCTGAATAGAACGCTCAAGACTTTGCTTGGTAAGATAACTGAAGATCATCCTCAAGATTGGGACAGGGTTTTACCCGCGGCTCTCTTTGCCTATAGAGAAGTCCCTAATGAACACACAGGATTTTCTCCCTTCGAACTTGTCTTTGGCGCGCGTCCACGCGGCCCTATGTCTTTATTACACGATCTCATCACTGCCGATGATATTAGCGATGAAACTCAATCCTCATATGAGTATGTCATTGCTCTTAGACAAAAGATCATTGAGGCATGTAAGCTAGCAACTGCTTCATCAGAAATTGCTAAAGAGAAGGCAAGGCAGTTTGCTAACAAGAATAGATGTCTACGACAACTTTGTCCAGGTGACAAAGCATTCGTCCTACTCCCCAGTAGGGAAAATAGACTTCTTATTGCATGGAAAGGTCCGTATGCAATAGTCTCTCGGATTTCCGATGTTGACTATGTGGTCGATATTGATGGAAAGCATAAAACTTTCCACATAAACATGCTTTCGGAATTTCACGAACGTCCGGACTATTTGCTGCCTATTTTCCAGGCAACGGATGATGCTCCTGCACCTCACGGTCATTATTCATCCCTGTCTGTCATTCAGGATGAGGAAGCTACCTTCTCTGATGTCAACCTTCCCCTTCCAGTGGTTCCATTACATTCCACGGAATCTTGGAAAAACGTTTCTGTTTCTCCTAATCTTTCTGGTGACGAACATTGTTGCGTGATAAATTCTCGCAACATCGTTTTATTTCAATATCTGTTTTATAACGCAAGGGCAACAACTGCTTGTAATCTATAGTCACTTTTCTCGGTAAGCATTTGTCTTCTCGCGTTGGTATCGAATGCAGTTAACTTTTGAGCTGTGGTCATTTTTGCGCTGGACTGCGCATGACTTGTCTTGTTGTTTGTCGATCGGTTTCCGCCCACCACTAGTGGGAGTGAGCGATTTGGAATGGCGAAAGAGATGCCTCGTTGAAGAGGGGATCTCCGCTATTTTTGTTCTGTCAGGGATGTGTAGTCCTCTTATGGATATTCCTGTTAGCGCCTCAACGCCTGGTGAGCTAATCATGCACAACAACGCTGTTTGGCCCAGGTCGTACTGACTACGCACGCACAGAAAACTACAGTAACACTGTGCAGGAACATTGAGGTAGATCGTACAGCCTTCAACATTCTAGTGGCGCATCAACACATCCATACAATAACAGTACACAGTAAAGATATCGTTACATTCCTGGTGGTCTTGAAATCTAGGATTGTAACAATTACCATATATGGACATCTGATGCCTTGCATATACTCTCACAGGCAGATCGGTAGACACACTTGACAACATGGGTAAGCAGTAATACTTGTTATTTTATTATAAAGTAATGTTGTCATAAGAAGTCCGCCCGGAAGCGATTATGTCACACTTGTCTGCACACATGTGTCACACAGACAGTAATCTCGTTATCTGTCGTATGAATACGCAAAAACCCCGTGTTTGCCCAGCTTGTTAACAAATGAGTCGCTTATCAGCGATTTATTATAAACACGCCTGCGCTCATCTTATCGTGTTGCATCTCGCAAGCTGGAATAAACATTATCTTCAAGGAGTGTCACAAATGTTTGAACATACAAACTTCTTGCTCCTTAGCCGATAATGAGAAGAAATTGGTACTTTTAAAAGTACACAAATAAAAATTAGTACAAAATATGTCTCTGATCCTGTCGAAGTGAAACCAAGATCGTGAAGAGGTCGTCTATTTCGTCACATATGTTGAAAATAAAGTACTGTCCTGAATTCCACAGCTCGTTGCGGTTGTTCCACAGGCAGCACGATGCCCTTTCCATAGTTTCACCGAGTCTCTTAAGTGCCCTTGTTCTTGACTGTCCTTTCCAACTCAACAGTTTCAGTAGATAATACACTGAGGCAGCCACGAGACCTTTTGCACCCACCTCAACAGCCATGACCCTTGCAGTGAACCCGTGGGTCTCAAGTCTGTAACCAGATCTTGGCCACTTTGAACGAGTGTTTCGCGTCCAATCTGGATTCAAACGGCATGGTCAGCTCAATCACTATAATCTGGTGCGATGATGAGGAATATAGCACTATATCTGGCCGTCTTCGAGATCTTCTGATACTTTCTGGATATGTTTCTCGCCCACGGTAGATCTACTGCCATCTCCCAGTCATTTGCACAGTCAAGAATAGAGGGTTAACTGCTATCTGGTTTGGGATGTGCTGACTTTCCTGCTTTTAGAAAGTATGTAATTGCGGTAGTCTGTCTGACTTTGCTGTTAAACTTCACCCTTGCCAGGTCTGTTGTAGGAGCCAGCTCATTTAGTACTTTGTTGTGGCGCCATGTATATCACCCTTGCCCTAATGACACCTTGCAAGCTAAGAAAACATTGTCATGGTCAAGTGTCTGCATCCCATTGGCACAGAGGGCACTGAGCACCATCAGACTTTCCCCATCTCTTCTTCTTCTTCTTCTTTGATCCTTAGCCGCCGACCGTCAAAGCAGTCAGTGGCCATCACGCCTAGTGGCGTCTTGTAGGGCAACAACAAATTGATTCCACTTTGCTCGGTCGGTGGCCATCCTTCGTACAGTGCCCCAACTCTGGTTCATTCTTTGCATCTCAGCCTCCACAGTCCTCCGCCAGGTTGTTTTTGGTCGGCCTCTTTTTCGTTTTCCTTCAGGGGTCCAAAGCATAGCTGTTCTTGTGATGGCATCGGGTCTCTTCTGAGGACATGACCAACCCAGTTCCAGCGTCTGCCAGCTATGATGGTGTGCATGTCCTCTTGCTTGCTACGAGTAAGCAGATCTTGGTTAGTGATGGTATTCGGCCAAAAGATTCGGTGAATTTTTCTTAGGCATGTTGTGTGAAAAGAGGACAATTTCGACATTTCCTTCTCTGTAACTCTCCAGCATTCCGCACCATAGAGAAGCACAGAAAGCACACAGCTCTGATATAATCTTAATTTTGTGCTTGTGCTGTACTGTGAGGACTTCCAGATGTTGTTTAGGCTAAAGAAGGCTGTTCTTGCCTTATTCATTCTGATGTTGATGTCTTTGCCAGCCCCGCCGTCTGGTGTTACTATGCTTCCTAGGTATGTGAAGGTATCTGTCTGTACCAATTGCTTATTCCTTACTGATATGGGCTCAGGGTTGCTCACATTGAGCGTTATGACCTCAGACTTCTTTAAATTGATGTTCAAGCCCACCTGCTGGCTAAACTTATTAAGTCTATCCGTTTTTTCCTGGATGTGTTGATGTGAATGTGCTAGTAGTGCAATGTCATCTGCATATTCCAGATCTTCCAATGTAGAAAATGTTGTCCATCTTATTCCTCTTGGACTGCCCTCTGTTGTCTGGCACATCACCCAGTCTATGACTGTTAAAAATAGAGTGGTTGATAAGGGGCATCCCTGTCATACTCCTGTTTTCACCTCAAAGGTTAGGTTGCTCTGCCCAACACTGCACGTAAAGTTTGCATAGAGGCTTTTTCCCCATCTCACAAGGTGATAATGAAGCTGAGTCTAAGAGGCGCCATATGTCATATATCATTCCATGTCAAGGACTTTTGCAGGGCTCCTTCCAATGTAGTCCATTGGCCTTGCTGGGTATGCTGCACCACTTTTTAAATACTCTTATCATTCTCAGGTTCTCAAAATTCCTGAATTATCATGTCTCCTTGTTCCCTGTTTGATGCTTTGGACCACCAGCGGATGTCACAATGGCCAAATCCCCGTCTATTAGTCTGTGTATCTGATTACCTCCTCCAGCTTGTAGTTTTTCCAAGCGTTACCTGTATTGTTATAAATATATATAAATTCTTCATATTTCTGTATCGCTCATCGTATCTTTTAAAAAAAAAATATTAATTCATCATTTGTGTATGTGTTAGCAGTGTTCATTGTATTTTTTCTCTTGGTCTGTCTATATGTCTCACCTGTTTGTAACTGTGGCTGACGAAGAGTAACCCCGAAACGCCCCATGTTTCCTGTGTACCATTAATTTGTAAAACTGATTCCATACCAATTTCTTTTTTCACTTATATATTACAAGGATTCTTCACATTGGCTTTGAAAGAGCGACAAGCTCAACAGCCCTAGTTAACAACAACAGAACATCGCCACGTGTCACATTTTTGTCTATTCTTCTGTTGTCCAGTCTGTGGTCTGCCTTTTTGAATGTCTGATTCATGACTAACTGCACTCTATTTACCTTCACTGGTCACTTTAAAAAAAAAATTGTTTCAGAGTTTCTTTCTCTTCAAGTGTTTTACAACATAAGGGAATGGAAGTTCTACAAAAATCTTATGATGACACATTTTTCAAATACATAGTCATGACACAGAAGATCAGAACAGCAAAGTCAGACCGAGTACCGCATTTTTCAAATACATACTCACGACACAGACGATCAGAATCTAGAAATTTATAGTTTTTTTTTAGTAAAGTGAAGAACGGAATTTTAAGTAACATAACAGGTCGTCTGATTTTGTAAAATATGTCCAACTCAGACTTTCAGATTTGACTATTTAGATTAAGGTTCTTGATTATGAAGGTAATCTGTCCCACGGTGCCCCAGTGTATTCAAGTTTTTAATCTCAACCTCCACAAACCCCCTCCAAGTTATTTAGGGTCGGCTTCACTTTTACTTTCCTGTGTGGTTTATAGTTCCAGTGATGGGGTCTCTTATGACAATATGATCAAAACAAGTCCTGCTTCTGCCCTTTATATTCATAGTTAACTGTCAGCTCCCTGAGGAACATAGGCCTTCAACAGAAATGTGCCATCAGCTCACCATTTTCATTTCTGCCTCTTTTCTCCGTGTTTTTTTTATCTACCTCGACTACCCTTACCCTGGGGATTCCAGAACAAGACCTGCCTGGTAATGCTATCAGCTGGTGTCCTCAATGCGTGTCCGCATCCATCGCCAGTGTCTTCTTCTCATCTATTGTTACACTGGCTCTTGTCTGGTTCTTAACATCAGTTCCACATTGGTAATTTTGCACTATTACAATCCTTCAGTTCCACCAATCTATGAAAGTCTACAACTTCTTAGCTGATGCCTCTACCGCTCTTCATGCTCCACAACTATACATTAAGACTGACCCAGCACTTGAGCTGAAGATTCCCATTTCTGTTTTGGACCTGATATCTTTCGATTTCCAGATATTTCCCCAATGCAATGAAAGGCAGGTTGTATAAAAACATCAATGTCATGGAAGACATTCAAGATAGGACAGACAGACATGTCCATGTGGGGAAGACAAGCAAATGATAGAATAAGTCCTCTAAGAATGGTTGTTCATAACCACTTATAATAGTATGATACAAATGAAAAAGAAGCATAATTCACTTGTTTATTAGTCTTCAGCACCCCATGGAGCATAAGCCCTCAACAAACTTACGTCAACTCCTCCTGTCCCATATGACATAAGCTCAAGGTCTTTCCACGTCTGCTTCATTCTTTTAATGTCTGTCTATGTGTTTTCTGGTTTCCCTCTATCTCTCCTACCCTAATGATTCCAGAACAAGGACAGCCTTGTAATACTATAAACAGATGTCCTCAAAGTGTGTACAATTCATCATCAACGCCTTCTTCTCATCTCTGGTTCCACTGGTACTTGGTTGGATCTTCTTATCCATTACACATTGGTGATCTTGTCATACTGTTTCAATCCTTGTTTTCAGTGCAAACATCCATTTATCAAAGCCCTGGCTTTATTCATTGGCTGTTCTGGATTATCCCACAGCCAGCACTAGCTACTATCAACAGTTCTGCTAAAAGTTCCATGACCTGGCCATTATATTTAGGTCATGTCATAAGCATCATCATCACTTTTCCTTTCTGCTTCCAATAAGCCTGGGACTATCACTGCAGCTGGCCCCCTTACAGGAAGCAGTCACATGATCATGTGGTGGTAACTTCTTGTAGCAGTCACATGATCGTGTGGTGGTAACTTCTTGTAGCAGTCACATGATCGTGTGGTGGTAACTTCTTGTAGCAGTCACATGATCGTGTGGTGGTAACTTCTTGTAGCAGTCACATGATCGTGTGGTGGTAACTTCTTGTAGCAGTCACATGATCGTGTGGTGGTAACTTCTTGTAGCAGTCTTGACATGATGAGGTTGCCAGCCTCATGTACAATTTTATATTAATCACGTTGTAGGACATGCATGAGGGAGCAGTTGTCATTTCTTTGTCTCATAAGTGATGCCCAGTAACTACATCAAGATCTGCTTACTCGTAGCAAGCAAGAGGACATGAACACCATCATAGCTGGCAGACGCTGGAGCTGGGTTGGTCATGTCCTCAGAAGAGACCCCGATGCCATCACAAGAACAGCTATGCTTTGGACCCCTGAAGGAAAACGAAAGAGAGGCCGACCAAAAACAACCTGGCGGAGGACTGTGGAGGCTGAGATGCAAAGAATGAACCAGAGTTGGGGCACTGTACGAAGGATGGCCAACGACCGAGCAAAGTGGAATCAATTTGTTGTTGCCCTACAAGACGCCACTAGGCGTGATGGCCACTGACTGCTTTGATGGTCGGCGGCTAAGGATCAAAGAAGAAGAAGAAGAAGTAACTATATGGGTCATCTTAGCCATGTGGATACAAGTGTCACTGCTAGCTCCCGATCAGGTCTAACAACCATGTGGATACAAGTGTCACTGCTAGCTCATGATCAGGTCTAAGAACCATGTGGATACAAGTGGCACTGCTAGCTCCCGATCAGGTCTAACAACCATGTGGATACAAGTGGCACTGCTAGCTCCCGATCAGGTCTAACAACCATGTGGATACAAGTGTCACTGCTAGCTCATGATCAGGTCTAAGAACCATGTGTTCAAAAACAAAAAAAAACAAGTACTAACTTTTCTTAAAAACAAAAAGAAGGCAAGAACTTACATTTCCTTCATTAACATATTCTAAAATCTACAACACTCACAAATAAATACACTCCCATCATTCCTAGTTTTTTAATTGTATTCACGCATGCTCAAGCAACCATTTTGTTTGTTATAGCATCACCAGATACACCCATTAATAGGTCATATTAAATTTTTTTTTAAAAAGTATTTAACTTAATTCTTACTGTCTTTCTTTTCTGTTTTACCTCATTTGTCACTGATGAAGGACTTGTGGTTGTAACATGGGTTATTCTCTGTGTCCTTGTAAAATGCTTTACTATTTTTATTTGCCCACCAACTCTCACATACACATTCTACAACAAACTTGAATAAGTACAAGTATCTGTAGTAAACAGTTTAATATTGTCACGAAGCAACAATCTATTATATAGTATATACATAATTACATATTTGTTAGTGTATACCAACTTTATCATGTGTCATGTATAATGGCTTTGAGAATCTCATGCCTGACTATATTATCACCTGTCCGCCCAACCATCTTGTTCTCTTGCTGTCCACTCAACCATCTTGTCATTTAAATGTCCACCCAACCATCTTGTTCTCTTGCTGTCCACTCAACCATCTTGTCATTTAAATGTCTGCCCAACCATCTTGTTCTCTTGCTGTCCACTCAACCATCTTGTCATTTAAATGTCTACCCAACCATCTTGTTCTCTTGCTGTCCATCCAACTATCTTGCTGTCTGCCTGACCATCTTGTCCTCTTGCTCTGTCTACCCAACCATCTTGTCCATCTTATCTGTCTGTCTGCCCAAACATTTTGTCATCCTTCCATCCCGCCATCATGCTGTCTGTCCAACCACCTTGTAATGTCATTGTAAAAGTATAAACCATAAGGCTATACCACAACTGTCATGTCTATGAGACACAAGAAAAAGTAAACACATTAAGCTAATGTCAGTTTTACAATGTCATCACTGACTGTACACTGTTGCATCCTTTATGAGTCCTTAACATTCACAAGTAGTCATCAGGTCCTACTTTTGTTAAGAGAGTATGCACCAACTAAGGTGTTAGTAATAGGCTTTGTATATTTTATTTATCGCGCATGTAAACGCACAATTTTGTGTATGGGAATCTTCAGGCGCGCTTGTTGCCAAACAAATGAGATGACGTTGCAGCTTGGATGGAACAAGACAGCATCTGTGTGAGACCTAAGGTCTATTATTATTCTAGTCCCAAGTGTTGGGCAAGTATTATTTGGCAACATGACTTATTGATGAAAGTCAGTGTCAGCTGTTACAAACGTAAGTCGTATTCCAGTCAGTTAAGAAATTGGAATTTTTAATATATATATATATTTTGTCGTGGCGTCACCCAAATGACATCTAGCTAGAACCTACGCTCTATGGTACTAGAATGGAGGAACTTGGGGAGTCTACTCACGGAAAGCTTACATGTATCTTAAAGGAATCATTATATTAATATGTATATTATTTCAATGAATCATTTGACTGCCGTCAAGCAAGTCACGGCTACAAGGAGAGGTTAATCAAGTATTGTATTTAACCTTTTTTATATGTGCAAAGGATGCCTGGATTATAAATGTTCAAAGGCTCCAGTCTAATTATTTACGAGGCTATTTAGGGAGGACAGATTTTAATATATATCTCAAAATAACGTGATGGATCATAATGAGGGTCTCTGTCCTTGACACAAGGTCAACCGTTATAGTATTCAATTGATGATCTAAACTACTGGATCATGTATGTACATTGTTATATGAATTTAAGTATCCGGCTATAAATTGCTCAAAGGATTTGGTCTGGAACTATCTAACTGAATTTTTGAAATGAAAATACTTTACCTGCATCATGTCGATTGAACTGTCAAACCATGTCGAATGTCTTGTCCCGTTCAAGTATATTGTAAAATAAACTATGTACCAATTTAAATCGACGAGTTCTCCCATGATCGTCTTGGCACTTGTTGACGTGCCCCAGTTGAAATTCCAGTTAACGGATTATCCCTTGTTAAAAATAATATTCGCGTAACCAAGTCGATCTAGATAGAAGTCATGCCGTATTGTGCACCATCAAGACACAACTACCACAAACAGATTTGACTTCTCCAAATGGTGGCAAATGACTTCTATAACATTATGAAATATTCAGAGATAAGTAATACTTAAAACTGTTAGCATTACTAAGTGATTACATTTAATATTTTGACTGGAGTTATGAGAATTTGTCAAGAAGTTACTTTTAAAAAAAAAAATGGATGCTTGCACAAAACAAGATTGAAATGGTATGACAAGAATTGCCGATATGGAACTGGTAAGAACCAGTCAGGTGCCAGTGGAACAGGAGATGAGAAGATGATGGATACGATAAACCTAATGATATGATTACAAGGTTGTCCTTGTTCTATAACCAAATGGTCAAAGTTAGGAGAGACCAAAAAACACACGGAGAACAGAACTGAAGACAGAAAGGAAAGAGACAAGGATGACATGGACAAACTTTGAGTGAATGGCACAGGACAGGATTTGGGCATGAGGACCTATGCTCCTTGGGGAGCTGAAGGGTGGTGATGATTACTATTCACATTTTCTTATCTGCCAAGCTGTGAACAAGATACTAGGATAGAAGTTCACAGCATCAAGATACTAGGATAGAAGTTCACAGCATCAAGATCTACAGTCACATTTTCTTATCTGCCAAGCTATGAACAAGATACTAGGATAGAAGTTCACAGCATCAAGATACTAGGATAGAAGCTCACAGCATCAAGATCCACAGTCACATTTTCTTATCTGCCAAGCTGTCAAGATACTAGGTTAGAAGTTCACAGCATCAAGATACTAGGATAGAAGTTCACAGCATCAAGATCTACAGTCACATTTTCTTATCTGCCAAGCTATGAACAAGATACACGGATAGAAGTTCACAGCACCAAGATCCACAGTCACATTTTCTTATCTGCCAAGCTGTCAAGATACTAGGTTAGAAGTTCACAGCATCAAGATTCACAGACACATTTTCTTATCTGCCAAGCTGTGAACAAGATACTAGGATAGAAATTCACAGCATCAAGATCCACAGTCACATTTTCTTATGTGCCAAGCTGTGAACAAGATACTAGGTTAGAAGTTCACAGCACCAAGTTCCAGTCCTATGTGTTACATCATATCTCAAAACTGAACACAAGTGGCAGAAATGATATATCCTAGTCCGAGCTGTGTCCAAAAATAATAAAAATAACCCACAGCATTCCACATATTAAATTTCTACAAATCAACTGTACAAGACTACATCACAAAACCATGGCAAATATATCATTTCAATTTGGGATTCTGTGATGAAATGAATCACCATTCTGATAAGCATTACAAGAATCTGATGACAAACTGAATGTTTGCCTTGCTAGTTCCCCTCTTGCAAAGTTCTCTCTGTCTCATCCTTGACGTCGGCTCCCACTGCCTCTGATATGTGCTCGTAGCCATTAGTTCTGAATAAGAACAACAAAGTTTAATCTCTCTCATAAATCAACAAAAGTGAACAAATGTTCATGTTTCTCATTCCCTTTCACATTCACATTTCACAAAAATAATTTAGTCTTTGTCATTCACTCTTATTTCTTTCAGCATAATGAATAAGTTGACACGTCTGTAGTAGACAGACGGGCAGTGATATCTGTGTCTTTCAGCTCTATACATCTGATTCCAGCAAGCCTTTTGCTCAGGTTAGCTTTCCCTAGCCTTTAGCAGTCCTCAGCCGACCTGCAAGACAGCAGGTAGTACAAAGGGGCAGAATTTTCCTTATCCTAGATGCCCAACCCTCCTTAGTTGCCTCTTAAACATACCTGATAGGGTAAAGTGTTACTATTCTTTGGGTCCCTTTTAGGTCCAAGTAACACACAGGTAACACCTAATGACATTAATAACCTACATTAGCTGATGCTCTACCATTCACAAATATGCTATTAGGTCTACACAAAAATAAAATAATATGCAAGCTAATTTTGTAAGTAAGAATGGATCAAAGAGAACTATACATAAGGTGACCAGACGTCCCGGTTTTTCCGGGACAGTCCCGGTTTTCGACCATTTTTGATAATTTGTCAAGACTTTTTTTCGATGCAATCCGGGACGCCAATTTGTCCCGGTTTTGGACGAATTTGCCAATTTGGCATAAATCTCACAGATTAAAAAAAAATTATTATTCCGTGGCTGACTTGAGGGAATTTTTAATTATTAGTGAACTGGCGCCGAAACAGCACAAGAGGTTGTCAGGACCGCGAATTAGTTTTGTAGTTCCAATGTGATATTCGCAGTTATTTGAAATTTTAGATAGTGGTAAATTACCAAGATTTTGCGTACGGTAAACGTTTATTTAATTTAAACGGTAAACTATTTGTGCATATTTTGTTATTGTTGTAAGAAAATGGTACCAAAGCGTAAATGCAGTTTCAATGAAGATTTACAAAAGGAATATCCGTTTATTAAAAAGAGTACATCAAACTTCAATGTACGATGCAATATATGTGCCTCCGGGTTTTCGATAAGCCATAGTGGACGTGGTGATATTAAGAACCACATAAGCAGTGAGAAACATTAGAGAGCCGCCGTTACAGCTGCATCAAGCTCGTCGTTAACCACTTTCTTCAGAGCTGATAAAATTGGTGACCAAGAAGAGCAATTAGCTGCTATAGAAGGCGCCTTTGCATACTATACAGTGCTACACAATCATATGGATTGCACATCAAAATTACTTCAGGTTACTTTAGAGCCAAAATTTGCATGTGCACGTACGAAAACAGAAGCCATTATTCGAAATGTCTTGGCACCCCATATTCTAAATGAGTTAAGGTGTGACCTAGAAAAGTCTACATTTATTTCTGTACTGACAGATGCATCCAACCACAAAGAATTCAAGATTTTTCCTTTGCTTGTCAGATTCTTTGATCACAGTAATGGAGTGAAAATTAAAATATTAGAGTTAAAGTCATTGCCAGGTGAAACATCTGATATTGTAAGTAGTTTTCTTAATGACTGCATAACTGAAAATGGTTTAGACAGGAAAGTAGTTGGATTATGCGCAGACAACACAAATTCCAATTTTGGAGGTGCTGAAAGGAAAGGACAGAACAATGTTTTCAAAAAACTGCAAGAAAACCTTGGACATGGTCTTAAAGGAGTTGGGTGTGCAGGTCATATTTTCCACAACACTGTTCGAACAGCTGCAGATGTACTGCCTGTTGATGTCGAGTTGATTATTGCTAAAATTTATCTACTCTTCAAATCATACACAGTACGAGTTGAAAGACTCAAGGAGTTTTGCCAGTTTGTGGAAACAGACTTCCAGATGATCTTAGGTTATGCTCAGACTAGGTGGCTTGCTCTGCTGCCTGCTGTTGAAAGGGTTCTTCAGATGTTCCTGCCTCTAAAATCATATTTTCAATCTCAAGACAGATGCCCAGTTTTTATACAGACATTCTTTGAAAATCCTCTATCTGAGGCATGGCTTGTTTTTGTTCACAGTCAGGCCTCTCCATTCCACGAAGCAGTACAAAAAATAGAGGGACAGACGGTCACTGTGTTTGAAGTCATTGACAGCATCAACAGGTTAAAAACTATTTTGAAGTCCAAACTGGAAGACTGTTTCTTGCCATGAAGAGTTAAGCTAATCCTTGAAAAGCTGGAAATGGAAGGACTTCCAAAGGAGGATGTGAAAAAGTTTCATGCTAGCGTTTCTTCGTTCTATGAAACATCTTTCAATTATTTGAATAAATGGGCTGCAAAAAATTTTCAAGACCTAGAATCCTACAGCTGGATAACGCTGAACAGAATACCAATTTGGGCAGATATTGAGATATCATCATCACTAGTGATTCAAACATTACCTTCAGCCCACTTTACAGAAACTGAAATTTATGACGAATATGTCTGTATGAAGCAGTTTGTTACTTCTCAGAAAATTAGTGAATGGAGTGCCAAAAAAAACATTGCCACCACAACGTTGGATTGAAATGGTTTCCCACTTCAAAAACAATAATGTGACATTTTCAAATATTTTGAAGTTGGCAGAGTGTTTTCTTTGATGAACAGCTTATGGGCAAGTAATAAAACACAGCCAGGTGTTGAAACTTTGAAAGCTATGTTGACAACCAAAGTGAACTGTGAGGAAGCATGTGTCGAGTTATTTAAGATGCTGCTTGCAAAGAAGGACCTATTGATAAAAATCCACTCATCTGAAAAGCACAGTAACTCAGCTTCACCTTAAGTAAGGATTATTGATGTTTTTCTCTCTTATTAGTTTAAGTAGTTAAACTTATACAGTAAAATGTATGTTATTCAATGTTATTCAAATGTATATTATTTTAAATTGACATCAACTTGATTTTTCCGGGACATGTCCCGACTTTTGACCTTTTCTTTACCCTTTTGTCCCGATTTTTTGCATTGAAATAGGTCAAATCCACTATTTTGTCCCGGATTAGGGTTTTGAAAATATGGTCACCTTAACTATACACAACTGTCCCAGTGGAGAAAGCGTAGTAAAATGTACAGTAGCCCCTTTACTCATAACTGACTTTCCTGCTGTTCCTTCTGTTGTGTTCTATTCTATTCTGCTTGTTGTAAGAGCTTTTTTTTGCCTAATCTGAGGTGGTGCCATAGGGAGCATCGCCACTTGGTGCGGTCAGCAGCTTCATCCTCCAAGGTGGCTGGTATGCCTTCATGTCTCTCTTGCACACATCTTTGAACCTCATCTGCAGTCGCCCAACTGCTCTTTTGCCATCTGCCAGTTGTCCGTATAAGATATCTTTTGGGATGCGACCATCATCTAGGAGGCAGACATGGCCAAGCCAGCTCAGTCTTCACTGCCTAAGCAGTATATACAAGGAGGCTAGCATGTGACTTTACTTCGACATTTCTCACTTTGTCCATCCAAGAAATAACAAGGCTGTGGTGTATTAACCATTGATGGAAGATATTGAGCATTCTTTGTTGTTTAGCATAGGTTGGTAAAATGTAAAGTTTGCACATTGTCACTGACCAATGTTGTTGTTAATCTTTATTACAAATTTTTTGGTGCTTGTTTTTATTACACCTTCAGCATCAGATGTACCAGCATCATATCTTGCATTGTATAATAAAACCAGAGAAGGATCAACTTATAAATAAAATATTAAAGAACATGACATTTAATGAAGACAATGACAGTAGCTGGGAGAAACACAGGACCTGTGGGGATCTACTTTCAAAACACTAAGCTTGGCTGAAGGTCTACCTTGAAAAAGTCATGTCTGTTTTCAGAGTATTTGGAATAATTACAGCCTGTATGTAATTGTTATCTCTGCCCGGACAATCTGCTTGGAGGGGTGGGAACATTGAAACTAACTAATGTTTTACAGAATGTTAGCTTCTCCACAAAGAAAAAAAATCACGTTCCTGTCTCATGTAGTTCAGATAACAGTGTTAGCGTGGAATGCAGTAGACATATCTTTAAACCTGAGAATACGCACTTTTAAATGCTGCTGGAAAAGGGCTAGTCTGAAATTTCTCTAATCATAAAATTCTTTCTCACCCCCCCCCCCTTTCATATACAGATCAAGCAAATCATCTTCTGCGACCTATCTTATGTTGACCCTGGATTACACCATTCTGCATATAAATTTGCATCACCTTTTTCCTTCCTTACGGAGAAATTTGTTTTACATGTTGAGGTTTCCCACCAGTAGTTTAAGTCATATTCTTTGTCTCCTTAGAAAACCCAGGGAAATACATGCAGCACATAGAAGCTCTGGGAAACTTCCTAGCCATTCACACCTACCTGAGAAGTTCTGCCATTTCCTTTTTGATCTTGCCAATGACAGGTGGGCCTTGATACAGTAATGCTGTGTATATCTGTACAAGACTAGCACCTGCCTTGACTTTCTCGAATGCATCCTGGCCACTGCTAATTCCACCAACTCCAACAATGGGGACTTGACCTTGACACAAGGTAACAGAAAATTAAGTTGAGACAAAAAGCAAAACCTAGCTCCTTAAGGATCATACGTCAGCAACACTGTAACTTGAGTATTATGAAAACATGCCAGGAAAGATGTCAACAGAGATAGGATTTTATTATTGACTCTCTGTCAATCTGGAATATCTTTTAAAAGTTTGCTTTGCACTGGATATGAGATAGAGGTGAGATTTAAAACATCAATCTTTTATCAACTTATGCAACATGTCTTTAATGTTCCTTTCAGATAGATAAAACCAGATGACAGTAACACTGCGGTAGCTCAGTGGTTAGTGCACTGGCTTCCTAGCTCGGTGGTCCATGGTTCGATCCCCAGTTGAGGTGGGATTTTTTAGACCGCAAACGGCTCCGGGGTCGACCCAGCCTCATGAATAGGGTACTGTGAGGATTTACTGTGATTTTATTTTTCAACAGGCCCCATTCTTCGTCTCCATGTAATTATTTGAGTTAACTCTTCTTCTTTAGGTAATTATTTGAGTATTTATGAGGAGTTACTGTGGGTTTTAATTTCAATTTTTCCCCAGTCCTCTTCTCTCTGTAAGTAATTGCGTTCACGTAGTCTTATTTTCTTTGTAAAATAATTGCGGTCATTTTATTGTATTAGGCGTTTGAGTTATTATTAGGCCGGGTAAAAATTTTCCGACGTTAGAAACACCTACCCGGGTTTAGACGGGGGGTGGGGGTAACAAAAGCACAATCCAGGTACGTCGAATCAACGCTCTAACCAATAAAATTTATTTTGGGTAACGCGAGCACTCCGAGAAATGATCTAACATGACGCAATAACATGCGCGCGAGCAGAATAAATATTACTCATGAGTTTGTTTGTGATTATCATTGGTGGAGGTCAGAGGTTATTATAATGCAGCAAGACTATTGGTTTAAGGGCGGCCCCAGAGGGACGCCATGCGATGACATATGGCGTGGGTTTTAGTGTCGTTTTTCTATGATAAATAACAGAGTTTGATCTTTAGCGCTCTCTTCGTTTCCAGAAAAATCAGGCGTGAATCTAAGCCGTATCGTTTGCTCAAACGAGAGATATTCGGTAACTGGGTATGTGTACAACTTAATTAACGTGGTAATAGAATCTTAGCACGATAAAGTAAAGTTTTTCTTCTGGGAGTTAATTTAAGTTGAGGGATTTGAAGTGCCATCAATTGCTATCTTATAGAAATAATATAAAAGTAAGGTGTGCATATAATTTTTTTTATGATAAGCTAGTAGTATCTTCGATTTGTGTAACGGCTTTTGAGATATTAACTGTGTGAGGACATCGCTTAGACACATGGGCGCTCTGTAGTATGTCGTAGTATTTGTGTAAATTCGCAATGCGATTATGATAAATTGCAGGGTAGATACACTAGTGATTTTATGTATTTTATTTAATTGTGTATTTAAATTGTTGTGTAGTCAGGAGACAGGGGGGTAAGAGATGTAATTAATATTACTGGGATTTAATATTTCCTAGAACGGTGTGTTTATATTGTGTAAATTTGATAACCTTCCCCTGGTCAGTCGTAAAAAGTAGGGCTTAGGAATTTTACTGAGGAATGTTTCGCTTCAAGGAAAGTAAATTGTTTTGACGCCTGCGGCTAGACTAGCGTAATAGATTAGGTCCGCCTGTGTCTGGGAGTTTACATACCAGACCGATATTAAGTAGGAGCGGGGGAAGAGAGAGGTGTGATTGTAAGTTAGTGACCCTGGGTTAGGAAGTTTGTTTATCGCTGTGCATAGTTGAGGAGGGGCAAGACGGGAGATAAGCGTAGTTGTGTAGGGAAGCTGTATTGATTTAGGGGAGAGGTATTTATTTAGTTGGTTATATGTCAGGAACAAGAATATGTTGAATTGTTGTACATTCGTTGTTAATTTTTTGTTTACAGCATTTTTCACGGCACACAGGGAGGGGTGCAAATTGCCTTACAGCTTGCCAAGATATTTGGCCTTCTCAGGAGTAGAAGGGTCGAGGCATCGCCAGAGGTGAAAGAGAACTGGTGACTCGGTAGTTACCGGCGCCAAGTACGTCTGCACCAGTAAAAGATAGCAGTTTTCATGCAGTGAAGCCCCATGCTTCAGCGGGAATGGGTGCATCTTTAAAATCCGGAGCTCTCAGCTCATTATACCACTCCACAGAGGCGCGTGGCCTGGAGGTTGGTTTTATATATATATATATATATATATATATATATATATATATATATATATATATACAGTACTTTGCAAAAAAAATGGCAGTCATATTTTCGCAACGCAGCACACTCATAGAAGCAAATAATAATAAAAACTGTATGTCCAGAGGAAGATTGGTATCTCCCCTATCTATTAACAGTGGTTTCAGTACAATATAATGTTGCCTTATCCAGCAAGGCAAGCCTGGATGCGGCGAGGCATACTTCCCACAAATGTTTGTAGGTAATTGTGAGTCAGACTGTCCCAGTATTTTTCAGCTACCTTCTTCAATTGTTCAACGTCTCTGAGTCCACTCTTTTTTAAATGATTCTTGAGTAGTGCCCAATCGTTTTCAATTGGGTTTAGATCGGGACTGTTGCTGGGCCACTTCAGCACTATCACATTCTTCTCTTGCAGCCATGCTTTGGGGGTATGAGCTGTATGATTTGGGTCATTGTCATGTTGAAATGTACACCCATCGGGGTACATGACCTGCATAAATGGCAGAAGGTGTCCCTCTAGTATGTCGATGTACCTTTCTTTCGTGAGAATTCCTATGAAAACACACAGTGGGGTGGCACCTCTTGCTGACACCCCTCCCCAAAGATGGAATTTCTAGGTATGTTTCGGTCGCTGGTACACAGGCGTTACAGAGCCTTTCGTCCAAATATTTATTTGAGCAGGATAAGATCAAACAGAACATTCATCTGAAAAAATCACATTGTCCCATGACAAATGTTGGTGTTCGTGGCACCAGTTCAAGCGCATCTGTTTGTGAGTCTCTGTGAGCAATGGTGACGAAATTACCCGCTTTTTTGTGTAATTCATCCTGTGTAGCTCCCGGTTGACAGTAGCATTAGATACCTCTGGGCTTCCCAACTCGATCATGCGCTGCCGTATGTTTTCTACACTCTTCATTGGCCCAGCCCGAACGATTTGGGCGAGACGCCGATGGTCCTTTGTGTCCAAAATTCTTGGCCTCCCACTACCTTCTTTTCGCTCGATTCCATTACCTGCATTTAATTTACTCACAACTCTGTAGACAGTCCGCTCAGGAATGTTCAAGGTTTTAGAAATGTTGGAACATGTTTGATTTCCTTCATTCCAAAGCTGTGAAATTAACATACACTTTGACTGTGTATCCATTTTCTGCCACTAGCATTAGAAATTGTCGTCTGCTCTATTATCAAGGGACGTTACTCTACTCTAATATTTTTTTTACTTTTGGTAGTGTTTGCTCACTTCAGTGGAGTGCAAATTTGGGGCAGAACATGCATATTTAATTAGATTTCAGCTTATTTAGCTGTGCAATATGACTGCCATTTTTTTTGCAAAGTACTGTATATATATATATATATATATATATATATATATATATATATATATACGGCCATAATAATGCCATTTGTCCCTAAACCCTAAGAGGGTTAAAGCATCCGCTAAAGTATTGTCAGCAGCAGTGAAGCACCTACATTCTGAATCAAGTAACCCATGCTTGATACCAAAGTCATCAGTTGCAGTAGTCAGGAACAGGAGAAAGGGTCAACATTCCTTTTCCGAATGCAAATCGAGAGATGGGGCGTAACGGAGACGTCACTCAGCTGGAGACAGAAGTTATAGAGGCAGTTAGGAAGTGGTGTTAGGACAGCCTCTGAGTTTGCACTGAAGAAGTCCGGTAGTGGACCAGTGCTTGTGATTTGCTGTGTAGGACAGTAGATAGTTCATTCAGATTGTGGAGACGGTTAGTTACGTCTGCTGCCGGACAGTGATGTTAGATTTTCATAATTTATATTAGGGTAGTTAGGAGTGGTGGCTCTTAAGTTAGAGACCCCCACCAAGTAGTTTTGTTGTTAATACTTAATTTTCTTCCATGCAGGTTGCAAAAGAGGGTGAAGGTGGTGGGTTATAGTGTATGTCATTTTAATTGTTCTGTTTATTTTCCAGGTTAGAGCGACCTCGCACGTTATTTATTTTGCTGTGTTATTTGATTTTTGTTGTATAATAAACTATAAATTTCACTAGATCAGTTCTCTATAACTATACTGTACGTATATGTTGTCTGTATAGTTGTGTCTGTGGACTTTTAGTGAAACCTTATCTCCTTTATGGTAGTCAGAGGTGGTGAGCCTTTAGCTATTAAATACATCAGAAGTGGCGAGGGAGAGTCAATCTAGGTTCTCACCTTTGAAGCTATAAGTCTCATCTTTCCACATTCACTGTCATTCTCATAAAAATCTATCTTCTCAGACTGTCTCATATTAGTGTCTTGTCCATACACTCAGACAAAACTCTATACTTAAATCCACTTTGTGAAAGGTACCAGAAAAACTCTGGGGAGGTTAAGGCGGCCGGCGTGATGCTGACCACATCACCCCTAGTGTGCCGATGGTCAAGAAAATATGTGCCTAACACCATATTCCCAATATGCCTCAATGGGCGTGTAACGGGATTCTTTTTAACATCTCATCATGAACAGCTTCCCTTGAGAAAAACAGAAACAAGAACTGTAGTAGTTACCTTTAGTGAGTGTGTACATATCTCGAATAGTCTCAAGAGACTTGTCCTTCAGTGGCCTTCCACTCAGACCTCCCACTTCCTCTCTGTTTTTGCTTTTGAGTGATGCAGGCCTTGACACTGTTGTGTTACTAATGATCAGTCCTTCAATTTTACACTGGATGAGACAAGAGAACGCATGTATTATAATACAGAAAACAAAGGTCAAGGAACATTCATACGACATAGAAACAAGGAAAGAGAAAAGAATAACATTTTTTTTAAAGTCAAAAGGATAAGACAAGAGAATATTAGTACAGAGTGATCCACTTGCTGGGTAACCTCTATTTTGTGAGATATCTGTGGAGAGTGTGAATATAGCAAAACTTGAGACAGCGAATGTGAGAAATTATGTCATGAGAGGCAAACTCCACTTGAGAAAATGCTGAAAATGTCAAACACCAAATACCAGGCACATTTCAACGCGACACTCCATACTGGTCATGGTAGCACAGTGGTTAGTGAACTGGCATCAGAGCTGAGTGGTCCATGGTTTGATCCCCAGCTAAGGTGGGATATTTTTTAGACCACAAACGGCTTCGGGGTCGACCCAGCCTCATGAACTTGGTACCAGAGCAACTCTGGGAAGGTTAAAGGCTGACCACATCACCCCCAGTGTGCCATTTGGTCAAGCCTAACACTATATTCCCAATATGCCTCAATGGGCATGTGACAGGATCCTTTACCATATCTTTGCCAATTTAACAAATATATTTCACAAAAGCAGGGTTGCATAGCGAGTGGATCACCCAATAGAAGAACAAAACACTATGACATGAGCTGAGGGCAAAATGAAAACAGGTTCAAACAATAACCTAACAGTTCATTTTTCATCATCTTTGTATGTGTGTGTGTGTTGCTTTTATTTTCTCAACAGTTTTCATTTGTTTGTCCTTGATAAAAAACTTTCTTTGCCCCCCCCACCAGTGGTGGCTCGTCACTCTGATGTATGGGGGTGCTGTAGTTTCGCAGTGCCAACCAGCGAGCCACCCCTGCTCCTTTGTTCTATTACGATATACACTACCTATTTTTTTCCCTTGTGACATTTAGTCCAGATGTTGTTGTTAAGCAACCCAACTTGTGAGCTTTTCTCGTGGCTGAATTGTGTTACATTTCTCAGCATATGTGTGTGTGTGTGTGTGTTACTTCTAATCTGAATAGATTTAACTTGGTTCAACCTAATCAAGTCCAGTTGAACACATACTGCCAGCCATCAAGAGTAATGTTATTTTGTTTGTTTGGATTATACTTGTATATAGCATACACAACCAATCCAATTCTGTAAACACTGGAACCTTGTAGAGAGCTATCATGTGTGGGATGTTCATAGAAATCTGTAACATCAGTAAATAGATTTCTACTTATATCACTGACATAGGACATTGGTGAAGGTTAGAATGAGTAGTATGGCTGTTAAGCATTTGTGTTCCATAGGGAGCTATGTTGTGTTGATTGCCTGTGAGATAGATGAGACCCAAGTTTTCACACTTGCTTTATGAAGATTACTTGAGTGGTAGTGAGTCAGTGTTTATTGTGACTGAATCTGATGGTATGACATCTCAATACTTTTGAGTGGTCAAGTATGATCTGAAAGCATTGTGAATGAGAGACAAGTCTTCAACATGCTAACTGGTAGTTGTTTGTTGGCTGTTGAGATGTGAGGATGTATGTAGTGTCTGTAGTTGTCTTATGTGGATCTGGGTGCTAAAAGTTGTTCTATGAGTCAATGTTGTTGTGACTTTGAATAGTTGAATATAAATTGTTTGAAGACCATGAGCCAGGAATTATTATATTCATGGCAAACATCATTTTAATTATACAATGGACTCATCAAATCAGATCTTACACTCTACCTGTGGTCTCATTATGACAGCTGCAATATCTTTCTTCTCATCATCACTTAAATCAGGAGCTATCTTGACCAGAAGTGGTGGTTTAGGGGAGACGGTCAGCCTGTCCCTCTCATCCACAACCTGAATTTAAAATGTTCAAAATCCATGCTGAACTTTAAAAAAAAATAAAACTGTGACCCATATCTCATTCTCTTAACACATTAACTACCGAATTGAAAAACACACTGTGGCCGAATAAAATTTTTTTCCATTTTCATCCTGTAGGTGTATGCACAAAGCTGTAGTTTTCGTAATTGTTTACAGATTGTTATGAATTACACGTCATTTTAAAGATAAATGTATGTACTATTACAATAAGCACCATTTGTAACTCTAATATAGGTTGTTGCTATTTAATGGCTGTCCGATGGCCGAGGACTTGCAATATTTTCACAATTATAACTGCTTGTGCCCCATCTCTATCAAAATCACTATTTCAATCAATGTGCACACCGTTTTCACTCTTGTCCTCGTCACTAGATCTATCACCTTCAATTTTTTAAACACGTTTCTAGCCTATTCAGCCGTTAGACGAGATGTACAAGCATTTTTTGTGGTCCTATCTCTAGTTGCCACGGTAAACAGTTTTACGCGATTTGGTAACTAACCCAAAACGCTGAAAAATATGAACGTAATATCAATTTTCCAGTGTTCTACAACAATCATGCTTTGGGAATTTGTTTTCCGGTGGCAAATTAAAATCTCGAACCAGATCAGAAAGTGTTTCAGTACATTTTTCATTCGCTTTATTACTAAAATTAGATTGACACTCTGAGCGGTTCACGGTCCAAATAATAGGATTTCAAAAGCCGGTTCCACCGGCTCGCGGTAGTTAATGTGTTAAGACTGAAAATATTATTTGTTGTCCAGGTGCCTAGGTTGCTTGTGCATCTCTATGTGCGAGCAAGAATACACAACAAGTCAAAAGTTGTAATTGTCTTTCAAGGAGATGAGAACTGAAGACCAAAATGAAAATGATGATGAAACATGGAAAGACCTTGAGTGGATGGCACCGGACAGAAAGACTTGACATATGTTTGCTGAAGGCCTATGCTCCTTGGGGAGTTAAGGAGTATTGACTGAACTGTATATCAAGAAATCAAAGCATAGATAAGCTAAATGAGTCTCCAGTACTCTTCTCTCTCCATGTGTTTGTCTGTGTCCCTCTATTTCTCTTATGTTGAGGGTAAAGCTGTCAATAAGTTTCCTCAATGTGTCCTATCCATCGCCAGAGCCTTCTTCTCATCAGTTCCACATTAGCAATCTTGTCATACCACTTCAGTTCTTGTTTTCTACACAAGCACTCATTTATCAAAGTCTGTACGATCTTGGTTGTTGTTTCACTTCAGTGTTACCAATACAACATTCTTGTAAGGTAAGCAATCACCATGCCCCATGTTTGTTAGCATTTATTAATAAACAGTACTGGATGAAATAAGTAAGGAAGGCACTAGAGGCCACAGATATGGTTTTACAGAAGAATGTTAAAAATACCATGGACAGCCAAAAAGAGTAATGAGGATGTCCTGAAAGAGGCCAATGCACAAAGGAAACTTATTTCACAAGTTAGAAAGAAGCAATCCACATTTTTTGGGGCATGTTATGAGAAGAGGAAAGCTGGATTATATCATAAATAACATAACAGCAAATAAGGTTGAAGGAAAAAGAGATAAGGGAAGACAAAGAGAGCAAATAGTGGACAGTGTGACATCGTGGCATGGAAAGAAGTCACCAACAGAATTGATAAGTTGTACTGAAGACAGAAAGCTGTGGAGAAACATGATCTCCTATCCCACTAGGCTTGTAGTTGATGATGATGATGATTGGATGACATGAGAGATTCACCAGAAGCCATTACAAAATCCTATAGATAATCAAACTGTTGCGGTCAGTTTGCTGAATCCATAGTATGTTAAAATGTACCTGGTTAATTTTGGAGACTTTAATTTAATAGTTTCTTGATCAAAGGGGAGGTACTCGTGTTTTACTGGGATTGTAGTTAACAGTGGTGGTTGTCCCACTTGTCTGTTAACCCAGCGTATAATTTTAGAACCGATGTCAGCTTTTCCTGACATGTTCACCCATCTGAGTTTAGCTCAAGGGTCTAGGGTCACGACGCATGCGCGAAGATTCTGGCGCAATTTAAGACATCCTGTGTTAGGGAGTCGAGCTGTAGTTTTGAAAGGGTCAAGAGAGTTTTGGGGAAAGTCCTCTGTGTGTTCGACCAAAGTGGTTAAAGATTGTTCCCCAATGTTATATTCTGATGCGCCTAGGAGGCGAGTGAGTTTTTGTGATATTTATTCTGAGGGACATTAAGGTAATTTACCCTTAAAACAGTTTCTTTATTGCCAGAATGATATATGACTTTTTGTAGCCAGCTAGCGACTTTTCCCTGGGCGGGAAAGAGTCCATCTATGTGTCACAAAGTTACCCCTGTGAGGGTAACCAAAGAGAGTTATCTGTGAGGTGCCGGCTTTGTCAATGGCTCAGATTCGCCTGGCACCCGGTTGAAGATGAGCAGCAGGAGTGGAGAAGGTGAATATAAGACTTTGGGATGAATTCCCAGCATATAGCCCCAGTGATTCTGGATCTCGTGACATATACCTCCTACCACTCTATCTCCCCCTCTATATACTAACGAGCCCCCACTCCCCTATTACACTGAGTGAACAGAAGAGAAAGAGAAGAAGAACAGTATGTCTCTTTCGCACACTTTCGTTCCTTCTCTATATATGTGATAACGTGGGTTGGTAAACACAACTACAACATTTATTAATGTTCTGAAATATAACAACATTCAATTACACTGATACAAATGCAACTAGAAATAACATTAACTATCCCTGTGAAGAAAGATATTAGTTAATGCAAAATACACAAATGAATCTAAAGTCTACCCTATGTGATGATGATGAATTTAAGTAACTCCTAAATACTAACAAAAAGGATATCTTGTGTTTCTTGGTCTCTTGCTAACTGTCAATAAACTCTGGTTGTTTGAACACAATGGACAAGTCTTTGTCTGCCTACAATAACATTGGACGGTTCACTCGATTTCGCCAGGTGTCCACGGCTTGTATTTTTGTCTTTCACAATGCCTGTGTTGACATTGTCCCGAGCGTCCGAGGTGTCTTATTCATGGGTGAGGTTGAACACAATGTTAGGCGGGTGAGACTTCGTCTGTTATGCAGATGTCCTTTTGTTGTCTTGGTATTTTGCTTATGTGGTGACGATGATGGAAATATGTTGTATACTGCATGTAATTTAGGATCTCGATAAATTTGGTAGGCACTGGGGTTACAAAATCTCCCGTCTGCTCTTGCAGCTTTTGATCATAGTTTCTCAAAGGCACTTGTTGTAAAAAATCATCCGTTGGCGACTGCCACTTCAGATCATTAAATTTCTCAAAGGCACTTGTTGTAAAAATCATCCGTTGGCGACTGCCACTTCAGATCATTAAATTTCACGTGGACAGCTATTTAGAAATGCAGCAATCCTTCTGGGTATTTTCTGCTTTCTTTTTGGGTGGGTAGTCGATGATAGAAAGACCCTTCACCGCCTGGTAAATTCCTTTCTGACCCCCGTGGAGTATTGGTAGGTTGTTGCCGTTAATTACGTGTGAGATGCGTGTCGTCGCAGTATCTCGGTCGGCCCTACTCTAAAGCTTGTCCTGTGATTAACGCCAACCACGTAGTAGACTAAGGATGAGTATCTCAAATGGTCCCTGTCTCTACCACTTGGTGTCCCTATACGAATTTCACTGACACAATGTCTTGATTCTTTCTTGTGAAATCTAGAACCCACGTTTTGGTTGGCGGAATGGTTTCTCTTACCAATGCCAAGCAATGAATCTAGTTGGGTTATATATCGTCTGAATCGCCTAGGGCGATTTTTTTCGGGTTCGCTTCCTGTGTCATGTGAAATTTCGTTTGTTTTCCTAAAGTCAGACATTCCGTCCTCAAACTGTGTAAAATTTCCTGTATTATTTTGCTATGGTCGCTCTCATATTTTGCTTATCCGAGACAACTTGTCTGCGTTCGTCTTTTGGGGCACGTACAGTGTTGTTCTTCTCGTTATAATTTCGTATTCATACTGCTTTCATGTTGCCCTTGTGCAGACTTTAAGTCTCCCTTAGTCACAACAATACTTGGTTAACATGGCCCTGTGTAAACATATCCGCAACTTAGTATCAATTATTCCGATAGTCTGTTGGTGCAATGTCCGCGTGTTGTGAAAACATTTCAGGTGAATGTTGTTGCGTGCTGTCTCAGTGTTCTGTAAACATTACATTCTACGGCTAGCCACAATAATATTGCTTGTACCTTCCTGCCTTTGTGAAAACACAACCGAGACGTTGAAGCGATTACCTCAATAATCTGTTGACCCACTGTCTATTGTTATGTAAACAGTCCATGCGAAATTGGTCGGATTACCACGATTGATGAAGACGATGTCTGGTTTTAAGAATTAAAATGCAGACTTACTCGCGTCCCGTGACATATGTCCCCCACACAAAGTCTTAGCTTGGGAAGACTCCTGCGAGTCAGGATGCATTTTCCATTCCCTATTGTCGGCTGATGTTATCTCTTCGCTATTAATATCCTCCTCATCTTCCTTGTTCATTCCTTCTGACATGGAGGTCGGGTGGCGGCTTAGGAAGTCCGCTCCCACGTTTTCTTTTCCTGGGATGTAGTCGATGTGAAAGGTGTATGGTTGCAGAACCAGCGACCACCTCATGAGTCGGGAGTTTAAGTTTTTCGAGGCAGCCAAAAATGTTAAAGGCTGGTGGTCGCATTGTAGGTTGAATTTCCTGCCGTATAAGTAGGGTTGAAATTTCCTCACTGCCCATACTAACGCCAGGCACTCTTTCTCAATTGTCGAGTAATTTTTCTCCGCTTTATTTAGTTTTCTGCTGGCGTAGGCGATTGGGAAGAGCGAGGCGTCCGTCTCGCTGTGCGCTTGTAGTAGCGTCGCTCCTAGACCGACGTTACTCGCATCCGTTCTCAGGGTGAACTCCTTGGTAGTGTCTGGTAACTGTAAGATTGGTTTCGCCGTGAGTTTCTCCTTTAACAGGGTGTAAGCCTGCTCGCATTCAGAATTCCATCTTACTTTATCTGGGTTCCCTTTCTTCGTTAATTCTGTCAATGGTGTGCAAATGCTGTTAAAATCTTTGATGTATCTTTGATAAAACCCACAAAGAGATACAAAAGATCTTACGTCCTTTTTCGTGGACGGTCTGGGTGCCCTTTTCATCTTCTCTATGTTCTTGTCTTCGGGTACCATTGTTCCCTGCCCTATAGTATGCCCCAAAAAATCAAGTTCTGAATATGCTAACTGGCACTTAGTTGGCCGCGCAGTTAAGCCTGCTTCCTTCAGTCTCCCCAACAGCTGGGCTAGGGCCTGTACATGTTCCTCAAATGTTTCCGTGGCAATCAAAATATCATCCATGAAATTCTGTATTGCGTCATTCCCCAGAGGATCTAGTAGTTTCCTCATCATTTTAGTAAAAATTCCCGGAGCATTGCTCAACCCAAACGGTAAAACGTTGAATTCGAAGTGGCCTTCCGGCGTGCTGAAGGCCAAAAGAGGTCTGACGCCCACTTTAACTGGTATCTGGTAATACCCTTTGCTGAGGTCTATCTTGGAAAAGTAGCATGCCCGACTCAGCTTTGCAAACAACTGGTTGGTATCGGGTAGTGGCTCTGGGTTAAATTGCGTAACCGCGTTTAGTCTCCGATAATCAATACACAAGCGATGTTCACCGCTAGGTTTCCTCAATAAAACCACACTGGCATTGTATGGGGATTCTGACCTGGAGATAATTCCTTCTTTCAACAAATAGTCGATCTCTTGTTTCAATGCAGTGGCCTTCGCGTATGGTAAAGGATAATTCTTTGCCCGGATTGGGTTGTGATCCGTCAGGCACATGTCAAACTCGACCAATGATGTTCGGCCCGGTTTATCAGTGAGTGTTTCTTGGTGGTGAGCCAAAAGCTGTCGGATCTCCTCCTGTTGTCCTTCTGCGAGAGAGGGATTGATCTGGGCATCTGAGTATGACTCTCTCGACTCTATAGGATATTCCACTGACGACAGAGGTTCGTGAGTCATTTGGGTGGCTACTGCTAACGCCATTAGGTGCGCAGATTCGCTAGGGGGCCTTTCCAAATATTTCTTCAGTAAATTGATGTGATACAATTTCTGCTTCTTCTCCACTTGTATCTTGTAATTGGTTCGAGAGACCTTCTCGACCACTGTGTATGGTCCTCGCCATCCAATCTGTAATTTGTTCTGTGAACTGGGAAGTAGGAGCAATACCTTCTCTCCCACTACCAGTTCCCGATCCTTAGCCCTCTTGTTATATTGCCGGGCGTGCTTCCGCCTGGCTTCTTTCAGGTTTGTGGTCGCCAATTCCCATCCCGTTTTCAGTCGTTGTTTGAGCTCTGTAACGTACTGGAACGCCGTGGTGACCGTTTCATCTGCTTCCTTGTCCGTCCAAGTCCTCAGTAACGCTTCTAATGGCCCTTTTATTGGCCTACCAAATAGTAGGGTGGCTGGGGGATATCCGGTGGACGAGTGCGGTACCTCTCTGTATGCGAATAGTGCAGCCGGTAAGTATGTGTCCCACGTCTCCGGTTTTTCCTGCGCCAGTTTTCGGATCATATTGGTGAGGGTCCCGTTAAATCTTTCTACGCTGCCGTTGGACTGTGGGTGATATGGTGATGAGAATACGTGCTTGGTTCTGAATATCTTGAGCACTTCCTCTGTCAACTTTCCCCGAAACTGTGACCCATTGTCCGTGAGGATTTGGTTAGGAAATCCCACTCGAGTGAAGATTTGCAGCAGGGCCTCTGCTACATGTACTGAGTCACAAGCGGGTAGGGCTATAGCTTCCCCCCACATGGAGCATAAATCCACTAAGGTAAGAATGTGGGTATTCCGCTTCTTCGTCCTCAGCAGTGGTCCAATTAAGTCGACCGCAACTCTTTCGAATGGGACCCCAAAAATTGGCATCTCACCCAGGAGTGCTGGTGTTGTCCAATGTTTAGGCGCCACGCGTTGGCATTCGGGGCATGACCGCACAAATCGATCAATGTCGCCTGTGATGCCTGGCCAATGGTAATGGCTAGTTATCCTTTGGGCTGTGGCTCCAATCCCCATGTGGCCACTAAACGTAATCGAATGTCCCATCTCTAATATTTGGGTTCGGTATGGAGTGGGTACTACCAGCTGAGTATGTTCCTGTCCGTGCTTCCCTGCTTTACGGAACAGTAGGCCTTGCTTGCAATAAAAGTCTCCTGGTTTTGGCGGGCTATTCCCTTTCAGTACCTTCCGAAAGCAAGGTTCTAACGATCTGTCGACCTTTTGAGCTTGCTTCAGTTCTTCTGGGAGTGGATTACGTGTGTTCTGCGCACTCTCCTCTTTCTTTGCTTGGCCTCGTGTCTGCACTGCTGCTACAACTTTCGGCTTAGGGGGATTCCCTAAGAATACATATTTGCAGCCAAGGATGACATCATAAATGGGATCTTCGAGGACGGCCGATCGTATTTCTCCCGATACAAATCTTGATTCTATCTGAATTCGCGCAATGGGCACCGTTAAAGGGGGGTTGCTTTTGACTGGCCCCTGGATCTCTATTGTTTCCTCGGTCAAGTGTTCTGGTTTGACCAGCCTAGCGCTGATGACCGAATCAAACTCCAAGCCCGTATCATATAAGCAGTTCACTCTTTCTCCATTTACGACCACTTCGTCCACCACTGCCGGATGTGATTTTTCCCCCTCTTCTTTCCGAGCCTCTTTGTCCTTCGTTGTTCGAGTTTCTATACACGCCGCGCGCTGGGGAGGCGGGCGGTTTCGGCACTCGCTGGTGTAGTGATTTTTCATACGACAAAACCTGCACCATTTATCCCCTTGTCTCTGGTTCTGAGCAAAGGTGTGATGTTGAGTTTCCTGTCTTTGGGGATTACGAAGCGAGTTGTCCTTCTTCCCCTGATACCGGTCAACTGGGCCCTTCTCCACCTTATTAAGGAACTCCTTGTCCTTAGGTCTTGGTTGGAACTCCGGATGTTTCTTCCGGGTGCCTTGGGTTTCCTTCAAAGCGCTCTGGAACCGTTCTGCCAAAACCAGAATGTTTTCTAGTTTTTCTGCACCATTTTCTATGAGGAACTTTCTCATCTCTGAGGACATCGAATCTTTGATCTGTTCAATCATGACCAATTCTTTGAGTCCCTCGAAGGTTTGCGTAAATTCTCCTAGTTTCATCCATTTGAGCAGATATCCTTCTAACCTTGCCGCAAATTGCGGATACGTTTCGCCATTTTCGCGCTTAGTTGTTCGGAACTTGTGCTGGAAGGCGCTTGCTTGTAATTCAAAGCGTACCAAGAGGGCTTTTTTCAAAGTTTCATAATCGTCTTGTAAGCCCTCAGGTAATCTGCTAAAGACGTCATATGCTATACCCCGGAGTCCTTGTGACACTTTAGTATTCCAGAGGTTTTCCTGCAGGCCATAGCTCCTAGCGGTCCGTTCAAACCGGTCTAGGAAGTCGGCTATATTGTCATTTCGTTCCGAGAATACTTCCAGCGGAAATTTCATGGCCTGATTATAATGTTGGTGCGAAGACGTTGTGCAGTCTGACCTGGGCGAAGCCCCTGCCCCTTCATCTGCGTGCGACTGGGTTCTATGCTCCCACTCTAGTTGTCTCATCCGTAGGTCATGCTCTCTCTCTCTCTCAGCTTCTAATTTCTTGGCTTCTCTCTCCTCCTTCTCCGCTGCTAATGTCAATCTTCTTTGCTCTACTTCTGCTGCTAGTTTATCTTTTCTCTCTTGCTCTGCAATTTTGTCTTTTCTCTCTTGCTCTGCAAGTTTGTCTTTTCTCTCTTGCTCTGCAAGTTTGTCTTTCTTAATATACTATGAATATCTAATCTTAATATCTAATATGAATATCTAGTTATCTAATACTCTATTCTGTGTTCTTTCCCTCTACCTAAGTAGAATAAGGAACAGTATAGAAGACAGTGAATAGGTTTATACAAAATTTGCAAAAAAGAATTATTTAATGTTTTAGTCTAGGGCAAGTCCCAAGGTATATTCCGGACTGCAGCCCACAATTATGTCACAAAGTTACCCCTGTGAGGGTAACCAAAGAGAGTTATCTGTGAGGTGCCGGCTTTGTCAATGGCTCAGATTCGCCTGGCACCCGGTTGAAGATGAGCAGCAGGAGTGGAGAAGGTGAATATAAGACTTTGGGATGAATTCCCAGCATATAGCCCCAGTGATTCTGGATCTCGTGACATATACCTCCTACCACTCTATCTCCCCCTCTATATACTAACGAGCCCCCACTCCCCTATTACACTGAGTGAACAGAAGAGAAAGAGAAGAAGAACAGTATGTCTCTTTCGCACACTTTCGTTCCTTCTCTATATATGTGATAACGTGGGTTGGTAAACACAACTACAACATTTATTAATGTTCTGAAATATAACAACATTCAATTACACTGATACAAATGCAACTAGAAATAACATTAACTATCCCTGTGAAGAAAGATATTAGTTAATGCAAAATACACAAATGAATCTAAAGTCTACCCTATGTGATGATGATGAATTTAAGTAACTCCTAAATACTAACAAAAAGGATATCTTGTGTTTCTTGGTCTCTTGCTAACTGTCAATAAACTCTGGTTGTTTGAACACAATGGACAAGTCTTTGTCTGCCTACAATAACATTGGACGGTTCACTCGATTTCGCCAGGTGTCCACGGCTTGTATTTTTGTCTTTCACAATGCCTGTGTTGACATTGTCCCGAGCGTCCGAGGTGTCTTATTCATGGGTGAGGTTGAACACAATGTTAGGCGGGTGAGACTTCGTCTGTTATGCAGATGTCCTTTTGTTGTCTTGGTATTTTGCTTATGTGGTGACGATGATGGAAATATGTTGTATACTGCATGTAATTTAGGATCTCGATAAATTTGGTAGGCACTGGGGTTACAAAATCTCCCGTCTGCTCTTGCAGCTTTTGATCATAGTTTCTCAAAGGCACTTGTTGTAAAAAATCATCCGTTGGCGACTGCCACTTCAGATCATTAAATTTCTCAAAGGCACTTGTTGTAAAAATCATCCGTTGGCGACTGCCACTTCAGATCATTAAATTTCACGTGGACAGCTATTTAGAAATGCAGCAATCCTTCTGGGTATTTTCTGCTTTCTTTTTGGGTGGGTAGTCGATGATAGAAAGACCCTTCACCGCCTGGTAAATTCCTTTCTGACCCCCCGTGGAGTATTGGTAGGTTGTTGCCGTTAATTACGTGTGAGATGCGTGTCGTCGCAGTATCTCGGTCGGCCCTACTCTAAAGCTTGTCCTGTGATTAACGCCAACCACGTAGTAGACTAAGGATGAGTATCTCAAATGGTCCCTGTCTCTACCACTTGGTGTCCCTATACGAATTTCACTGACACAATGTCTTGATTCTTTCTTGTGAAATCTAGAACCCACGTTTTGGTTGGCGGAATGGTTTCTCTTACCAATGCCAAGCAATGAATCTAGTTGGGTTATATATCGTCTGAATCGCCTAGGGCGATTTTTTTCGGGTTCGCTTCCTGTGTCATGTGAAATTTCGTTTGTTTTCCTAAAGTCAGACATTCCGTCCTCAAACTGTGTAAAATTTCCTGTATTATTTTGCTATGGTCGCTCTCATATTTTGCTTATCCGAGACAACTTGTCTGCGTTCGTCTTTTGGGGCACGTACAGTGTTGTTCTTCTCGTTATAATTTCGTATTCATACTGCTTTCATGTTGCCCTTGTGCAGACTTTAAGTCTCCCTTAGTCACAACAATACTTGGTTAACATGGCCCTGTGTAAACATATCCGCAACTTAGTATCAATTATTCCGATAGTCTGTTGGTGCAATGTCCGCGTGTTGTGAAAATATTTCAGGTGAATGTTGTTGCGTGCTGTCTCAGTGTTCTGTAAACATTACATTCTACGGCTAGCCACAATAATATTGCTTGTACCTTCCTGCCTTTGTGAAAACACAACCGAGACGTTGAAGCGATTACCTCAATAATCTGTTGACCCACTGTCTATTGTTATGTAAACAGTCCATGCGAAATTGGTCGGATTACCACGATTGATGAAGACGATGTCTGGTTTTAAGAATTAAAATGCAGACTTACTCGCGTCCCGTGACACTATGAATACTAGTAATGGAGCTCACGAAGTATTCTAATATTATATGCACTGGGCTGGTGTATGCCCGAAGAACTTTACAGGTGCTGTATCCCGCTATCTGCGGTGATACCATTTAAACAAGGTTTGACTCACCCTGTTTGTTATCGAAACACCACAGAGGCCATCATATCTATAAGCCCGCCATATTGCGTGGCCTGCTGTAGACCCATATATATCTGACTTACTGATGTCAGAAAGGAGTTGTGTAAACTCACATATTTGCTGTATTTTGCTGTAGCTGACGAAGGTGGAATTGTACGAGATCAGCTTTATTATATACATGCACCACTGGCTGATGAACTGTATTCATACATGCTATGTCCTGAATTGTCAATGACTATTTTATGTTGATGTCGGCGTACCTGTCGTTGTGTTGTATTAAAGTCAATCAAACGTCAGAGGTGTTCCAAGAACTATGTGAATTACTGCATGTAATTACTACAACAAGTGTGATGTCATGTAGATGCATTGTCTTCCACGAACTTTCATACACGCATTTGCATTCATTGAGGTTTACTCACACTCTATATTAATACAACACCTCAATACTTTCAAGTCATCCAAATGAATGCCAGCATTGTTGCGGCCAACCAGGGCCTGTATATAATTATGCCCGCCTGTGGGGCTTAGAATTGTTCCCAACATTGATACTGGACATTCTTCAACATTCAACTCTACATTTACAGTGGCCAAACTGAGCCTGTCCTATTTGTGTCACGGACACCTGTTACGCTTGGACGAACACAGACCATTCCTGACTGTTTACATGTATAGTGGTCAGTACGGGCTTCTACATTACGGGCCTTTACATTTATGGTATCCAGTGTGAGCCTTCTACCTCAAGAACAGCTAGTTACAGTTATGGTGGCCAAGTTTTAGCCATCAACACAGACACTGCCATACTGACCAGCACCAACCAGATTACAATGTCTGGAATAACAGGGCCGTGTGAATCTGATACAATGACCTTGACACATATCCGGAAAGTTACATGGCAGAAACACTGCTGTTGGCGATGGGAGAAAGAGGTTCAGTGATCACTTCAGGATATGATCCACTAACACAAATGGATCAATGAACACAAGTGGGCCAACTATGACAATCAAGTCCAGAAGCACTGACACATAAACATCACCACAATTATCATTTTCCTGTTCACTCCCCATGGAGGATGCAGCCTAAGCTGCAGCTGGTCCAGAAGCATGAAGCCTGCACCAAAACATTCATGTGTTCTAACTACAGTGGTTTCTGTAACAATTTGTGTTAGATGATGAAGTTGCCAAAGAATGAGAAGTCAGTGATCGACAATGCCATTGTTAGGAGGAGCTCATTCAAATATGTCCGGGATGCTAGAGTCTGGAGGGGACCAGAGATTGGAAGTGATCACTACCTGCTTACAATCAAAAGAACAAATGAAAGAGTTGCTCAGCCTAGGAACTGCCCAACATCATGCAAGAAACCAAGTAAACAAACGGGAGAAATGAGCATTAAGACCTACAAGCTGAGAGAGCCAGACATTAAGACAAGATACCAGGGGCTTACTGCAACAGTGGTGAGAAACACAGAAGAACAACCTGATGACTTGGAAACCCTCTGGCTTCAGTTCAAAGACATCATAAAGACAGCTGCTTCAGAAGCATGTGGTGAAGTCCGACTTGGGAACAAGAGAAAGAGGACACCTTGGTGGACAGAGGAAGTCAAACAGAAAATAAGAGAGAAGAAAATGGCATGGAAACAATACTTAGGAGCTAAAAACACAGCAGGACAAATGGAGAAATGTAGAGAATATGTGATACTCAGAACAGAAGCAAAGAACACGGTGCTAGCAGCAAAACAGAAGTCCTGGGAAGAATTTGGAGAAAAGCTAGAAAAAGATGCGCAAGAAAATCATAAATTGTTCTATAAGACCCTAAAGAACAAGAGGAAAGAAAAACAATGCCCTCTCAAATTTATAAAGGACAAGCAAGGCAAATTGCTTACTGCCCTGAAGGAAGTAACGGAAAGATGGAAAGAATATTTCTCAGAACTCCTTGATGGTGAGCAAGGTCAAGCATCAGAAATGATAACCACTAGCACAGAAGAGGAAACCAATGGTGATGAAGATGACATAAAGATGGAAGAACTGAATGCAGCACTGGAGAAAATCAAGATGGGCAAAGCAGCAGGGCATGATGGTATAACACCAGAAATGGTTACGTACATGGGAGCATCAGGCGACCTATAACTCTTAAGGATCCTACAGGCAGCGTGGTGCAACAAGACCATACCAAAGGATTGGGAGATTGCCATCATAACACCAATTTTCAAAAAGGGTGACAATCGACAATGTGGAAACCATAGAGGCATATCCCTTCTCAGTCCTAGAGCAGAGACTCCGACGCCTTGCTGAGCCAAATTGGATGAGGTCCAGTGCAGATTCCGAGCTAACCGAAGTACTCTAGACCTAATCTTCACACTCAGACAGCTGAGTGAAAGGGCCCTTGAGTATAAGAGTGAGATCCATCTTTGTTTAATAGATCTGGAAAAGGCGTTTGACAGGGTCCCATGGAGCAAACTTTGGGACTGTTTGGCAAGGAAGAACATTCCAGTACCTTTGATTCATGCTATACAGAGCTTCTACAAGTCTTGCAGAAATTATGTGAGGACAGCAAACCATAAGTCAGAAGCGTTCAGGACCACCACTGGTGTAAGACAAGGTGATATCCTGTGACCTTATTTTTTCATACTCCTCATGGACGATGTTATCAAGGCATGTAAGGACAGAACAAGAAAGTATTCAGTGGGGTACTGGAAGATGAGACAGGTCTGTATTTCAGAGCTGGCATTTGCTGATGATGTTGCCTTGATTGCTAAATCAGAGGCACATCTCCAATCCAACCTGCAAGTCTGGAAGGAAGAGCTGCAGAAGAGAGGGATGGTCATAAGCAGCTCTAAAACAAAAACCATGGTGATATCACAAGAAGAAAGAAGACATCAGATTAAGCTGGGAGAACAGGTCCTGGAGCAGGTCGACCACTTTAAATATCTCGGAGCTATTATAGACCAAAAGGAAGGCATCAAAGAAGAGTTGGCCACTCGAAAAGCAGCAGCTGGGAGACTTTTTCAGGCCATAAAATGAGAATTCCTCAGCAAGAGAGAGGTTGGTAAGAAAACAAAGATAGCTGTATACCGCTTCACCTATGTCACAGTCTTGACATATGGATGCGAGTCATGAGCAATGACTACAACCCACAAAAGCCAGATCCAAACCTCAGAAATGAGGTATCTGAGGAAGGTGGATGAAGTAACAAGAAGAGACATGGTCCGCAACCTGACGATAGATACGTCAAGGCCTAAAATCCCACCCCCTGCAGACCCAAGTAGAACAGTCCCAACTAAGATGGTCTGGCCATGTCTGCTGAATGGGAGAAGATCGGCTACCATGACAAGCATGGGAAACAAAGAGCCAGGGATCCAGACCCCCAGGATAACCCAGAGTCCACTGGGAGGAAAACATTAGACAATCTTTGAAGGATCGAGGACTAGAATGGAACAAGGCCAGGAGGAAGACAGCCGATAGGATAGTCTGGCGCACTCTCTTCCAAACCTCTATACCTCACGGTAGAAGGGGAACGACTAAGTAAGTAAGTTGCCAACCCCATGAAAAACATCACTAGTAGCCTTTGATGACAAGCCTAAGGCAACAGTAGGCTTATTCTTTATTCGGGGACTGAAGACGCAGCAACAGTGATAAATGCAGTCAGCGACTCATAGCTTGACTGCTTGCGTCAGCTAACCAGAGCTGACCAAGACCCTACTCCACCTCAAAGTGGTGGTCCTGGAAACAGGCTGCATCACTGCAGTCTGGCCGAGAGAGTAGGGATCCAAGCGGGAAGGCAAACCTGGTACCAAAAATGCCATGCTGAAAAAAGATGTGTCGGGCCGAAAGGCGCAAATATCACAGCTTCACTGTAAACGGCGACACAGTGTAGCTTACGTCCTATTCAGGACGAATGCAGAAGAGGAAGATTCTTTATTCATTTCATCACAGACCCATGTGAACTACCTGGGGTAAAAACATTAACAAATGAAATATTTGGTATGGTCACATAATAACCATGGGGTAAAAGCATTAAGAAATGAAATATTTGTTATGGTCCCAGAATAACCATAATAACTAATGGAATGTATGACAGTACATTTATATACTTATTATTAGTTTCATTAACAACCCAATCTGTCACAAGAGACAACAAATCAACTATGAGAATAGGCTCACATTCATCTCTTTCTGATGGGGAGGGTAAAGAACATTTGGCTGGATGAAGGGAATGAAGATGGAGTAAATAATGGTTGGGAACAAAAATCCACTTTGTCAGTGAGATATAATAAATAATAATCAACAAGAAATGTCTAAAAAAAGACAACAAAATGCACAGTTGTTTTGTGTTAACCACATCTGACTTTGTAAACCAGATAAGAAACATGATCAGACTGACTTCAAATTTCATTTAATGACCAACAAAATGTTTGAAAACTTAGTAAAATCCAACATTCTTACAGCATGAAATAATGGTAGATCAAACCAGAGCTCTTACCTTGTTTAATAAATCTGTCAGCTCTTCTTGTCTCTGCATGTCCCTGAGACCTGGTGTGTTAGGACTAGAAATATTTACCACCAGGTAGTCAGCCACATGGCCAAACTTGCGAATGCCCTTCAAATAATCCTCAACGGCATTTGTGGACATTTTGTTTTTGCCAAGATTCACACCCACAATGTGGTTCTCTGATGATAAATTTAAAATACTCGTAGAAAGAGATGTTTGCAACCATCATTTTTTTGTAATACAAGTCTCATCTGTGATTTGTTGTACTTAACAGTTTTTATATTCTGTGACTGCTGTCTGCTGTTTTTATTTTCTGTGACTATCATTCACTATTTCATAATTTTATTGCCTTAATTATTATTTTTGTTACAGGTATTCTTCTAAACAAACAAGAAAGTCTAATAACTACATTATCAATGTTCTGAATTATGTAACACATCTATTGTAACACAGGTTATTTTGTCTTGTCTTGTCTTTGATCCACCATCACTGAGTGTTAGCTCTTGGTGATTTTGATGCCATAATGTGAAACTGTGCGGTTCTGGTTATAAGTTTATAAACTAATAAAACGGTATTGAATCAGTTTTACAAATAACAGTTCATATGAGACAAGGGACGTTTCGGGTTTTACCCTTCGTCAGCCACAAACAAGTGACAAAGACAAAAATTAAATATAGGTACTACAAAACTATACGATGATGAGAAATATACAACAAAAGGGTGATACAAGCAGATGGAAAAAGTAAACAACAACAGTGATGAGAGAAAAAAAGAACAATAACAATACAAGAAAACCGTAAAATCTAAAAGAAATACTGAAACAAGAAAGTAAATAATCAACGAAACGAAAAAAAGAAGAATAAACAAAACTGTGGAACTAGTAAAATAAAGCTTAGCTCGATCCAATGAATCTGTGGAAGAAAGCGGTAGTCTCTTGTCACAGAAATCACAAGGAAGTGACGTACGATAACGACAAAACAAGAGATATAAAAAGATACGAAATGAACCAAAGCAAAAACATAAGAAGATAGATCTAAAAAACATAAGAAGATAGATCTAAAAGACAACGAATAAAGAATGAAAAAGAGAAAAGCTACCAGAATTTATGCAAAATGATGTTGTATATTTAAACCATCGGGAGCTAGAACGCCCATTTTAAAAATAAGGCGATTCTCCAACGAAAAGCGAGTCTTATCATTACCGGCACATGAACGGAGGGCAGTGACATGTATATCGGAATTACCTGAATGGTCAGGCCTATTGAAATGAAGGGCCACCGGTAAATGTTTGTCATGATAGATGTCATTCAAGTGCGGTTCTGGTTAGTTGTTCAGATCTGCAGTATAGGGTATTTTCAATGGTTGGGTTCTTTGGCAGGAGTTGTTGTCTCATCTCTTGTAGTGCTGTGATGTTCCACTGTTTCATATGTGTGTTGGCAGTGTCTACAGTTTGGGCTATTTTCTGGGTCAATTCTATTTCTGTGAGAGTTAAGTAAGCAGTGTCCTGTCCGTAATCTGAAAATTTGCGTTTGGTGTTGGCGCCCAAGCTGATTTAAAGCATCTTTCTTAGATGGTGCTGGTAGATGCTTGAAGAGCCATCTTCCAGTTTTTGATATTGCCCAGGTGTTTAGCCAGTTCTCTTTGCAGTTGTTTTTAACTATTTGTTTTCCTGTAGTGATATTGACTGGCTGGTCAGGTTGTGGCATTGAGGATCCTCTTTTCGCTAGTGTGTCTGTCACTTCATTTAAGGGAATGTCTACATGTCCCGGTATCCACTGCATGAAGATGTCAATTCCATATATGTCTTTGCAAATTTCTATGATTTTTTGAGTAGTGTCTGTTGAGCTTATTCTCCAGTTCTGTATGGTCCTAAGGGCAGCCTGTGAATCTGAGAATATTACGATGTCGTTCGGCTGTGTTTTGTTATTCTCAAAAAGCTCAAAGATCTTAAACAGGGATTTTTGGATGGCAGCAGTTTGTGCTTCATAGTTGGAGCAGTGGGCTTCACAAGGGCCTGCTATTTTGACTGGATCACTTTTGTTGGGGTTGGAAAATGATGGCTCCGTATCCCGCATTGATTATGGTATGGCAACACAAGTTATTTTAATCAAGTGATGGTAGTTTTATGACTTATGATTGGGTGTGTATAATCATGTAATGATAGTTTTATGACTTGGGTGTGTTTAATCATGTAATGAGTTTTATGACTTGGGTGTGTATAATCATGTAATGATAGTTTTATGATTTGGGTGTGTATAATCATGTAATGATAGTTTTATGACTTGGGTGTGTATAATCATATAACGGTAGTTTTTAAGACAGGAGTGTCTAAACATCTGATAGTAGTTTTAATACAGCAACATGCTTAATCATGTGATGGCAGTGTTAGTAGTTTCTGGTAGTTAAGCAGTGGTCACCCATCTTCTGATGGAGTTATGACAAAAAAATCTATCAACAGCTTTTTCAAAAATAACGAATAAGTCATTCAGGAATATAAAACTAATCCACCCTACCTCCTGAACACAAAATAAGTGCCAAACAAAGAATAACAGCAAGAAATAAATTGGAATGACATGACTTATTGTTGTAATGGGTTGTCTTTTCAAAGATATACTGGATGTCCAGCACAGTTTCATTTAACTGTGGGTGCTGTGGTACTTGTGTACTCTATCACTGTCTTCCTCTTTTATTTTATCATTTTTTCTGTCACCAATTCCACCCCTGTCCGATTTCAGATTTTTCTTCTCCAGATTTCTTTATTCTGTTGGCCTCTATCATCCTCAGTTTAATGTAGCCATATTTGAAGATGACACTAGTTCATCACATGAACAATTACTTTTACATTACACATTGTTTTTTTACTTGCTCATAGCTTTCTTATCCTTCTCACCTGTATTCTGTTTTTGGTCTCTGTCTGAATGGGTTACCCTGAAATGTCCAGTGTTTCTAGTGCACTGTTCTGAGTCAAATACCATCTTTCCTTTTGTTTTTTTAAACTTTCAGAACAACACAGCTCGAACTTTGCTCTAGATGAATAAACCTTTCAACAGTTATCTTATGAGACAAGCATTTATAATTCTCTCATGCTTGGTGTGCTTCATACAGTTCTAGTGCATCTCTGATGAGACATGCATTTATAATTCTCTCATGCTTGGTGTGCTTCATACAGTTCTAGTGGATCCCTGATGAGACATGCATTTATAATTCTCTCATGCTTGGTGTGTGTTGAGTAGCAAAATGTGTGTTGTGTATAAATGTTCCGTGGAGGATGTCACATTTGCCACACAAAGTTGAGGGTGTTGTATTTCATCTGCTTCTCTAAAGGTATGATCATCCTGGCCTTTGCAGAGTAGTGTGCCACCCTCAGACACCAAGGATGATGAGGCAAGATCTTATGGTGTCGTGGTATGGTTTATGTGTGACGTGTTTATGAAGTCAAGTATCAGATAAGGACGTCACATCAATTCATAAACGTATAAAGTCAATAAATCGTTGAACAGCAAGTGATGTTGTTGGTAACATATAATATACGCCACAACGACGAGATGCATGGAGATAATTATGCAGTAACATCACTGGTATAGAACAATAGTCATTACATCATCGACGTAGTCAATTCAACAGGAACAGCAGACAAGCATCATAATAATATAAATCTTATGCCTTTTAGGATATCGTAATCAGCTGTACATGTAGTCAGGTAGTAAACTTCCCCTTTCCATAAGAGCTAGTAGATATCAACTAGGAGATTAAATCTGGTCTCCTAATTTTTGACCTCAACAAGACAGGCATGTCTTTTGAGCGTCACATTATCGTCCTCTATGTTCCTTATACAGCAAAGGTATCAAACCTAGATCCATCAATAAAGGTCAGGAAGCAAATAGTCCGTAGGACAGGCATCAATCGATGCGTGACAATATAAGTGGATCGTGAGCTGAGCAAACTTGTCATATCACCGACTTTATAATAAGGCAGGCTAAGCAAAAGTCAACATCACAAGATGGCGATAAAGTTACTCAGCGAAAAAAGGATTCAGTTACCTGTTCATCAGGAATTGAATCACATAAATCACATATGCCTCCAGGCATTTGGAATAATATAGAGATATATCATCTCAAAAAAGGAACAACAATGATGAGGACTCCTTCCTGAATAAACTAAGCGAAGACTAGCACATCGCTATGTCTCGCCTTACCAGCATCTCTGCTCAGACTGACCTGGGCGGAAATCATTTTAACAATGCCACAAACAGAGACATGCGCAGAACACGCGAATCGAATACAACTCAGCTAAACTTACGAAACGAAGAATGTTCTACAATGTTCGACTAAAGACTCGGACCTTCAAAGGAAATGAATCTTGAAACATTGCGATTGCCAACTGTTTTCAAAGAACTGGCGATCTGAGCGCTCCATATATGGACATGACTCAAAATCGTTCACACAACTATCAACAACCCTAGCTATCAAGATAAGACAACTTCTTGACGACAGCTATCAAGATTAGACGACTGTAGAAATAGAAGTGACTACAATTCCATGAGTTACTTCCCATGCATTAAAAAATTAACTATAGTCAGAATGCATGGTCAGAATAAGTTGCGACAAGTTTAGCGCAACATTACCGCCACCTCCCGATAAAAAAAAAAAATGTGCAACATTTTTTTTTTTAAATATCCAAGAGTAAAACCAAAAGCGGTTTAACAACGCACGAATTATGCGGGGATAACTAATTGCACTGCCTAATATGAGGCTAAATTGACACATAAAGTGTCTGGTGAGAATATTTCTCAACAGATAAAAAATCTTATTCAAAAAATATATATATCGGGGAGGTGCCATCAACACACACTACGCTTGCATGAAAATACAATATAAATATGCAAGTTCATATCATTATAATCAAATAGCAGTGTCATACTCTAATACCGCTTAGAATGGATGTACACATCTGATATAGAATGTTAAATAGTACATTATCTAAATGTTTAATTAATACCATTACATAATGAAATTAAACATAAATGACGATCCAGGACACATCTCCTGTCGTTCCAAGGAAAGTGTACAATGTGGAACTCTCCATGTTTGACAACAGAAAGGTAGCTTCTCAGATCAACAATAACATGCTGAGAAAAAACAACCAATATAATTCTATTTAATAGCCATTATGTTTCATACTATACAATACATTATTATTAATAATTGTGGCCGAGTGAACTTTCGGCCCTTATATTAACTACTCAGTCTTCTTCTTATATTAAAGATGGGAACAGAAGAAGATGATAACAAAGCACAATAGTATGTGTTCACCTAAAGTGAGGACAGATGTGCTAATGTATTGTAGTAATATAGGTGTGTTATGGCTCTGTCGTATATCTAGAAATAGGACAGAAGTATTAGTTGGAATCATGTGGGCATCTAGACAGAATGTCAGCCATCACATTATCCGACCCACGGATAGCTCGTACCGTGAAGTGAAAAGGTTGAAGAGCAATAGCATATCGAGTGGATCTCGAACTCTTCAAGTTCTTAGTCTGAATAGCTGTAAGAGCTTTCTGATCAGTTTCTAGAATGAAATGTGCGCCCAGGAGGAATCTTTGTAGTTTGAGAATAGACCAAACCATAGCCAACAATTCACGGTCTAAAACCGAGTAGTTCCTCTCTGCCGCATTTAGTTTTCTAGAAATGTACATGACAGGATGCAGAGTTTCAGCATATTCCTGCATAAGTGCTGCTCCGATCCCAGTGGATGAAGCATCACTTCGAAGAACAAAAGTTCTATCAAGAGTAGGTAATCTTAGGATGGGAGGAGAAGAAAATATACTTTTAATCTGGTCTAAGGAAGATTGACATTCCTGAGACCAACGAATCAGATTAGGCGACCCTTTCTTCAACAACGTTGACAGAGGTGCCATTATCGAAGATAGATTCGGAATAAATCTCCCATAGAATTGAATTAACCCCAAGAGACTCCGGACTTGTTTCTTCGTCTTAGGTACAGAGATGTTCAATATTTTCGAAGTATTGTGGTCTTCTGTCTTCAAGAGACCATGACCAACACGATGACCCAAGAAAGAAATTTCACCAAAACCAATATAAGCTTTAGAAGGTTTTGCTGTCAGATTATACTCACGTAGAGTAGACAGTAGGTCATATAAACCCAGATAGTGATCTTCCCAAGAATCACTGAAGAGACAGATATCATCTAAGTATGCGATGACATCTGAACGATGAGAAAGAATTCGACGCATCATGCGAACGAAAGTAGCAGGGGCGTTCATAAGACCGAAGGGCATTACATTCCATTGAAATAAACCCCTAGGTGTAGAGAAAGCAGTCAGAGGTTTGGCATGATCTGCTAAAGGCACTTGCCAATAACCTTTTGACAAGTCAAGTTTAGTGAAGAATCTAGAATTAGAAAGTCTAATAAGTAGATCTTCTAGTAAAGGCATAGGTTCAGCATCGAACTTTGTGACTTGATTTAATTTGCGATAATCAACGCAAATTCGTATGTTCTTATCTTTCTTCCGAACAATAACCATGGAAGAAGAATATGGAGAAGTCGATGGTTCAATTATGTTTAATTGGATCATTTCATCCAATTCCTTTTCCACTTGTGACTGAAAGTGTATAGGGATAGGATACGGCCTAACCCTAATAGGATTATTGTCGGTAAGAATTATGTCATGTTCTATGACATGCGTGTGACCAGGGATGTCGGTTAGAACATCCTTAAATGTCTGTAACATCGACGAGACTTGACGATGTTCATCAACAGAAAGATTAGGAGAAATGGAGACATCTTTCCAAGATTCCATAGAATGTAGTGGAACCACTGGAAGAGGGAGATCGACATCAGAAAAAACAGATTCCTCATCCTGTATGACAGACAGGGATGAGTAATGACCATGAGGTACAGAAGAATCGTCCGTTGCCTGGAAAATAGGCAGCAAATAGTCTGGACGCTCATGAAATTCCGTCAGCATGTTGATATGGAAAGTTTTATGCTTTCCATCTATATCGACCACATAGTCAACATCGGAAATTCGTGAGACTATTGCATATGGACCTTTCCATGCAATCAGAAGTCTATTTTCCCTACTGGGGAGTAGGACGAATGCTTTGTCACCTGGACAAAGTTGTCGTAGACATCTGTTCTTGTTAGCAAACTGCCTTGCTTTTTCTTTAGCAATTTCTGACGAAGCAGTCGCTAGTTTGCATGCCTCAATGATCTTTTGCCTAAGAGCAATGACATACTCATATGAAGATTGAGTGTCATCACTAATATCATCGGCAGTGATGAGATCGTGTAATAAAGACATAGGGCCGCGCGGACGCGCGCCAAAGACAAGTTCAAAGGGAGAAAATCCTGTGTGCTCGTTTGGGACCTCTCTATAGGCAAAGAGAGCCGCGGGTAAAACCCTGTCCCAATCTTGAGGATGATCTTCAGTTATCTTACCAAGTAAAGTCTTGAGCGTTCTATTCAGACGCTCAACTAACCCATTAGACATAGGATGATAGATGCTACTGAGAGATCTTTTAATGTGTAAGGTAGACATTACTTGAGACATAGTATCAGATATGAGTTGAGTGCCATGGTCTGACAGTATTTCTCTGGGGAACCCCAAGCGAGAAAATATCAGCCAAAGAGCATCTGCGATATCTGTAGTAGATATGCTCTTTAGAGGGATAGCCTCTGGCCAACGTGTGCACATATCGACACATGTAAGGATAAACTGATGTCCTCTGGCCGACTTTATCTTAAAAGGGCCAATAATATCTATGGCCATTTTCTGAAATGGCCGAATAGGGATGTCAGCAGCCTGGATAGGCGCAGCATGTCGTGGTCCTCTAGATTTGACCTCCTGACATACCTGACATGATCGGCAGTATATACGAATGTCCTTGTTAACAAAGGGCCAAAAGAAAGCCGCAAGGACTCTCGACTTTGTACGGGAAAATCCCATGTGTCCAGCACATTGCGAGTCATGAGCATGTTGCAATATTTGCACTCTCATACTCTTGGGAACAAGAATTTGCGAATGTGCTGACGTAGCCGAGTCTTGTACCATACGTACAAGTACGCCGTTTTTCATTTCTATCCAAGATTTTCTTTGTGTATCCTTATTTGGATCACCTTTCTTCGCAAGAATGAAGAATTTTTTTAGCGTAGGATCTTCTTCTTGTAATTTTATGAACGAGTCACGAGAAATAACCAAGGTACTATCTTGGCTATGAACTTCATTATCATTATTCAACGAAGTTTGTGGTGTTTGTAGAGCTTGTGCTCTTGTAACCACTGCATTGGTAGCTTGCATATTATCATCTTCCCAAGCAGCAATCTGCTGTGGGGTACATTCCCTAACTCCGTGGATACGACCAATAATAAGGTCCGCAATAGGATTAGGTAAGAGACAGGCATGCACATCTCCCGTAAAGAAAGGAGTGGCAATGTGAATTACAGCAGTAGGATATTTCTCTAGAGTGCCGCCAAATGTGACACATTTGATAACCCTTCCTGTCGCACAGGATGGATCTACAAGCGATTGTCTAACACCAATAGTGGTGCATCCGGAATCGAAAAGTAGTGAGACCGGAGTATTATTAACAAGACCCTTATGTAGGATTAGAGAACCTCTCCCGTCATGTGCAACCGAAGCAGGAAGAGCGGGGAGAGGGTGACCACAACTCAAAGTCGATATTGTAGTCGGTTCGAACAAAGTACTGCATTGGGGGCACTTGTTTGCTCTCCCAAAGTCAAAAGAAGAACAAGTGACAGCGTCAGAGTTTTTATTATCAGAAACCTGATTACAGGCTCCCTGAGATTCTTGTTGAACCGAGTTAGCCTGCTGATATCTCTTTTTTTTTGTATTGAGATCTACCGCGACTACTATTACCTCTGAAGTTATCACTGTTGTTATTATCTCTGTAGTTATTATTGTCTCTATTATAACTGTTATCCTGTTTCGAACTACAGTTTCCATGATTATTATCATGTCCACATTGATGTGAACATCTATTTGTTTGGTTTTGAGGTCTACGCGAGGAAAAGCCTCTGTTACCATATCCTCTTCTGAAATGCCTAAAATTATTAGGTTGGAAGTAACGAGGACTGTCAGCTCGTCTCCAATTCTTCGAAGAAGAATCACCCTGAAATTGATTTCCATAATTTTGACCGTAACTACGGTTACTTTTCCTATCAAAATTTTGTTGGAATCTATGACTAGAGTTTTGACCATAAGGTGCTGCCGAAGCAACTGGCAGACCTTCTTTTACTTTAGAGTTACCAATGGTTACGTGAGGATGCGCAGTTATATACTGGCTACAGAAATCTTCCATTTCTTTTATTGTTTTAGGTTTACGTTCATGAAGGAAAGCAAGGAAAGACTCATTGACAGAAGACATGACTTTGTCTCTAAGTATTAAGTCCATAAGTCCTTCATAAGTTTTTTCTGTCTTAGACAGCTCCACCCAACGTAAAAAAGTAAGACGTGTCTTTGAAATGAATTCAGAGAATTGCACACCAGTTTCTGGCAACATATTTTTAAATTGAAGACGATAGCCGTCTTTGTCAAGTTGGTATTTTTTTAACAATATAGCCCTGACAACCTCATAGTTGTTCTTGTCAGGCTCATCTACCATGTTTAACATACTCAAAGCATCACCTCTAAGTATTTTGGACAAATGATAAACCTGCAGTGATTTATCTATGTTATGTACTTTACATGAAGTTTCAAATCTGTCCAGATAGAATGTTATGTCGTCGATGGAAGCATTGAATGGTGGTAGATTAAGCTTGAAAGTGCTCGCATTAGTCTTATCTGAGACCTTATTTGCATCATTAGCATTACCCATGTTCATCACCTTTAATTTCTCAACTTCCAAAGCTAAGAGTTTTTCTTCATGCTCCATTTTTGCTTTTCTCTCATCAGACTCTCTTTGTAACTTCCTTTCTTCGGCTTCAGCTTGTTTTTCTAATCTTTTATTTTCAGACTCAATCTGTAGTCTCTTCTCTTCAGCTTTTGCTTCTGCTTCTCTTTTTTGTTTTTCCATTTCCATTTGGAATCTTCTTTCATCCACCTGCATCTGCAGTTTCTTTTGTTCAGCTTTCATTTTTAATGCTTTATCATATTGAGTAGTTGCAAATTCTTCTAACTTATCACCAGTCTTCCCAAGCAATTTACCCTGCTCAATAAAGTGCTCAAATGTAGCCATGATGAGTAATAATATGAGTCCACAACCTGAAATAATTAATTATCTTATTTCAAATTTAATTATAACAAGTCTTAAATGAAGCACTTGTTTACTCACAACACTATATTATCATCACAATCTCTGTGGGAAACAAGTCTTATATCAAAGAACTTGTGTATAGACCTTTTTGAAATATCATCAATCAACTCTTGATCTTAGGTGCACTTCCCATTCAATAGTGCACAATACTATTCATCATTTACTAATCATCAGTGTAGTAGTAATGTATAAGCATAACCCACTATTAAATGTGAATTAACTACTATAAGTGTAACCAATGACTATGTAAACACTATCACAATGTAAACAATAACAATGTAAACATTACACTGTAAATAATACAATGTAAACAATACAATGTAAACAATAACAAAGATTTAGCAACAATACGAAAACATTCGTAGAAACCAACAAAAAATAAAGCGAAAATTAAAGAAATATCACAAAAAATGTGATGATATCTACGAGAAGATAATACAAATACAAGACATCACAGTGTATAAACAAAAATGGTATATGAAACTAAACTATAGAAAAGAGTAGACTAGCAAATACAAACAAATCAAAACAGAACTAAAGAATGCAGAAAAATAACGAAAACAATACTAACACATGTCATCACAACTAACAAAAAATAGCAACAGAAGTCGCTTTGCAAATTCCAGTATCAGAAATTTGCACACCCTACAGAAAACGCTCACGATAGACGACCTCTATGACGTGGTATGATCTAAGGGAGACACCGCCCAACTGAAAACCCGCAGAAACATAGACATATAAATATAAATATACAAATAACATATAAACATATAACATGTAAACAAAAGAATGAGATGAAACACAGAAGACTCAGTAGAAGTATAAGGGCACAGTTCACAAACAAACAGGCCACTTAACTTATGGGTATCCAAACGTCAGCCACAGCAGAAAAAACAGATGACAATCAGCGTCCTAAGGAATGAAGATCCAACGATGATGGTACATCTGGACTGCTCCAACTGCCATGACGATGGTACTTGAGCTTCTAGACTGATAAGTAAATAACGGCACTTGACCTTCTTATTCAACCGTAAATTGCTTGAAATCGGTACTTGGCCTTCCAAACGACAGCAACTTGATGCAAGGAGGACAGCAACACGTTTCAACTGGCAATGTATGACTCAACGCTGGGTACTGTCATTTAGGCTCCCAAAAATTTTTTTAGTCCAGAAGGTACCGGACAACGCCGAGTAGTTTCAGGATTTTGTATGTAGATGTTGAGTGTCTTGAAAAATCGCTGTATGTTGATTGAAGTGGGTAAGGGACCCCAAATCTGCTCACCAAATGTTGAGTCGTGGTGGGCTTATTGAATGCATTTGGACTGGCCACCAAATGTTGCGTAGCAAAATGTGTGTTGTGTATAAATGTTCCGTGGAGGATGTCACATTTGCCACACAACGTTGAGGGTGTTGTATTTCATCTGCTTCTCTAAAGGTATGATCATCCTGGCCTTTGCAGAGTAGTGTGCCACCCTCAGACACCAAGGATGATGAGGCAAGATCTTATGGTGTCGTGGTATGGTTTATGTGTGACGTGTTTATGAAGTCAAGTATCAGATAAGGACGTCACATCAATTCAGTCAGTGGTCTCACAAGTGGATGTGAGTATAATGATCTGCAAAAACGAACTGCTACATTGAGTATGATCCAGAAAGCTATCCCGATCAATCATGGATACATGCCTATACAGATGGATCAGCAACTAATGCTGTTAGGAATGGAGGTGCCGGTATCTTTATCTCATATCCTGACAACCACTATGAGACTAGGCACATTCCCACTGGTAAATTCTGTTCCAACTATACAGCTGAGGTTCAAGCTCTAGAGCAAGCTGCAAATATGATTTATAACACCAACTCTGACTGCCACCAGGTAGTCATCCTCACAGATGCACTGTCTGTCCTGCAAGCTCTCAAGGGTGGTAAACTCCCGCATCTGAGAAATGAACTAAACAAGGTAGCTGCCAAAAAGAGAACCATACTTCAGTGGGTACCATCTCATTGTGGTGTACCCGGAAATGAAAAGGCAGATAAACTTGCAAAAAATGGAGGAGAATGTGAACAAGAAGATAATGAAGTCACATACTTTGAGAAAAAGAGAGCTATCCAGACTATCAGAAGAGAACAGAACCAACCCAAAGACGACTATCACACTCTCGACCGGCAGGGACAGATAACTATTTTTCGACTCAGGACAGGGCATAACAAACTGAATAAACACATGCACAAGCTACGATTGTCTGCTTCACCATTGTGCACATGTGGATTAAACGAACAAACTGCTGAGCATGTTCTACAGGACTGTCCTCTGTATGACCAGTTAAGAAAGATATACTGGCCGAATGACTCAACACTAAACTCAAAGCTATATGGAGTTAAAGAGGAACTTCAAACAACAGTCGAATTCATCATGAGAACTCGTCTGACGGTGTAATCATCAAAGATGCGATCGCAAGAAGAAGAAGACATCAATTCATAAACGTATAAAGTCAATAAATCGTTGAACAGCAAGTGATGTTGTTGGTAACATATAATATACGCCACAACGACGAGATACATGGAGATAATTATGCAGTAACATCACTGGTATAGAACAATAGTCATTACATCATCGACGTAGTCAATTCAACAGGAACAGCAGACAAGCATCATAATAATGTAAATCTTATGCCTTTTAGGATATCGTAATCAGCTGTACATGTAGTCAGGTAGTAAACTTCCCCTTTCCATAAGAGCTAGTAGATATCAACTAGGAGATTAAATCTGGTCTCCTAATTTTTGACCTCAACAAGACAGGCATGTCTTTTGAGCGTCACATTATCATCCTCTATGTTCCTTATACAGCAAAGGTATCAAACCTAGATCCATCAATAAAGGTCAGGAAGCAAATAGTCCGTAGGACAGGCATCAATCGATGCGTGACAATATAAGTGGATCGTGAGCTGAGCAAACTTGTCATATCACCGACTTTATAATAAGGCAGGCTAAGCAAAAGTCAACATCACAAGATGGCGATAAAGTTACTCAGCGAAAAAAGGATTCAGTTACCTGTTCATCAGGAATTGAATCACATAAATCACATATGCCTCCAGGCATTTGGAATAATATAGAGATATATCATCTCAAAAAAGGAACAACAATGATGAGGACTCCTTCCTGAATAAACTAAGCGAAGACTAGCACATCGCTATGTCTCGCCTTACCAGCATCTCTGCTCAGACTGACCTGGGCGGAAATCATTTAAACAATGCCACAAACAGAGACATGCGCAGAGCACGCGAATCGAATACAACTCAGCTAAACTTACGAAACGAAGAATGTTCTACGATGTTCGACTAAAGACTCGGACCTTAAAAGGAAATGAATCTTGAAACATTGCTATTGCCAACTGTTTTCAAAGAACTGGCGATCTGAGTGCTCCATATATGGACATGACTCAAAATCATTCACACAACTATCAACAACCCTAGCTATCAAGATAAGACAACTTCTTGACAACAGCTATCAAGATTAGACGACTGTAGAAATAGAAGTGACTATAATTCCATGAGTTACTTCCCATGCATTAAAAAATTAACTATAGTCAGAATGCATGGTCAGAATAAGTTGCGACAAGTTTAGCGCAACAGTGTGCTTCATACAGTTCTAGTGGATCTCTGATGAGACATGCATTTATAATTCTCTCATGCTTGGTGTGCTTCATACAGTTCTAGTGGATCTCTGATAAGACAAAGAAAGAATATGACTACTGCTCCCTCAGACATATATAAGAGGTTGTACTTGGGACTGGCAGCTTCATCATGTCAAACAAATTGTAAGAGAAACAAGCACGTCAAGAGTTTGTGCTTTGACATTGAATACCTCAAGGACATCGTCTGTAGTGGTGGCTCCATGCTTCATAAGCGTTGTAAATTTTTTTAAAGATAGGTCAGAAGATATTTATGGTCCCGTCTGAGCAGAGGTGATAGTGGTAAAATATGTGAGAATAAAAGGTGTAAGAAATAGATTTTCACGAGGAAATAGTGTAAGAGGAAGATCAGTTTCTGGAGTGAGTAGTTTCTCTAGTCCAGCCTATCTATTCGACTATATTGTAATCTCAGACGAACTTTCTCTCCCTATATGAAATATAAGTTACACTACACCCGCCCATGCACACACAATTATGTGACAACAATACGCACAAACGTGAAAAACTATGGATACTTGGGTATGGGTCTGACCGACACACTAAGTTAAGTTTTGTTTAGTTTATTATCACTTAAACTTTACAACATCAAACATATACATCAAGTATAATCATGTTTACAGACATAGGAAAATAACCCAATAAGTGCCCTCCCCCCTGTTGAGAAAAGATCCCAAAAGAAGTTAATAACCCAAAGGTCAAAGATTAACACTAGGGTATAGAGAATAAACAGTAAAGAAAAGAACAAAGTTCCTACTTAAGCTATCCAGTAAATACTCAGGTTAGCTAAATAAAAAAAAAGAAGTGAGTACAATGATTGTAAGAAAGGAAAATATTTTCTCTCTCTCTCTGTCACTCACTCTGTCATCTGTGGCCACAAACAATCTTGCTTACCTAATAACTGGTGTAGGTATCCCTTGAAAAATTACAATAATATGTACCTATAGTGTCAGGTGGGTCGCCCAAATCTGGCCCCCAGACCAGCCTTGGTATCAAATAATAACTTCCAGGTGGTCGCCAAAGTTGGGTTAATTTTTTACTGGATGAGCCCTGTATCACCGCATATAGTTATTGAAGCAAAACGTTCTCGAGGGCTTTCACAGTTATAACAAAAGAGAAAAATAGTTCCTGTATTGTCTAGCCTCTGGGTACTAATACAACTGTTACGTTATAAAAACTGATGATGATAAATCCTATCGGCTTTTCTCTGGGGTGAGTGCCGATTATGAAACAGTGTATACTCCTGGATAAAATTCACTTGGGTAAACAACTGTCAGAAGTCGGGAAAAATGTTATGTATATTGCCACAGCAGGCTGATAAAAATTGAATAGAAAAACTGGGTATATTTGTATGTCTCGTTAATCAAATTTACAGTAAAAAAATGTTAGTGTCTCGCCTTGGCAATTCCTGTTCACACCGGTACAGGGACGAACGCCAAGGAAAACGACAACTATTATTCCTTCAGTAACTGAGGAAAAGACCACAATAGAAAACCGCTAGCCGCTGGGTTTTGACCAAGCACTATATAGGAAGAAACAAAACATTTAACAAAATGATAATATCCTATCCTATCAAACGTAAGGTATGATCTCTTATCCTCTCCGTCACCTAATTAAATTAAAAGGCACCTGATGTCTTAGCCTATCTTATTGCGCTTCGCTTAGCGAGTAAGGGTTGGGTTTTAGGCATGCAGCCATTCCCCCTCCCGACCCGGTAAACACTCAGCGCACAATGTCAGTTTTAATTTAATTATGACTACGCGCCTTTAACAAATATCGCCTGAGGTTACTAGCTAGTTGATTGATGGCGTCTATCGTTTTGACACATGATAGTAACACTATTCATTTAAAACAATTTACACACAAAGAAATATAATGTGCATACTACTCTGTCACTTTTAACCGTCACTCGTAGCATTATACTTAAGTCAACTAAACCTTATCTTCTGGTGAAAAAAATTGGTTGATGGATTTTCCATTACTGAACCACTGGTAAGAAAATATCTACGCATTTGCTATTTCGCTAGTCTTAACGCTAAGGAATGGCAGTGAATAAAATGGTAAAACTTTTAACACATTTAATACTTAAGCACAACTTATATTATTACCAGAGAAATCAGAATAATCCCCATGAAGATATTAACGGACTATTTCACATAGGTTCTAGCCTACGCGTTTAGACTATCCAAAAATTCCTGATAGACTTGATAATCTGACTAGGAGAGAAGGCAGTATATATACTGATTTAGGGTAATATCTCTAAGAGATGTGAAAATTCACACCTTGGGAAAATCAACGAGCTTGGCTTCCGAGATGAATGATTCTACGGTTCCCTCACTCGCGATGCCGAAACGACATCAAAAGGCATCCCATGCGAATGGGCCTTCTTAGATTATCTCCCCCTGCCGTAGATCAAATACTTAAGTCCCCTGAAAATGTCGGACATCAAAGGTGATCGGGACGTATTATTATCGCCCTTGAATTGATCAAACAAACCGTTTGATTCTACGCACGTCTGTCTAATTGCCGATAATTGGCAAATCAGCTCGTGTGAGAAACTCAGGTAAGCGATCGTGATTCGCTCCCCTGGTAGGTCTGCCGGGTGCGAAAATTGGTAAACACTCATCAGCGCATGTAAACAGGAAAGATAGGAGTGGCTTCAAAAGTGAGTAAACAGACAACGAATTGCGTGGCCTAGCCTTCGCAAAACATAAACGCTAACTAAGGCAGCAAAGGTAACGGGCTGATCACCCGTTTGCCAGTCACTTCGATTACGGAAACAACAGCAAATGGGTTGATTTGCCGTTGCCCTAAAGACGCCACTAGGCGTGATGGGAAACAATGGCAAAGAAAACCTATCTGCTGTTGCCCTAAGACGCCACTAGGCATAATGGCCACTGACTGCTTTGACGGTCGGTGGCTAAGGACAGAAGAAGAAGAAAGAAGGCAGCAAAGGTGGTAGGATTTCTGAGGTTATATTTACATTTCCACGTCACAATAAGGCACAACAAAGGAGATGATGATACGTGGTCAATGCAAACATTTGGCTAATCACGCGGTCAATGCAAACATTTGGCTAATCACATGGTCAATGCAAACATTTGGCTAATCACATTGTAACATTAAATAAATAAACCATACCAGATTTGTCTGTTTCTTTATTTCTTTTGCTTAGTCTCTCATAGACTTTGTCATGTCCATCACTGTTAAAACCATACCTGACAGAAGAAAGAAATATAATATGTGTAAGTAATGCTGGAACAAAAGTGGCAATCAAGATGTTACAGACTGTCTTAAACTGATGCTTGTATAGAACTGATGGACTGAAACAGAATGGTATCATTGCCAATGTAGAACTGATGGACTGAAACAGAATGGTATCATTGCCAATGTAGAACTGATGGACTGATACAGAATGGTATCATTGCCAATGTAGAACAGATGGACTGAAACAGAATGGTATCATTGCCAATGTAGAACTGATGGACTGAAACAGAATGGTATCATTGCCAATGTAGAACTGATGGACTGAAACAGAATGGTGTCACTGCCAATGTAGAACTGATGGACTGAAACAGAATGGTATCACTGCCAATGTAGAACTGATGACAAGAACCAGACAGGTGCTAGTGGTATAAAAGATGAGAAGAAGACGTTGGAGATGGATAGGACACACATTGAGGAAACCTGCTGATAACGTTTCTAGGTAGTCCTTATTCTGGAGTCCCCAGGGTAAGAGAGGAAGAGCGAGACCACAAAACACAGGGAGAAGTTAACTTGAGACAGAAAGGAAAAGGATAAAGAAAACGTGAACAACCTTGAACAGTTGAGGCAAAACTGGCATGCATTCATTGAAGGCCTATGCTCCTTGGGGGCTGAAGGATAATTATGATGATAAAATTATGACTGAAGTAACAAGATGAGACATGGCCTCAAAACCCAACCCCTGCAGACCCGAGTGAAGCAGTCCCAGTCACGATGGTTTAGCAATGTTTGCAGACTGGGAGAAGATTGGCTACCAAAGAGCCAGGGATCCAGACTTCTAGGACAACCCACAGTTAGCTGGGAGGACAACATTAAACAATTCCTGAAGGGCCAAGGACTAGACTGGAACCAGGCCAAAAGGAAGACAGCTGATAAGATAGTGCAACGCTGACTCTGGCAAATCTCGACACCACAAGGTAGAAGATAAATGTAATTATGACATAATGAAGTCTCATGAACAGCCTCAACCTAGTCACTTCTTATGACATGCCAGATGGAAGAATGTTTTATGCTTATGTTGTACTTGACAAACGTTCCATGTATTTACTCACAGCACTGGTTCACTATACTGACATGGATAAGTGAATATGCTTCAGTATGGCAGATGTGAGGTAATGACTTTTACCTTTTTAAGAAAACAACACACACATACACACACACACAAGTGTGATGCTGCACTGTAATTCTGTCCTTCAACCGGCCCGATTCTGTGGTTCTATTTTGAATTTTCATCATTTTTTTCTTCTCATTTGTATATATATCGTGTTTGGTATTTTTGGGTAGATAATCAAATGGGTTCGTTGGATGACGGTAGATTTATTTTACACTCGACCAGTTTTTCTTTCTTCTGATTTTCCGCAATTTTTGTTGGTTACGGAAATCGCCATTTCATGCACGCAAGTCAGAACACGCGGCCGTCACATAACGTGACGCAATTTTGGACACGCGGTTTGCGCGGTTTCAAATCTGATTGGCGCAGCTCGTAGTTATTTTTATTTTTCTAAGCATTTCCATTGGTCCGAGTGAAAGCTTAGGTTATGCGTAGGAAGGGAATCCGCAGGGGCGGTTTGCTTGTATATATTGAGATAGAAAATTGCGGGCAAGTCTCTATCGTAAGAAATAATTGTCAGCCGTCAGACTTCGTATTATCGTCTCCACTGTGGGAACAAAGCGGTATTGGTATGTAGTAATTTTATTATCGTTTATTTATTAGAGGGTTCTTTGAGAAATTCGCCCGTAGTTCACTTCTTCGGGGACATTAACTTTTAAGTTTTAAAACGATAGTGCCATCCATTATCATTTTTGAAGAACAACGTAAATGCAACAGTGTGCTTATTCTTTCTATGATTTTGGCTGTAGATAGGAACGTGTGAAGTTATAAGCTACACGTGTGCTCATATTTGTAGAATGTTATGTAAAACCACCATTTATTCCTGTGTATTTATAAATGTAATTTTATTGGGAATCGATTGTGTGCACTAAATTTTATTATGCCTTAAATGTAAGAAATGCCGTCGGAGAGTAAAGATGTATGTTATAAGTGAATTATACTGCTTAGAGGAGTAAACTATTCCTATAGCGAGATTTCATTTAAATTGGGGCTTAAGTAGGAAACCTCATGTGTAAATGTTAAAAAGGAGGCCACGGGATTTCGGACAAAGGATTTCCTAGTTTGAATGTTTGGACACGTGGGTAGCCACGCGTAACAAATAGATAAGAGGCAGACAGGTCGGGAGGTTTCTGTTTACTTCCCTGGCAGATTATAGTTGAGAGAGAGAGGGGGAAGGAGTGAGAATGAAGAGACCCGGGGAATAGAAATATTCTATGTATCGGTTTTTTCAGAACGAGAAAAGGGGAGTAGGAGGAGTGAGATTTAAGTGCCACGTGGGTAATATTATTTTTTGTATTGTTGTACATGACGAGTGCCACGTGGGTAATATTATTTTATGTATTGTTTTACATGACGAGTGAAGTACTGAGTAAGGGAGTTATAAAGATTAATGGGTTAGAGATGCGTTATGTTGGGATGGTTATACAATAGACGCATCTTCTTTTTAATTTCAGCGAGTCACGGCGAAACAGTGGGGGAGCATAATTTTGTCAATTAAAATTATCCACGGCAAAAAGACATATATCAGGGTCAGAGTACTCGAGTTATCGTCAGGAGCAAAAGAACACAACCTAAATGGTCTATTGCAGTGAAGTTCAATTCTTCAGCAAGACTGGTTTCAATTGCGTACAGCCGGAAATCAAGGCTGTGTTTTTCCTCTAACTCCGGAGCGGGTTAAAAGAGGGAAGCTATTCAGCAGCAGAGAAGTTTTGTTTTTCGACAGTTAATCAAGTACCTCATGCTTGACGCCAGAACTTCATCATCATCATCGCAGAATTCAGGAACAGGTGAGAGGGTTAAAATACCTGGGTCTTGAAAGTAACGAGAGAAGAGCGTAACGGAGATGCCGCATCATCAGTCGTCGAGTGTTAGAGAGACACTGAGACCAAGAGAGAGAGGGAGAGAGGAAAGGAGGGAGAAAATAGACAGGACCGGTAGGGTCTGTTCATTATCCATTGAAGGATAGACACTGAGCCATTGTGTTACTCCAAGTCTATTATTTTAGCATCTCCAGTGGTGTTAGATAGCGGCGCATATCGCCTACCAAGTTGGAAGCTGTGTAGACGTTTTCGTTGAGGAAGAGTCAACCGGACTGAGACAGTAGAATCTTATTTGTGTTAGAGAGTGGAGGCTAAAGTGGACAGCCCCCACAATCGTAGAGTTATTTTAATCACTAATCATTTTATTGTTCCTCAGCAGGGTGACAGAAAGAGTGAATGTGATTTGGGTTTTTTTTCTAGTGTCTATCAATGTACTTGTTACGTTGTTTTTCAGGCCGTGCAACAGAGCACGCTAACTTTTTTTGTAATTTTATGTATGATGAACCTTAATGATTTCTGTGTGTAAATAAATTTATCGATAATATATTTACTGGATCAGCTTCTACACTCTATACTTACTCTATGTTGTCTGTATAGTGATGTCTGTGGTCGTTTTATACACCTTATCTCCTTGTGTTTAAAGGTAGTTAGAGGAGGGTGAGATTATAGCCATTTGAAGTCATGAAGCGGCAAGGGGAGAGGAAAATCCTGGTTCTATCCCTTGAGCCAATAGTCTCATCTGTCCACAGGCATGTCATTTTCCATCTAAATTCTATCTTCTCAGACTTTCTCATACTAGGGTCTTGCTTTCATTCAGAATAACTCTATAAACTTAAAACCACTTCGTGACAACAAGCCAAACCTAACCTGTTAATCACTGCTCCATCCTCTGAAAGCCTAAACACACGAGGCTTTGGGTTACCTTCTTGAGGCTCAGGGGTCACACTGCCAACCTCCACAAAACCAAAGCCCATTTTAAAGAGACCATCAACAGCTTCAGCATGTTTGTCATATCCCGCTGCCATTCCAATTGGGTTTGAGAAGGATCGTCCCCACAAGCTGGTTGTCTGATAAATATTATAATGGCAGCATTAACATGACACTAGAAAACAGTGATGTGGAAGGATTAACATAGTAGCTGAAAAATGATAAAACTGTTGGGATTAATGTGGCAAAGTAATTTAGATATAGGGATTAATGTGGCAAAGTAATTTAGATATAGGGATTAATGTGGCAAAGTAATTTAGATATAGGGATTAACGTGGCAAAGTAATTTAGATATAGCAACACCACCTTCATCCTTCAGTTCCCCATGGAGCATAGGCCTTCAGCTAATACCTTCCATGCCCTCCTGGTCACTCCATGTCTTCCCTATCTCTTTTATTTCTGTCTCCAGTTCTCTATGTGTTTTCTGGTCAACCTTGACCTCTATCGCCCTGAGATTTCCAGATAAATAAGACTGCCTTGCAATGCTATCAATGAGTTTCCTCAAGGTGTCCAATCAATGAGTTTCCTCAATGTGTCCCATCCATCACCAGCATATTATCACCTCTTGTTCCAGTGGTACCTGTCTGGTTCTTGTCATCAGTTCCATTCTGCTGGTGATGTCTTACCATTTCTGCTGGGTGACAAGCACCCATTTATGACAGTCTCTTACAGCTTCTTGTGTGTTGCTGTTTGTTGTTCTCCATGTTTTAGAGCTATACCATTGATATTTGAGTTGAAGATTGTAATTTTTGTGTTTGACATGATTTCTTCTCATATTCAAATATTTCCTAATGCAATAAAAGCTCCTCTTGCATTCTAAATTTTGATATTATTGCCTGATCTTCCAAATTTGTCAATATTTCTGCTAAGATATTTATACACATATATACAAATCTAAATCTTGTAGGGGTGTTTCCTCAAGTGCAATCTGGATATTGTTTGTTGCCGTCATTCTCATAATCTTTATCTTTTCCCTGTGTATTTTCAGGCCCAATTGCAGGGACTTCTCGTCACTCCAAAGTTTAAATTCTTTGCAATAACTACAGTCCAAACCAATTCTCTTGACCCTGGACAGGGTCTCTGATGAGATATAAAAAATATTAGGGCCACTGCTCCCAGGCCATGTTGTAAGGGGTGAATAAGCGAGATTGTGCATGGAGGAGGCATTCCCATTGTTTCAGCCAAACTGCTATAGAAACCACTCTTGGAATAGCAAACAAATACTTTGGTACAAGTCTCCACACAAATACTTTGGTACAAGTCTCCACACAAATACTTTGGTACAAGTCTCCTGGATAAAAGCTACTCCAGTGGTCTTCCCATGCTCAGCAAGGAGTGAAAAAGGGAAAGAAGGAAGGAATAATTTTTGTGTGCTTGATGTCATCTCTGAATTTTCTATTATCAGTTCATTAAAGCCAGTTTACGCATTTTCTATTCAATTTGTTCTTAGATGCCCTATTTTTCTATTTATTTTACTTGGTATATGCAAACAAACTTTTATAGTTCTCTGTTAAGAACTTCTCATCCACTTATGTTCATTTAAAAAAAAATTAAAAACATGTACACGAACAGTCGTATATAACAAAAAACAAACAACCTGGTGGGACCATGATAAAGTACTAATAATTAATCATAACACATTACAAAGTCACATTATCATTGGAAATGAATGATTTATGTGTTCTGATATACAGACTGAAATAGCAGACAGACATGAAAGGGATAAAGACAGTGAATGGATGGGTACAAGAATTTGTTAAAGACATATGCTCCACAGGGAGTTAAAGTGTTATATGATATAAAGATTTGAATTGGATCTAGACATGGACGAGATAAAGAAGATATGGGTATAGAACTTGAATGGATGGCACAGGATAAGAAGATATGGGTATAGAACTTGAATAGATGGCACAGGATAAGAAGATATGGGTATAGAACTTGAATGGATGGCACAGGATAAGAAGATATGGGTATAGAACTTGAATGGATGGCACAGGATAAGAAGATATGGGTATAGAACTTGAATGGATGGCACAGGATAAGAGGGTATAGAACTTGAATGGATGGCACAGGATAAGAAGATATGGGTATAGAACTTGAATGAATGGCACAGGATAAAAAGATATGGGTATAGAACTTGAACGGATGGCACAGAATAAGAAGATATGGGTATAGAACTTGAATGGATGGCACAGAATAAGAAGATATGGGTACAGAACTTGAATGGATGGCACAGAATAAGAAGATATGGGTATAGAACTTGAATGGATGGCACATAATAAGAAGATATGGGTATAGAACTTGAATGGATGGCACAGGATAAGAAGTTATGGGTATAGAACTTGAATGGATGGCACAGAATAAGAAGATATGGGTACAGAACTTGAATGGATGGCACAGAATAAGAAGATATGGGTATAGAACTTGAATGGATGGCACAGAATAAGAAGATATGGGTATAGAACTTGAATGGATGGCACAGGATAAGAAGATATGGGTATAGAACTTGAATGGATGGCACAGGATAAGAAGTTATGGGTATAGAACTTGAATGGATGGCACAGAATAAGAAGATATGGGTACAGAACTTGAATGGATGGCACAGAATAAGAAGATATGGGTATAGAACTTGAATGGATGGCACAGAATAAGGGGAGGTTTAACCCCCAAAAATGAAGAATTTCATTGAAAATATCAAATTTTAGATACATATTGCACTGGAAAGTACATTCATTTGCCCACATTTCTGTATGTTTATTTTCACTAAAACCTTTGTGGATGATTTTATATAAATTTTTAAAGTATGTCAGGTAAGTGTATTTTTACCTAATTATATATGTAAAATATACAAATTGGTATATTTGTGATGCTATATTGCTTCTAATGCATGGATTTTAATTTTCGGTACCATATTCATTTCCCTGAAGCAAACAGAATTCAAGTTTTTCAAACATAGTTTCCTGTGTAAAAATAATTTTGACTGGCTAATTTTTATTAACCATGGGGTCCTTTGATGGGTCATCGAAATAATAACGTGGCTGGAGGTATTCCAGTAGAGTGGTAGGGTACCTCCTTATACGCAAATAAAGCTGCAGGTAAGAACGAATCACAGGATTCTGGTTTCTCCTGTGCGAGCTTACATAAATTTGTAAGTAGAGTCCCGTTATATCTTTCCACCACAATTGGATGAAGCCCAGTGCGGATTCCGAGCAAACCGAAGTACTCAAGACCTAATCTTCACACTCAGGCAGCTGAGTGAAAAGGCCCTTGAGTACAAGAGTGAGATCCATCTTTGTTTCATAGATCTGGAAAAGGCGTTTGACAGGGTCCCCTGGAGCAAACTTTGGGACTGTTTGGCAAGGAAGAACATTCCAGCACCTCTGATTCATGCTATACAGAGCTTCTACAAGTCTTGCAGAAATTATGTGAGGACAGCAAACTATAAGTCAGAAGAGTTCAGGACCACCACTGGTGTAAGACAAGGCGATATCCTGTCACCTTATCTTTTCATACTCCTCATGGACGATGTCATCAAGGCATGTAAGGAGAGAACAAGAAAGTATTCAGTGGGGTACTGGAAGATGAGACAGGTCTGTATTTCAGAGCTAGCATTTGCTGATGATGTTGTCCTGATTGCTAAATCAGAGACACATCTCCAATCCAACCTGCAAGTCTGGAAGGAAGAGCTGGAGAAGAGAGGGATGGTCATAAGCAGCTCTAAAACAAAATCCATGGTGATATCACGAGAAGAAAGAAAACATCAGATTAAGTTGGGAGAACAGGTCCTGGAGCAGGTCGACCACTTTAAATACCTCGGAGCTATTATAGACCGAAAGGGGGGCATCAAAGAAGAGTTGGCCACTCGAAAAGCAGCGGCTGGGAGACTTTATCAGGCCATAAATCGAGGATTCCTCAGCAAGAAAGAGGTTGGTAAGAAAACAAAGATGGCTGTATACCGCTCCACCTATGTCCCAGTCTTGACATATGGATGCGAGTCATGGGCAATGACTACAACCCACAAAAGCCAGATTCAAACCTCAGAAATGAGGTATCTGAGGAAGGTGGTTGAAGTAACAAGAAGAGACATGGTCCGCAACCAGACGATACGTCAAGGCCTAAAATCCCATCCGCTGCAGACCCAAATAGAACAGTCCCAACTAAGATGGTTTGGCCATGTCTGTAGAATGGGAGAAGATCGGCTACCACGACAAGCATGGGAAACAAAGAGCCAGGGATCCAGACCTCCAGGACGACCCAGAGTCCGCTGGGAGGACAACATCAGACAATCTTTGAAGGACCGAGGACTAGAATGGAACCAGGCCAGGAAGAAGACAGCCGATAGGATAGTCTGGCGCTCTCTCTTCCAAACCTATACACCTCACGGTAGAAGAGGAACGACTAAGTAAGTAAGTATATCTTTCCACTTGTCCAATCAATTGTGGATGATAAAATGTGCGGACGAGAATATTTGGAAAAATCCTAAAAACTTCCTCCATCAGTTTCCCTCTGAATTGTGAACCATTGTCAGTTAATATCTGATAAGGGTATCCTAATCTTGTGAATATTGAGAGCAAAGCCTCTCCTACATGTACTGAGTCTGCTGAGGGTAGAGCAATCGCTTCCCCCCACATAGTACATGTCTACGAGAGAAAGGATGTATTTTTTCGGAAACTGACGAAAAGCGCATACAGTCTGCTGAAATGAAGAATTTAATGAAAAGTAAGCTGCACAGTATGACACAGAACATGGAATCAATAAAGGAAAATGCCAGAGATGATTCCTACATAGCAGGGGGATACTGAGGTGAGTAAATTTTGTGTAAAAGTGTAATTCCTCCCTTTTTTCTTAATTTTCTCAAAACCTCATTTTTCACACAAATGTTGGCACGTTGCCCATGATTTTTCAAAAACTATTAGTGATACAGCAGTAAATTTTGGGCCACATGCTGTACACATAGTGCTCATTAAAATAAACTAAAATAAAGGATATATGTTAACAAACTACAAAACTGTTGAGAAATAACTAAGATACCCCCCTTAAAAATTTCAACTTTTTTTCGATTGGTATGTTAAAATCCAAAAAAACTCAGATATCAAACCAATCAAAATTATTTTAGTATACAATCATTATCATATATTAACAAATGAAACAGCCAAATTTCATAACTCAAGTTGTACTCACATTTGAGATATCTTGGGCAACACAATACCCAAAAAAGCTAAAATTTGCCTTTTTTTCACTGTTTTTCCGCCATAGATTGCAAGTTTTTAAGTATATACCTCAATGTTTTGTATTTTTTCAGTCATTTTGTTAGTATAAATGACCAGATATAGATATTAACTTATAATTCTGTGTTTTTCATTTTGGGGGTTTAACCTCCCCATAAGAAGATATGGGTATAGAACTTGAATGGATGGCACAGGATAAGAAGATATGGGTATAGGACTTGAATGGATGGCACAGAATAAGAAGGCTTGGTTTCAATTTGTTGATGGCCTATACTCAATAAGGAGCTGGAAGATAATAATGATACATCATTATCATCATCTTATACATCGGACTTGTGGACTATGAAAAGGCATTTGACAGTGTAGACAGAAGAATCGCTTTGGAAATTGATGAGGCATTATGGAGTTCCCATGAAGATCACTAACTTAATAATAAAGAAGACCTATGAAGACATGACATGCAGAGTTCTTCATGAAGGACAACTTACAGAACCGTTTAGGATTAGAACGAGAGTGAGACAGGGATACCTCTTGTCTCCATTTCTTTTCTTACTAGCAATAGATTGGGTTATGAAAACATCGACATCACACAACAGAAATGGAATCCAGTGGAATCTGACTAAACAGCTTGATGATCTGGATTTTGCAGATGACTTGGCTCTTCTGTCCCATAACCATAATCAGATGCAAGAGAAAATGAAAATTCTCGATGAGAGGTCACAAGTGGGCCTGAAAATACACAGGGAAAAGACAAAGATTATGAGAATAAATGCAAGAAATAATAACAAAGTTTAAATTGAAGAAACACCAGTAAAAGATGTAGAACTGTACACATATCTTGGAAGTAATATAGACAAAGTTGGAGGGACAGACAATGATATCAAAATAAGAATACAAAAAGCAAGAGGAGCTTTCATTGCATTGGGAAACATGGAGAACAAGAGAAATCAAGTCCAACACGAAAATAAGAATCTTCAACTCAAATGTCAAGTCAGTCCTATTGTATGGCTCTGAGACATGGAGAGCAACAAAAACAAGAACCAAAAAGCTACAGACTTTTATAAACGGGTGCTTGCGTAAAATAGAAGGACTGAAATGGTATGACAAAGTCACAAATGTGGAATTGATAACAAGAACCAGACAAGTGCCAGTGGAACAAAAAACACATGGAGAAGAGGACTGGATACAGAGGTGAAAATGATGATGGAAAGACCTTGAGCGGATAGCACGGGATGACTTGGCATGTGTTTGTTGAAGGCCTATGCTCCTCGGGGAGCTAAAGGGTATTGAAATTGAAATTATCATAATCTAGTTTTTTTTGCGCTTTATGAAGCATGGGGGCCACTACTGCAGACAGGCCTCTTAAGGAAGCCAACGCCAAAACACAAACTCTTGAAGTTGTGGTTTCTGTAGCATTTTGTTTTGCAAGACAAGGCTATCAGCCTCATCCACAACCTCATGATGATTACAGCACACTGGAAAATTCTGGCTTTGAAGGGTAATGATATGTGGATCTGAATACAACAAAATCAAATAGTATCAACTTATGTAAGGGATGTTTTCAATTTAATATGTTTTCTTCTTCTTCGTACACTCTCAGACGTCTACTTGAATGTTTTCAAAGAAAGCAGTAGTCAGCTTGAGGCTATTTGCATCTCCGTAGAGCTTTTCCACGAATGGTACTGATGATGGCCACATACGCATTCTCTGTTCCACATATGTTGGGCATCTTTGAAGCAGATGTTCAGTGGATATTTTATCAGCGTAATATGTTTTAAAAAGACATACTCACTTTCTTAAAGAAATAAGTGGAATGAAAATCTCGCCCTCGACTTTCAGAGCAGAAATGAAGTGAAAGAAATTATAAACAGGCCAACGAGAAAAAAAGTATTTTAAAAAAAAAATGTGAGTTTAACAAATGACATGAGATTGAGGCATATGAAAGCTCTGAAGGGGCATTGGCAAGAAGACAGAACAAGAATAAAAATGGCACCTCGTGGCCTGTGGATTAATACAATGTCAGCAAATTTTGAGCATCATGTGAAACCTTACCAGAATGGGGGTGTCCGGCACTTGTGATTTTGGCACAACCTTGTATTTAGCCAGTTTGATACTCAGATTGTGAGCAGTTTCAGGAGGTAAAACACGAAACAATGGCATAGCAATTTCCTCGTAGAACTTTTCATTGCCTCTGTAGAGATTTATGCCAGCAAAGAGTGCTATGCCACCATTAACGATAACAGCAGCCTGTTGTATTCGAACCTTTATATGCAAAAAAAAAAACAGGCATAAACAATGGCTTTTTCTTAGAATTAAAGCTGAATGCAAATAAAATATTCACAACATGGTTTTTTAAAAAATTGTTATTCCTCATGGATAATTTATCCACTATGTTCAACAAGATAAGCTGACAAATGCTGAATAATGGGATATTAGGCTGTCATAGGATGAGTAGGATGAGTCATAGGATGAGTAGGACCTTGCTATCTTTCCTTTTTTTTGCAGCTGTTAACCTGTTCCTATTCTTTACTATAAAAATTAATTCCACATTCTCTTACCACCTTCACCACTTGAAAAAAAAAGCACCTTGTATAATACATTTCCTCGCTGCAAGAAGGAATATACATAGATTATTTTAGAAGTTACTGTGTGTGCTCAATTCTGTTCACAGCATTAACAAAATGCCCAGAAAACATATCTTTTATCATTATTTAACGTGTATTCTGTTTGATTTGCCTCATTATTTAACATGTATTCTGTTTGATTTGCCAAGGTAACATGCTGTAGATTTGTGTCTAAGGGCGATGAGAGGTAAACATGCTGTGTTTACATCAGTGACGTCTGAAGACTTCAGCTCCATTGTGATGTCATCTTCATCTTCCCTACGAAGCATGGAGCTATCTGTGCTGATGTCCCTAATGAGGAACCCCACAAGAAAGCCTTAATTCTTGCAGCAATTTATTTTACATGCCAGCGCCATGTACAACTTCACATTTGTCACTTTTTTTATGACATACCCAAGGTCTAAAAGGGAAGCACAGAATTGTAGGATTATAACCCAACAAGCACCTACGGGCTGGCCACCCCATTCTGTGCAAACTTCAAGCCAAAAAACTGTCACAAATAAGAACATGTCATCCAAAGAATAGAGATGTGAAGAATACGGTGATGATGGATAGGACACTAAGGAAGCCTGTTGATACCATTACCAGACAGTCTTTGTTCTGGAATCCCCATGGTTAGAGGTGTAAAGGGAGACAACAAAAAAAAAAAACCACATGAAGTAGAGAAATGGAGACAAATATGAAGGGGATGGAGAAGAGAATTGGAGACAAAATTAAAGGGATAAAGACGACATGGACAGACTGACTGGATGGCACAGGACTGGAGGAATTGTTGAAAGGCTATGGTCTTTGGGGAGCTGAAGGGCTATGAATGATTGAAGAAATAAATATTAATGTTTCGACATTTTCCAAATCTTCTTTTCTAAGTCCATGACTATTCTCAATTGTTTAAAAACCTGTGTTGTTAAAGCAAGTTTTCACCTGGTTGTTCTCAGTTTAAAAAAAAAAGCCAGTTTCCTAAATAACAGAGTTAATTACATCAGTCGCGTCATGTACATATCTCAATATCTTGGATTAACATGTCTCTATGCCCGGCTCTTGTTTTGATATTCTTGTTTGGCTCTACATTAGAAATCAGTTGGGGGTAAAGGTACAATAAAAATAGGGCACATAAAAACAGATAAAACACGTGCAAAGTCCAAAAGCCAAGACTATTCTGGGAAATTCAAAACGGATTCCTTTTTTTAAGATACAATAACTGAAGATAAGGTATCATAACAAAAGCTATATGCATGTTCAAAGTCCAAAGTAGCAAATGCTTGTTTTCTGTTGTGCGCAGGTCTACGTGACTGACAAGTAGTTTGCATACATGAAGACCAATTTTACAGACATTTGAACATAATCTGAGTAAAGCAGTTTTTCATGTTCAGTTACCAGGTCTATCTTACATGGTGTAAATATTAATGTTGAAAACAATTAACGATATGTAATATTATATTGACACTTTCGTCTGCTTTCGCTTTCCTCATACATAACATTGTAGCCTACTGAGAAAATACAGGTTACGAGCTCATATATATATATATATATATTTAACCCACAGAATCAACTTTACATAATTAAATATGAGAAGGGAAATGTTCTAAATGCAACTGTGCACGTCTGTACAAACAAATTATATCTCACCCAAAATCTGGATCCTTGGCTTGTGATACTTAAGCTGTTCATCTCGTCTGTGTTTGTTTGAACTTTTGCTTCTGCTGCGGAAGTTATATAAGAGTATCAGGGTCAAGGCTGTGTCATGACACTTAGGAACTTTTTGAAGTTTCGAATTCTTATTATTTTATGCTTTTATGGTAATAAATTAAATAAACTATTGTGGAAAAATACCATTTAATATCGTATGCCTTCTATGTACTGCTTTTATAATTTTGCTAATATTTACATAGAAACATAATTCGACAACATGGCTAGTTTTCTTGCTAACATTTTGTGTCTTTCCTGCGTGTTTCCAATTTCATAAAGCGAAAGTTGACAAACGTCTTGTTTTAGAAAATGACCGCATTCGAAGGTACAGTTTCACTTACTGCTTGATGAATGAAAAATATTAGCTGGATTTTGTTTGTGGCTAACATGCCTAAAGGCTCTTTAAAAATATCATAGGAAAGGCATTCGAATCACAAAAGCAAAAATTTGCATGGTGGCTGGAGACATTAATATCGTAGGCCCTATTTATCATACATGATGGTGTTATACACGTGGGAGAGAAATAATTTAAAAAAAAAAAGGCTCAAGTTATGGGACAGGAGACTGGGGGGCCCCCATGTTTGCCAAAAAAAGTTAGAATATTTTCTTTTTCGAAACCGGCTTCATTGTCGGCCGTTGTTAATTTTGACAAGGCTCGAAACAGTGTTGGTGTTAGGTTAAGGTTAGCTATTTGACAAGGCTCGAAACAGGGTTGGGGTTTTGGTAAGCCTACCTTTAACGTAAATGTGGATAGTCAATCTAGCAACATAGCAGATCTTGTCTACTGTCGCCTTCTACACAAAGAAAAATAAACGAGGGGGGGGGGGGCCTTGAGCGAGAGGAATGCACTCGCACACAGTTACTAGTTACAGTACTTTGGCAAGAATAGGTTGAAACAAGAACAGTGGACCATGTGTTCGATAGGCCTACTACCTGCAAAAAAGATTTCAGAAAAGCAGTAATAAGGGGTTAGGATTTTGGAACCTTAGCCCTAACCCTAAGAACATGAGGACCTTATTTGAGTGGCAATGAAGAACACATCATTTCAACCAGAATTGTATATTAGTCATCCAGATACAAATCATGGTTCTTTTCCCTTTTTTGCTCCGCATGGAGCCACCACTGCAGCTAATCACTTTGCACGATGCCTTCATCAAAGCATTCATGAGCTTTTGCAGAAGTGGATTCTGTAGCAGCTTTGTTGGACATGTCAGTTTTGCCAGCCCAGTGCTCATCTTCATATTAATTATCACATGCCTGAAGTAGCAGTATAGGCATACCTAACTTTATTGTGCTTCGATTTATTGCGATATTCGCTTTATTGCGGTGGTCCGCAACTGAACTTGCAATATCTCCGAGGTATGCCTGTGCTTCTGCTTTTTTTCTGTGTCTCCTGAGAGACCTCCCTCCCCCCCCAGAACTACATGGGGCCAATAAGGGGCATAGTTAGTGGGAATCAAATAGCAAGCAATGTGACAGTAGAGCTAAGAGATTCAATTGTCAGGTAAAGTTCCATCACTAGCGGTTTAGTTTGTATGATATGTAAACATAGCTAACATTCATTATTTCACTTAGCTTCTGTGCTTTGGTAAAATTGTGCAGACATTTAAGATAGGACACAGTAAATTTTAAATATTTAAATCACACAGATAAGCGTATCTTAAGAGAGATTCCTTTCAATATTTACTTCACCAAAAGTTGTAATGAGAATCAGCTGTCAGATACAGCACATGCCACAGTTATGAGTGGGAACAAACCCTGTTTTAATGTAAACAATGTAAGGACAACAGGGGTTTTATCTTTTGGTGCAAAAATGGCTGTGTAAAACAACAACATTTATTATGTTCCTGAGACATGGAGTACAATGACATTGAGAAGCTGAGCTTCCCAACTTTGGGACTAGAATACATTATTCTTCTTTGCCTTTCTTTCAGATCTTGCTATGCCATTTTGTCTTTAGGAGTTTTATCAAGATCTTTCCATCTCCTTTTTTTTCCCTTTATTTCTGCTGCCATTAACTTTGTGTTTTGAGGCCTTTTAATTGTAGACTACAGTGCTAACATTATAAAATCAGTTGTGTCAAACAAGAATAACAATAAAGGATTGAGAATAGGAGCAAATAAAACATATTAAAAAAAACTCTAGGAGTCCTTTTTAATAACCGTGATTGTGGTAAGACTGTTAAAGGTAACAATAAAGTTTCATTCTTCTTCTTCTTCTTCTTGCGATCGCATCTTTGATGATTACACCGTCAGACGAGTTCTCATGATGAATTCGACTGTTGTTTGAAGTTCCTCTTTAACTCCATATAGCTTTGAGTTTAGTGTTGAGTCATTGGGCCAGTATATCTTTCTTAACTGGTCATACAGAGGACAGTCCTGTAGAACATGCTCAGCAGTTTGTTCGTTTAATCCACATGTGCACAGTGGTGAAGCAGACAATCGTAGCTTGTGCATGTGTTTATTCAGTTTGTTATGCCCTGTCCTGAGTCGAAAAATAGTTGTCTGTCCCTGCCGGTCGAGAGTGTGATAGTCGTCTTTGGGTTGGTTCTGTTCTCTTCTGATAGTCTGGATAGCTCTCTTTTTCTCAAAGTATGTGACTTCATTATCTTCTTGTTCACATTCTCCTCCCTTTTTTGCAAGTTTATCTGCCTTTTCATTTCCGGGTACACCACAATGAGATGGTACCCACTGAAGTATGGTTCTCTTTTTGGCAGCTACCTTGTTTAGTTCATTTCTCAGATGCGGGAGTTTACCACCCTTGAGAGCTTGCAGGACAGACAGTGCATCTGTGAGGATGACTACCTGGTGGCAGTCAGAGTTGGTGTTATAAATCATATTTGCAGCTTGCTCTAGAGCTTGAACCTCAGCTGTATAGTTGGAACAGAATTTACCAGTGGGAATGTGCCTAGTCTCATAGTGGTTGTCAGGATATGAGATAAAGATACCGGCACCTCCATTCCTAACAGCATTAGTTGCTGATCCATCTGTATAGGCATGTATCCATGATTGATCGGGATAGCTTTCTTGGATCATACTCAATGTAGCAGTTCGTTTTTGCAGATCATTATACTCACATCCACTTGTGAGACCACTGACTGTTGTATTAATTTGGAGGGCACTGCTGGCCTGCTCCCATGGTACAGGGTATAGGGTGGGCTTCAGTGGTGTTGTCTTCATGGATAGGTCTTCTTGATGCTGTCTTATAAGTCTTTTCCCCCGATGCACAAAGCTGCTACGCTTTAGACGTCCCAATGCCAGATCATCTAGTCTTGCCTTCATTGGGTGCATTGGCATACTGTTGTACTTTTCCATCTGGATCATGGTTTTTGTGTCTCTTCTATGGGACAATGTCTGTAATCCAGCAACCTTCTGCATCTCTGTTATTGGTGTAGTTTTCATGGCTCCTGTAATGAGCCTGAGAGCTTGATTTTGCACCTTGTCCAAAGACTGCAGATGTGAGTTAGCAGCTGATGACCATGCTGCTGAGCTAAACTCTAAGTGTGGTCTTATTACTCCATTATAAATCTTCTTTAGATTTCGTTCATTTGCTCCCCAGTTGGTACCTGCTAATTTTCTGAGTATGCCTAGTCGTCTTCGGGCCTTTCCTTCTGCATTTTCAATATGCTTATTCCATGTAAGCCTTTGGTCAAATGTCACCCCAAGATAGGTGGGGTAGCTTTCTTCCTTGATCACGGTTGTCCCTAGGTGTATGTTAGCTGATTTGTCCTTGGGGGCGAGGGAGAACAGTGTTGTGGAGGTTTTGTCTGTGTTTATTGTGATAAGCCATTTCTCTGCCCATGACACTAGCATGTCTGCTGCCCGCTGCATTCTATAATTTGCTGTGGTGACATTTTCATCAGCGCACCAGAGTACTAGGTCATCTGCATATAAGGCAGCTTTAACTCCTGCAGGGAGATCTTTCACCAGGTCATTGATGTAAACAAGGAAGAGTGTTGGGGAAATTACTCCTCCTTGAGGTACCCCCTGATGGAGCAACACTTTTCTGCTCTGCAGACCGTCAAGAGTGACTCTAGTTCTCCTGTTATGCAAGTATGACTGGATCCATTTCATCATGTTGCCTTGGATTCCACTTCTCCTAAGTTTTGCAATGAGGCCATCTTTCCACACCTTGTCAAAGGCCTGCTTGAAGTCGACCCAGATCGTTAGGACCTTTTTCTTCTCCTGGAAGGCATCTTCTATTGCTTGAGACAAGTAAGTAACTTGGTCTTCTATACTGTAGCATTCTCTAAATCCAGCTTGTTCCGGCACCAGGATCTGCTCAGACTCTAAATACCATTTCAATCTGTGGTTGACTATTCGCTCCATAGTCTTCCCAACACAGCTTGTGAGACTGATTGGCCGGTAACTTGCAGCCTCGGTCTTACATTTCCCTTTCTTTAGTATGGGTATTGTGATGGCTTCTCTCCATACTTGGGGTACCGTTCCTTTCAACCAGCTGTGGTTGAATATCTCAAGCAGTTTTGTCTTTGCTGCTGAGCTCAGATTTACTAGCATTTCGTTGCTGATTTTGTCTGGGCCGGGTGACTTTTGAAACTTAAGCTTGGAAATAGCCTTCTGTAGTTCTCCTAGTGTGATGGGTTCCCTCATTGGGGCAGGAGTATCTGTCTGTCCCATGGTTGCCAGTATTTCTTTTCTTATCTCTCTCTGATGGTCTATGTTAATGGGTAAGTTGCTTTCTGAACTGTATCTTCTAGCAAACAAGTCTGCAGCTTGTTTTCCTCTGAAAAGTTTGCCACCTTCATCCAATGTGATAGTCTGCCTTGGTGAGGAATGCTCTTCATTTAGAGACTTGACTAATCTCCAAAGTTTCCTGCCGTCTTTCTCAAGGTTCAGCGATGCCGTTTTAGTTCTCCAGCTTTTCCGCTTTTCTTCTAGCTTTGTTCTCTGAAACTCTGCTACAGCCTTTTTCCATTTGTTGTGAGTTTCAAGTGAAGGCTGAGACTCTGCGTCCTTTCTAGCCTTGTCCATAGCTTCCTGACGTTCTTGGAGTGTGCTGGACCAGTATGGTATGTAGTTACGCCGGCATCCTTTGGGAATGGTTTCTTTTGCAGCTTGTAGTATGCATCTGTTGAAGTCTTTTACCACTTCATTAATGTCTCTGTTCTGTACCTTGAGGGTAGACAGCAGCGTGTTCACCTGATGCCTGAATAAACCCCAGTTGGCTTTTTTGTAGTTCCATCTTGTAATGGCTGGGCCTGTACTGAGAGTTGCACTCTGGACAGTAAGAAAGATTGGGCGATGGTCGCTTCCCCCTAGTTGGTCTCCTACTTCTCTACTAATAGATCCAGCTATATCTGGTGTGGAGAAGGCAAGATCTGGTGTTGAGGTTGTGTGCCATCCTCTGGAGTAGAAGGTAGGAGTATCTGTGGCATTATTGACTAGGATTAGGGAGTGATCATCTTGCCAAGTTTCAACCTCTTCACCTCTGTGATCCAGATGGTTATAGCCCCAGCTCTGGGAGTGGCTATTAAAGTCTCCAACTGCTATAAAGTTGGTGGCTGGTACCTGTATAGAGCTGAGACTCAGGGGTTTGTTGTTCGGACAGTAATAGTTCAGGAGTTCTATTTCCATCTTGTCTACCTTTATCTGCAGCAGCTGATATTCTGCTCCATCCATGAAGGTTTTCCTTTCGTGTGCAGGAATGTTATTCCTTACAAGAGTAAGTACTCCTCCTTTTCGTCTATCTTGTCTGTCGGATCTGAAGCATTGATATCCCCTTATTTTAAAGGTTTGATCTGCTTTCAAGTGAGTCTCTTGGATACAGCAAACACTGACTTGCTTCTCATACAAGATGTTTTCCAGCTCTGTCTTTTTGCTGTATCCAGCCTGCTTGCTGTTCACTCCCTCTGCATTCCAGTGCATCATGACAAGTGGCACTCTGGGTTTCTCTTTTTCTGTTTTGTTTTGGTCAGTAGTTCTCCTCCGCCGTCTGTTGACTCCACAAGACGGTCTAGAGGGTCCTCCAGTAGCTGAGGGTGGGCTCTGTCGAGGCTCAGAGCCCGGCACTGCACCTGCCTGGTGGAGCTCCACAGGGCGAGCACCAGAACGAGATTTATTTGACGGTGTACTCTCCATAGAAAAAAAAAAGCGAGTTGCATGATACTGTGGTTTCCGGTGCGCCTTCTGGCCCAGTATCTACGACTTTAGCACCTGTTCAACGGGAGAGTGGGCTCATCCCTAATCTGTTTATGTTCCCAGTAGTAGACTATTCGCAAGCAGCCTGGGGGTGTCACTGCTCTGCGCGGACCTTGTTTACCGAGGCGGCGTCTGAGCTCGTATGGTGAAAATATGGTTGCGTTATCTTCAAAATAGCCCTGTCTTTCCCGTGGCTTTTCTGCCATCCTGCAACTTTGAGTTAGGGAGTTCTGAGCTCCAGTCTCTTTCCCAGGCATTTTATCCTGGCCTGGCACGCATACAGAGGACCCCACTTCTGGTTCTAAGTTAGCAGTTGGGGATAGGTGGGGTAGCACACTGTGCATTCCCCGTCATCCAGGGGGCTCTCCAACTATGCAGAGCTTGCACAATGCTGTGCTCTGGTTCTGGGCTCTCCCAAGGAATCCTCACGTCCTGCACAGAGCCACTTCCCGATACCCACCACCTGCCAACCCTCCATTGTAGAAATCTCCTGCATGCGGCCATCCAGTCAAGAGCCAGTATTAAGTCTGGTGCCCAAGTGATCCCCCCAAGCTCAGTGTGCAATGCTGGGTTCTCATCATGCTGCAACACAGGAGGGATTGTGATGCTCAGCCATCTCTCTCAATTCTGCACCGATAAGTGACATCGGGGACTTAACTTTGCCTCAGTACTGGGAGGCCCCGTTTCCGGGTACACCACACACAGCCAATTGAGGCAACGGTCGCCATGGGCGTGATAGACGACAAACAGTGAAGAATGAGGCAAGAAAGCATTTAACCCATGAAGTGGGGGTGGATTGGTGCAGACCAGAGCATGTACCACTCGCCGGTGGGTTCTGCATCTACACCTATAGGGTTCCACCCACTCCTCAGCCCATTTAGTCTGGCCCCTCACCCAGGACCTGTCCGGCTTGGGTGACCCTGCCAGGAGTAAAACTCCCGCCGGCATAGCTCCCGGGATCATTGAGGCGCTCAAGCTCTCCAACCACGGCAAGGTAGGCTTACATGTGGAGAGAATAAAGTTTCAGAATAGAAGGGTTGACAATGGAATGACAAGATCAGCAATGTGGAACTGACAGAAGGAACCAGACAAAAACAAGAGGTGAGGAAAAGGTGCTGAATGGGACAACACACTGAGGAAACAAGTTGATAGCACTACAAGGTACTCCTTGTTCTGGAATCCACAGGGTGATAGAAATAGAGAGAGAGAGACCTGAAAAGATATTCTAAGTGAAATGGACTTTCCAAGGCCAGATAAGTGGAACACGTTTGGAGAAACAAAACTTACTTACTTACTTAGTCGTTCCCCTTTTACCGTGAGGTGTAGAGGTTTGGAAGAGAGAGCGCCAGACTATTCTATCGGCTGTCTTCCTCCTGGCCTGGTTCCATTCTAGTCCTCGGTCCTTCAAAGATTGTCTAATGTTGTCCTCCCAGCGGACTCGGGGTCTGGATCCTTGGCTCTTTGTTTCCCATGCTTGTCGTGGTAGCCGATCTTCTCCCATTCTGCAGACATGGCCAAACCATCTTAGTTGGGACTGTTCTACTTGGGTCTGTAGGGGGTGGCATTTTAGGCCTTGACGTATCGTCTGGTTGGAGGAACAAAACAACTTGCGAAAACATGCAGATATCACCACATGGCATTGAGCCGAGGGGCAAGAGCCCAAGTGCCGCTGGATCAATAACAACAACAAGGGAGATGGAGCACGACATCAAACGAAGGCACATACAGATTTTGAACGGAAGGAATGTGATGAGAAAGCTTCACATGAATTTGTTGAAGGGCTGTCTGTACAGCTTCTTCTTCGTTCATCCTGAAAAGGACGTTGGTTGCGTTTTGTCCGTTTACAGCGAAGCTGCGATATTTGTGCCTTTCGGCCGACACATCGAACTTCAGCACTGCATTTTTTAGGACCAGGTTTGCCTTCCCTCTTCGATCCCTACTCTCTCAGCCAGACTGCAGTGATGCAGCCTGTTTCCAGGACCACCACTTATCTGTACAGCTGATGGAAAGGTAATGAATGAGGTTATATAGCATCACAATGCATTCCTTGTTTGTGGAGTCACCAGGTAAAAGAAATAAGAGAGAGATCCAACAACACATGGAGATGAAAATGTAATAACTTATTAAAGTTATTGAACCACTAACCATCTACTTATTGATTCTGCATTTTGCTGCAATTAATTAAATAATACATATTACCCTGTGTAGTTCCCGCGGGTTTCTGAAGAGACCAAGAATGAATAGGACTACAGCACACTCAGGTATATTGTACAAAGCAACTAATATGACTACAGCACACTCAGGTATATTGTACAAAGCAACTAATATGACTACAGCACACTCAGGTATATTGTACAAAGCAACTAATATGACTACAGCACACTCAGGTATATTGTACAAAGCAACTAATATGACTACAGCACACTCAGGTATATTGTACAAAGCAACTAATATGACTACAGCACACTCAGGTATATTGTACAAAGCAACTAATATGACTACAGCACACTCAGGTATATTGTACAAAGCAACTAATATGACTACAGCACACTAAGGTATATTGTACAAAGCAACTAATATGACTACAGCACACTCAGGTATATTGTACAAAGCAACTAATATGATTACAGCACACTCAGGTATATTGTACAAAGCAACTAATATGACTACAGCACACTCAGGTATATTGTACAAAGCAACTAATATGACTACAGCACACTCAGGTATATTGTACAAAGCAACTAATATGACTACAGCACACTCAGGTATATTGTACAAAGCAACTAATATGACTACAGCACACTCAGGTATATTGTACAAAGCAACTAATATGACTACAGCACACTCAGGTATATTGTACAAAGCAACTAATATGACTACAGCACACTCAGGTATATTGTACAAAGCAACTAATATGACTACAGCACACTCAGGTATATTGTACAAAGCAACTAATATGACTACAGCACACTCAGGTATATTGTACAAAGCAACTAATATGACTACAGCACACTCAGGTATATTGTACAAAGCAACTAATATGACTACAGCACACTCAGGTATATTGTACAAAGCAACTAATATGACTACAGCACACACAGGTATATTGTACAAAGCAACTAATATGACTACAGCACACACAGGTATATTGTACAAAGCAACTAATATGACTACAGCACACTCAGGTATATTGTACAAAGCAACTAATATGACTACAGCACACTCAGGTATATTGTACAAAGCAACTAATATGACTACAACACACTCAGGTATATTGTACAAAGCAACTAATATGACTACAGCACACTCAGGTATATTGTACAAAGCAACTAATATGACTACAGCACACTCAGGTATATTGTACAAAGCAACTAATATGACTACAACACACTCAGGTATATTGTACAAAGCAACTAATATGACTACAGCACACTCAGGTATATTGTACAAAGCAACTAATATGACTACAGCACACTCAGGTATATTGTACAAAGCAACTAATATGACTACAACACACTCAGGTATATTGTACAAAGCAACTAATATGACTACAGCACACTCAGGTATATTGTACAAAGCAACTAATATGACTACAACACACTCAGGTATATTGTACAAAGCAACTAATATGACTACAGCACACTCAGGTATATTGTACAAAGCAACTAATATGACTACAACACACTCAGGTATATTGTACAAAGCAACTAATATGACTACAACACACTCAGGTATATTGTACAAAGCAACTAATATGACTACAGCACACTCAGGTATATTGTACAAAGCAACTAATATGACTACAGCACGCTCAGGTATATTGTACAAAGCAACTAATATGACTACAGCACACTCAGGTATACCAACTGGCTGATCACCCGTTTGCCAGTCACTTCGATTATGGAAACAACAGCAGATGGATTGATTTGCCGTTGCCCTAAAGACGCCAATAGGCGTGATGGGAAACAATGGCAAAGAAAACCTATCTGCTGTTGCCCTAAGACGCCACTAGGCGTGATGGCCACTGACTGCTTTGACGGTCGGTGGCTAAGGACGGAAGAAGAAGACACTCAGGTATATTGTACAAAGCAACTAATATGACTACAACACACTCAGGTATATTGTACAAAGCAACTAATATGACTACAGCACACTCAGGTATATTGTACAAAGCAACTAATATGACTACAACACACTCAGGTATATTGTACAAAGCAACTAATATGACTACAGCACACTCAGGTATATTGTACAAAGCAACTAATATGACTACAGCACACTCAGGTATATTGTACAAAGCAACTAATATGACTACAACACACTCAGGTATATTGTACAAAGCAACTAATATGACTACAGCACACTCAGGTATATTGTACAAAGCAACTAATATGACTACAGCACACTCAGGTATATTGTACAAAGCAACTAATATGACTACAGCACACTCAGGTATATTGTACAAAGCAACTAATATGACTACAACACACTCAGGTATATTGTACAAAGCAACTAATATGACTACAGCACACACAGGCATATTGTACAAAGCAACTAATATGACTACAGCACACTCAGGTATATTGTACAAAGCAACTAATATGACTACAGCAAACTTAGGTATATTGTACAAAGCAACTAATATGACTACAGCACACTCATGTATATTGTACAAAGCAACTAATATGACTACAACACACACAGGTATATTGTACAAAGCAACTAATATGACTACAGCACACTCAGGTATTGTACAAAGCAACTAATATGATGTTTTATTCTGTATGAATTGTCACAACGACCACTGCTGTAAGAGCATGTGACTACATGGTACAGGCTTCCTGCAAGGGGACCAGCTGTAGTGGTGGTTCCATGTTCCGTAAGGAGCGAACAGGAACAAGATGTTCTTATTTCTTGTTCTCACGCATCTTCATTATTTGTAAGTGGAAAGAACCTGAGCAAACATGAACAGTTATCAAATATTTGCTAAATCATTCACATTATCCAAAATGTGATTACTCTGCACCAAATTTTTTTTTCTCCAGAAATGGGTGTGATGCCTGAGATTGCCAAGGCTGTGGAAGAAATGGATTGGAGGTTTGTTCTTGTTGCATCCATATGTCATTGCAACTACGCCATCAGATGTTCTGTTCTTGTGTTTAGCAGCAGTCTTGGTTGCAAGATGATAAGTGTAGAAATAAGACACCATATCATACAATGCACATTAGATAGAAGCTCTTAGACAGTCTTTAAGTTATTTCAGTTGACAGTGGTAAATGGTAAGAGGAAACTATTGCAGAGCATTAAAACGGGAGGTGATATGATCATTAGAAGTTCCCCCTCCAGACAAGTGTTTTGGCACTTTTGCCTTTTTTACACTTTAGAGGGATGGGCCCACTTGGGTCATGACTTGCAAGTGTCATCCTCCATGTGCACTGTGAACTGAGCCCATTCACATCTGGTGTTATCCATTCTTCCATTTTGAGAAAGTACAGTAGAACTCTGATTATCTAATTAACCAAATTGCCAAAACCAAAGAACCTGGGACTGCTCTGCAATATAAGCAACCCTGCAGTCGCTGATTCAGTTGGCATAGTCATTATTTCAGTCCATTCCCTCTGTTCCTAGATGTAGTGTAGTCAGTTTAGTGTTGTGTTTAATTTTCAAAACCCATTTTAATATTTTTGAACGCTAAAAAATTCACATAGGTAAAATAAAATGTGGTTTAAATGTAATTCGTTAAAAAAAAAAAAAAAACGAGGGGTGGGTGGGGGAAGAAAGTCGCATAAAAATATGGTGTCAGGGTGCCCATCATTTCTGACATTAAAACTAGTGAGTGAATACTTAAACTCATTTCTATATTTGAAAGTGAAAATGGGAGATCTGGAAGAAAAACAGTGAACAACGACACAGTAGAAGCAACATACAAAGGGTTTATGCAAACAAAGACCAGCTGGACAGATAATTTCAAGACCAATTTTATGTCTTCTTCTTTGATCCTTAGCCGCGACCGTCAAAGCAGTCAGTGGCCATTACGCCTGGTGGCGTCTTGTAGGGCAACAACAAATTGATTCCACTTTGCTCGGTCGGCGGCCATCCTTCGTACAGTGCCCCAACTCTGGTTCATTCTTTGCATCTCAGCCTCCACAGTCCTCTGCCAAGTTGTTTTTGGTCGGCCTCTCTTTCGTTTTCCTTCAGGGGTCCATAGCATAGCTGTTCTTGTGATGGCATCGGGGTCTCTTCTGAGGACATGGCCAACCCAGTTCCAGCGTCTGCCAGCTATGATGGTGTGCATGTCCTCTTGCTTGCTCCGAGTAAGCAGATCTTGGTTGGTGATGGTATTCGGCCAAAAGATTCGGAGAATTTTTCTTAGGCATGTTGTGTGAAAAGAGGACAATTTCGACATTTCCTTCTCTGTAACTCTCCAGCATTCCGCACCATAGAGAAGCACAGAAAGCACACAGCTCTGATATAATCTTAATTTTGTGCTTGTGTTGTACTGAGAGGACTTCCAGATGTTGTTTAGACTAAAAAAGGCTGTTCTTGCTTTGTTCATTCTGTTGTTGATGTCTTTGCTTGCTCCGCCGTCTGGTGTTACTATGCATCCTAGGTATGTGAAGGCATCTGTCTGTTCCAGTTGCTGATTCCTTACTGAATGGGCTCAGGGTTGCTCACATTGAGCGTCATGACCTCTGTCTTCTTTAGGTTGATGTTCAAGCCCACCTGCTGGCTATACTTATTAAGTCTATCCGTTTTTTCCTGGGTGATGCGCCAGACAACAGAGGGCAGTCCAAGAGGAATAAGATGGACTACATTTTCTACATTGGAAGATCTGGAATATGCAGATGACATTGCACTGCTAGCACATTCACATCAATTTTATGTGAGAGCTCTAATTTTTTTTATAAAGGGTAGTTAACAGTATGTTTTTTCGTGAACAATAATGTCTTTTTCCTTAATCCACTTATCCAAAATTTTGATTAACTGAGCAGCCTCTGTCACGAATTAATTAGGATAATTGGAATTCTACTGTCTCAGTTTTCTTGTACATAAACTTACTATCCTGAATTCCGTTGTTCATTGTAATTTTTCTGCATCTAACAGAAGGTCTTTTCAGCAGCTTCGCCAAGTCTTTAAAGTATGCTTATCTTTGCTTGTTCCTTCCAGCTCAGTTGTCTCAGTACATCACATACGGAGGTGGCCAGATGAACTCTTGCACTTGCTTCTTTAGCTAATACTTTTGATGTAAATCTGTTATGACCATTTCATTTTATTTGACCATTATGGAAGCATGCAGTACAAGGTGGATGTCAGAAGTGTATTTTAGTAAAATGAGCAAATAAAAGTACATGCATTGTTCACATCCAGTGAACCAAGAAGTGAGGAAAGGTGCTGGTGATGGATAGGACATATTAAGAAAACCAGTTAATAGGTAACAATAAAGGTAAAAGTTAATAGGACTACAAGGAATTCCCAGGGTAAGAAGGATGGATGGAGACCCAAAAATAAGAGAATTGGGGACAGATATGAAAAGAATAAAGAAGGCGTGAAAACTTTAAATGGATGGCATAGAGCAGGAAGGTGTAGTCTGTCTGCATTTGTTGAAGGTCTGCACTCCCTAGGGAACTGAAAGGTAGTGGATGAGTATCAGTGGTAGTTACATTAATGAGAGCAACTAGCATATAAGAGAAATACTAGTCACATTAATGAAAGCAACTAGCACATAAAAGGAAAAAGAGAAATACTAGTTACATTAATGAGAGCAACTAGCACGTCAGAGGAATACTAGTCACATTAATGAGAGCAACTAGCACGTAAGAGAAATACTAGTCACATTAATGAAAGCAACTAGCACATAAAAGGAAAAAGAGAAATACTAGTCACATTAATGAAAGCAACTAGCACATAAAAGGAAAAAGAGAAATACTAGTCACATTAATGAGAGCAACTAGCACGTAAGAAAAATACTAGTCACATTAATGAGAGCAACTAGCACGTAAGAGAAATACTAGTCACATTAATGAAAGCAACTAGCACGTAAGAGAAATACTAGTCACATTAATGAAAGCAACTAGCACATAAAAGGAAAAAGAGAAATACTAGTCACATTAATGAGAGCAACTAGCACGTCAGAGGAAACAGAAATACTAGTTACATTAATGAGAGCAACTAGCACGTAAGAGGAAAAAGAGAAATACTAGTTACATTAATGAGAGCAACTAGCACGTAAGAGGAAAAAGAGAAATACTAGTCACATTAATGAGAGCAATTAGCACGTAAGAGGAAAAAGAGAAATACTAGTTACATTAATGAGAGCAACTAGCATGTAAGAGGAAAAAGAGAAATACTAGTCACATTAATGAGAGCAACTAGCATGTAAGAGGAAAAAGAGAAATACTAGTTACATTAATGAGAGCAATTAGCACGTAAGAGGAAAAAGAGAAATACTAGTCACATTAATGAGAGCAATTAGCACGTAAGAGGAAAAAGAGAAATACTAGTTACATTAATGAGAGCAACTAGCATGTAAGAGGAAAAAGAGAAATACTAGTTACATTAATGAGAGCAACTAGCACGTAAGAGGAAAAAGAGAAATACTAGTCACATTAATGAGAGCAATTAGCACGTAAGAGGAAAAAGAGAAATACTAGTTACATTAATGAGAGCAACTAGCACGTAAGAGGAAAAAGAGAAATACTAGTCACATTAATGAGAGCAACTAGCATGTAAGAGGAAAAAGAGAAATACTAGTTACATTAATGAAAGCAACTAGCACGTAAGAGGAAAAAGAGAAATACTAGTCACATTAATGAGAGCAACTAAGCACTTAAGAGGAACAAGAGAAATACTAGTCACATTAATGAGAGCAATTGGCACGTAAGAGGAAAAAGAGAAATAATAGTTACATTAATGAGAGCAATTAGCACGTAAGAGGAAAAAGAGAAATACTAGTCACATTAATGAGAGCAACTAGCATGTAAGAGGAAAAAGAGAAATACTAGTCACATTAATGAGAGCAATTAGCACGTAAGAGGAAAAAGAGAAATACTAGTTACATTAATGAAAGCAACTAGCACGTAAGAGGAAAAAGAGAAATGCTAGTTACATTAATGAGAGCAACTAGCACGTAAGAGGAAAAAGAGAAATACTAGTCACATTAATGAGAGCAACTAGTACGTAAGAGGAAAAAGAGAAATACTAGTCACATTAATGAGAGCAATTAGCACGTAAGAGGAAAAAGAGAAATACTAGTTACATTAATGAGAGCAACTAGCATGTAAGAGGAAAAAGAGAAATACTAGTTACATTAATGAAAGCAACTAGCACGTAAGAGGAAAAAGAGAAATACTAGTCACATTAATGAGAGCAACTAAGCACTTAAGAGGAACAAGAGAAATACTAGTCACATTAATGAGAGCAATTAGCACGTAAGAGGAAAAAGAGAAATAATAGTTACATTAATGAGAGCAATTAGCACGTAAGAGGAAAAAGAGAAATACTAGTCACATTAATGAGAGCAATTAGCACGTAAGAGGAAAAAGAGAAATACTAGTCACATTAATGAGAGCAACTAGCATGTAAGAGGAAAAAGAGAAATACTAGTTACATTAATGAAAGCAACTAGCATGTAAGAGGAAAAAGAGAAATACTAGTTACATTAATGAAAGCAACTAGCACGTAAGAGGAAAAAGAGAAATACTAGTCACATTAATGAGAGCAATTAGCACGTAAGAGGAAAAAGAGAAATACTAGTCACATTAATGAGAGCAATTAGCACGTAAGAGGAAAAAGAGAAATACTAGTCACATTAATGAGAGCAATTAGCACGTAAGAGGAAAAAGAGAAATACTAGTTACATTAATGAGAGCAACTAGCATGTAAGAGGAAAAAGAGAAATACTAGTTACATTAATGAGAGCAATTAGCACGTAAGAGGAAAAAGAGAAATACTAGTTACATTAATGAGAGCAATTAGCACGTAAGAGGAAAAAGAGAAATACTAGTTACATTAATGAGAGCAACTAGCACGTAAGAGGAAAAAGAGAAATACTAGTCACATTAATGAGAGCAACTAAGCACTTAAGAGGAACAAGAGAAATACTAGTTACATTAATGAGAGCAATTAGCACGTAAGAGGAAAAAGAGAAATACTAGTTACATTAATGAGAGCAATTAGCACGTAAGAGGAAAAAGAGAAATACTAGTTACATTAATGAGAGCAACTAGCATGTAAGAGGAAAAAGAGAAATACTAGTTACATTAATGAGAGCAACTAGCACGTAAGAGGAAAAAGAGAAATACTAGTTACATTAATGAGAGCAATTAGCACGTAAGAGGAAAAAGAGAAATACTAGTCACATTAATGAGAGCAACTAGCACGTAAGAGGAAAAAGAGAAATACTAGTCACATTAATGAGAGCAATTAGCACGTAAGAGGAAAAAGAGAAATACTAGTTACATTAATGAGAGCAATTAGCACGTAAGAGGAAAAAGAGAAATACTAGTCACATTAATGAGAGCAACTAGCACGTAAGAGGAAAAAGAGAAATACTAGTCACATTAATGAGAGCAATTAGCACGTAAGAGGAAAAAGAGAAATACTAGTCACATTAATGAGAGCAATTAGCACGTAAGAGGAAAAAGAGAAATACTAGTCACATTAATGAGAGCAATTAGCACGTAAGAGGAAAAAGAGAAATACTAGTTACATTAATGAGAGCAACTAGCATGTAAGAGGAAAAAGAGAAATACTAGTTACATTAATGAGAGCAATTAGCACGTAAGAGGAAAAAGAGAAATACTAGTTACATTAATGAGAGCAATTAGCACGTAAGAGGAAAAAGAGAAATACTAGTCACATTAATGAGAGCAACTAGCATGTAAGAGGAAAAAGAGAAATACTAGTTACATTAATGAGAGCAATTAGCACGTAAGAGGAAAAAGAGAAATAATAGTTACATTAATGAGAGCAACTAGCACGTAAGAGGAAAAAGAGAAATACTAGTTACATTAATGAGAGCAACTAGCACGTAAGAGGAAAAAGAGAAATACTAGTTACATTAATGAGAGCAATTAGCACGTAAGAGGAAAAAGAGAAATACTAGTCACATTAATGAGAGCAACTAGTACGTAAGAGGAAAAAGAGAAATACTAGTCACATTAATGAGAGCAATTAGCACGTAAGAGGAAAAAGAGAAATACTAGTTACATTAATGAGAGCAACTAGCATGTAAGAGGAAAAAGAGAAATACTAGTTACATTAATGAAAGCAACTAGCACGTAAGAGGAAAAAGAGAAATACTAGTCACATTAATGAGAGCAACTAAGCACTTAAGAGGAACAAGAGAAATACTAGTCACATTAATGAGAGCAATTAGCACGTAAGAGGAAAAAGAGAAATACTAGTTACATTAATGAGAGCAACTAGCACGTAAGAGGAAAAAGAGAAATACTAGTCACATTAATGAAAGCAATTAGCACGTAAGAGGAAAAAGAGAAATACTAGTTACATTAATGAGAGCAACTAGCACATAAGAGGAAAAAGAGAAATACTAGTTACATTAATGAGAGCAATTAGCACGTAAGAGGAAAAAGAGAAATACTAGTCACATTAATGAGAGCAATTAGCACGTAAGAGGAAAAAGAGAAATAATAGTTACATTAATGAGAGCAACTAGCACATAAGAGGAAAAAGAGAAATACTAGTTACATTAATGAGAGCAATTAGCACGTAAGAGGAAAAAGAGAAATACTAGTCACATTAATGAGAGCAATTAGCACGTAAGAGGAAAAAGAGAAATAATAGTTACATTAATGAGAGCAACTAGCACATAAGAGGAAAAAGAGAAATACTAGTTACATTAATGAGAGCAATTAGCACATAAGAGGAAAAAGAGAAATACTAGTCACATTAATGAGAGCAATTAGCACGTAAGAGGAAAAAGAGAAATAATAGTTACATTAATGAGAGCAATTAGCACGTAAGAGGAAAAAGAGAAATAATAGTTACATTAATGAGAGCAACTAGCACATAAGAGGAAAAAGAGAAATACTAGTTACATTAATGAGAGCAATTAGCACGTAAGAGGAAAAAGAGAAATAATAGTTACATTAATGAGAGCAACTAGCACATAAGAGGAAAAAGAGAAATACTAGTCACATTAATGAGAGCAACTAGCACGTAAGAGGAAAAAGAGAAATAATAGTTACATTAATGAGAGCAACTAGCACATAAGAGGAAAAAGAGAAATACTAGTCACATTAATGAAAGCAACTAATATGTCAGAGGAATGAGAGAAATACCGTACAGCAAGAAATGAGACAAATGTATCAATGGGTTTGTTTGGATTTTGTTTGTGCTTGTCAGTAACACTTTTATCTTCAAAAGTCACTCCATATTTTTAAACGTTTATGTCTTAATTCCTGCCGAACTAATTTTTAGAAAACAAACCTCAAGATAAAGAGAATAAAATGTCATTTTATGACATCAAATCCTATGTGACATTAAGATTGGTCAACACAGGACGTTATTGTGGGCAACAATTTTAGTTGTTTCTTGTTACATCAGTTTGTTGGCTGTTTTAGATTTTGTTTTGTTTCTTAAACAAAACAAATAAATAAAACTTATTAGTCACATGGCTGCTGTTACACCTTGTTTTGATATTTGTTTTATGTGCATCCACTAAATACATCATCATCTACATTATCATTTTACTTGATGCTCCTGACAGAGCATCTAACCAATACTGCAGCTAGACCTCTTGCAGGAAGCCTGCATGAAGTATTCACAAGCTGTTGTTCCTGTGGTGTTTTGATTTATGTGATAAAGTTGCCAGCCCCAGGCACAACATCATATTAGTCACCTTCATATCAAATAAATTACTACGACAACTACCACCACCACTGCAAGTGCATGTGAGTGCTTGGTGCAGATTCCACCACCACTGCAGGTACATGTGAGTGCTTGGTGCAGATTCCACCACCACTGCAGGTACATGTGAGTGCTTGGTGCAGATTCCACCACCACTGCAAGTGCATGTGAGTGCTTGGTGCAGATTCCACCACCACTGCAGGTGCATGTGAGTGCTTGGTGCAGAATTCCTGCAAGGAGACCACCTACAGTGGTGGCTCCATGCTCCCTAGGGAGCAAAAGGAAAATTATGATGAAGCCATCTATTTTCTTGAATCGTTTAAGGGGACAGTATACAGAGTTAGTTCATTTTGTGAGTTCTTGTTTCATGATAGTCAGCAGTTTGATGTAGGTTTATTAAGAACTAACAAACTTGATGGTAGTAACTGGATGATTGTCAACAATCATTCCTATTTTTTACAGTTTGCCAACTGATGTGCAAGCCGAGGCCATACCCATGGTTCTTGGTGGAGGTGATGTTCTAATGGTAATGTTATTCGTGATGTTGAGTTTTCTCTCTTACTTTGAATTTAACAAGCTAATAACTGTATCATGGCAGCATAAGAGCCATTCTCTTACATGGAGGAGGAATATAGAAACTAAGAAAATGCACAAAACACTTGGAGGAATAGGAAGCACATTTTTAAAAAGAATATAAAGAGTAACATTGGTGGCACATAAATCTAGGAACAGACAGGGATATGGGAAATGAGTCTGGACATTTTTAAAAAAGGATGTTGATGTGGATTGGTCACACCTCATTCTTTAAAAGAGAGGCAGGCTAGAGAAGCACTAGGGACACTCCACAGGGACACAGAGGGAAAGGTTTACTGTGGATGGGATCAGCTAGAGGAGCAATAGGGACACTCCACAGGGACAGACAGAAAGGTTTACTGTGGATGGGATCAGCTAGGGGAGCAATAGGGACACTCCACAGGGACAGACAGAAAGGTTTACTGTGGATGGGATCAGCTAGAGAAGCAATAGGGACACAGAGGGAAAGGTTTACTGTGGATGGGATCAGCTAGGGGAGCAATAGGGACACTCCACAGGGACAGACAGAAAGGTTTACTGTGGATGGGATCAGCTAGAGAAGCAATAGGGACACAGAGGGAAAGGTTTACTGTGGATGGGATCAGCTAGAGAAACACTAAAGGACACTCCACAGGGACATAGAGGGAAAGGTTTACTGTGGATGGGATCAGCTAGAGAAGCAATAGAGACACTCCACAGGGACACAGAGAGAAGGGTTTACTGTGGATGGGATCATTTGAGGCACAACTTGAAAGTGAGAGAAAGACATAAGATGGAGAGGTTTTGATTAATGAAGAGTTGTTGTCTGCTTTAGTGCTAGCAGATGTGATGAGGACTGGTGATGATGATCATGATAAGGACTGATGGTGATAGTAATGGTCATGATGAAGACCGGGGACAATGATGGTCATAATAAGGCATGATGATTGTCATGATAAGGACTGATGCATGGCTGTTTGTGCCCTATACCAGAGCGCTCTTTTAGTTTCCGTGACCGGAATTCTGACACCTGGTATAAAATTTTCATGTGCACCGTAAACGGCTACTGAGGGTTTTGGCGGGGAAAATCAGTAAAATATAAATCATTACACACTCGTTCTGGATAAACACAGCGCTAAAATTCTTTTGTGTACTATAACTTTGTTCTGTGTTCTATTTTTGATTGCATTTTTATTTGATTGAAGTTATATTTGACGGAGTTACAGACTTTTGAAAACAGCGTTATCATTTGAGGAAATTCATAACAGAGGTAATCTTTTTATTAATGTAATATCTAAAAATCGGCCCATTCGTATGAGTTTATAATTATAAAGACTTCTCGAAGGGAAGCTAAAGATTATTTCCACATACTTATTTGTTTGGTTTCATATCTTGAGAATGTGTGGTAGTCAGTTTTGTGAGTTTGGCATTACAAGAAGAAGCATATTGTCACCAAATTTTATAACATTTAAATCACTGCAAACGCATTCCTGATACTCGCAAATCTTAAATAAGGTTGTAAAAAAAGAACTTTTTGTAAAGCACCATCTGTTTTTGCATTTTCATTAATTTATAATGATACTTAACTAGACGTATATGAGCGTCAGAAAAAATGTAAAGCTATAGATAGATTACTTCCACATACTTTGATCTATCTTTCAAGTCTTGTTAATCTTGTATTTATAATATGAATGTCTTTTTTTTTTATTGTGTGTGAGATAAGGACTGTTCCATTAGTGTTCTTTGGTAGACAATCCTGTGCACACGACGGCTGCCAAAGAATTCTAAGTAACTGTTTGTATATCTTCTTTCATTCACAGATAAAGCATTCTACAGCCTTGTGTTAGACTTGATACTCCCAAATATTCCATTATCTTTATACATACACAAGTAAACTATACTACATAACAACGAAATGGAACATACTTTTTTGCATCATATGAATTGTGCCAGTGCACTGTGCAGAGCCTGTGGCAAGAGAGCATTAACTTCCAAAACAAAAAGTTCAAATCATAAAGCACTAAACTGTTCTAATTACGTTAATGATCTGTTCTTTGTGTTTGCAATTAACGTATCAGATGATAAACCCACAGAGCATTCGACTATATGTTGTAAGAAGTGTTACTTACGAATACAAAACTCAAAAAGGAGGCATAATGAGAAGTGTCTTGAAACAGCCAAGTTACTATCGGAAAGCAGTCAGCACATCTGGAAAGACTATGACCATAATTTAACTATAAGTGAATGTCAACTGTGCAATTATTTTGCAAAGACATCTTTTGGTGTTTTAAAAACAAAAAGCTGCTCTATCCCCTGTGATGTTCTTTCTGACCCCTCCATGTCTAGTCAGTCAGTTAGCTGTAGTCAGTCAGTTAGTTGTAGCCAGTCAGTTAGTGGTAGTCAGTCAGTTAGCTGTAGTCAGGATAGCTCTGTACAGCAGGAGGTTGATGTGCCTGCTCACCCTAGTGATGATATGGTTCAGCTGGAGGTTGATGAGTCATCTCACATTAAAGGCGATACCATTATTCATTTGGAGGTGGATAACACTACTCACCCTAGAATGCCAGATTTTGTTGCCACATCTACACCTACCAAGTCAGTTATACATACGACAAGTACATCCACCTCGCCTGTCTTCAAAAGCGACATCACAGTACAACAGTTACTTGCTAAGCCACCTTCACAACCACTAACACAAGAGGAAGAAACCCTATTCACATCCATTGTTAGAAAAAAACTAGAAACAGCAAAAAATAATATCATAAAATGCAAAACCAGAGGACAGCCTATTGTACTACAAAAACTAATTAAACATAGAAGAGAAACATCAGTCACCAAAACGCCAACAAAACGTAAGCGATCTCAATTTCTCCACACTGTTAGAAAACATATTGCTGGAACATCAACTGACTCACTGGACCTGCAGCAGGCACATGAACTACAACGCTGTTCAGAAACGTCACGTCAGGAAATTTGCAGGAAAGCAGGCATTGAAAGGAGAGTTAGAATATCCAAAGAATTAGCAGTAGCCATGAAGGAAACAGTAGGTCTTACGTGGGCACAGGAGAGAAAACAGAGAATTTTGAAAGACGCGCCAGCGGTATTAGAAATATAACTTCACAATTAAAATTTATAATGGAAACTCATTTGTTACAAATTTCTCCATCTGTGAATGTACAGATTCCTCCTATAAAAAAAAAAAGGAAGCTTGAATGATAATTGAGCGAAATTTTAGGGCTAGAGCAAATTATGGCAGTTGTTGCATGAGAGTGACAGAATTAACAGAGTGTGGAAATCATTTAATAAGTGTATGTTTTATTTATTAAATTGAACATTTCGTTTTACTCATGACCATACTCATTTTTACATGACCATAGTGATGTATGATTGAGATAATTGTTAGCTCTCATGTTTTGGGGACAATTGGGTGTGTTATTTTAAGGTAATAAATGTGGACTTGCAATTTAATGTTTCAATAATTAATGTTTGACGCATGAAACCAAAACAAAACTATGATATCCATTTTCTGCAGGTTTTCTACTTTTGATTTCTGTAATTTGTTATGCATGTTGATTGTGACCGTTTTAGTGTAAATTACATTAGAAACAAACCATAACAAAATATTAAAAAAACGTAAATTTTACACTTTTTCAGACTATTATTTATATCTTCTGTTCTAATTGTGATAAAATGTTTGTTCTTGTTCTAAAATTTACTCTAACATTTCTAGTCTAGCTTTACGCAAAATTAAAGCCGGTATTTATAATAATAAAGTAGCCTAAAAGCATTAATTAAGCCCTATCAAAAGTAAACACCGCCACATTTTTTTTCCCATTATGAAGTTGACCACGTGACCTCTGTCACGATAGCTATAAATAGCGCAGTCAGGAAAAACTAAAACGTCGCTCGCAAACAGCTGTGGATGGTGCTGATTTTCATAATAAGGCATGATGATGATTGTCATGATACAGCCGGATGATGATTGTCATGGTACACCCGGATGATGATTGTTATGATATGGACTGATAATGTTGGTCATGATATGGAATGATAAAAGTGGTGGTCATGATATTAATAGTGGTCAAGGTAATGAATGATAATAATAGTAACCATGATAAGGAATTATAATGGATGGTAGTCGTGATAATGAATTATACTGGTAGCCATGATAAGGGATGATGATAATGGTGATGATAAGGATTGATAATACTGGCGGTCGTGTTAAGGAATGTTGATAGTCATGTTAAAGAATAATAAGGATACTCAGTTGTATTTTTGACAATTTCTGTGAACAGTTTTTGTTGTTTCCACAGGCTGCTGAGACTGGCAGTGGAAAAACTGGGGTAAGATGAGACATTTTAATTTTGTTTGAATGTTTTAAACACAAATTTTGTGCACATGTTTAGCAGAGTCATTTCTGTTGTGATGATTTAGTCAGCCCTCTTACTCCATGGGAGCGGAGTGGTTGTGTGAACATGATATAAGACTTGTTTCCGAGAGTGGTTGTGTGAACATGATATGACTTGTTTTAGAGAGTGGTTGTGTGAACATGATATAAGACTTGTTTTAGAGAGTGGTTGTGTGAACATGATATAAGACTTGTTTTAGAGAGTGGTTGTGTGAACATGATATAAGACTTGTTTCAGAGAGTGGTTGTGTGAACATGATATGACTTGTTTTAGAGAGTGGTTGTGTGAACATGATATAAGACTTGTTTTAGAGAGTGGTTGTGTGAACATGATATAAGACTTGTTTTAGAGAGTGGTTGTGTGAACATGATATAAGACTTGTTTTAGAGAGTGGTTGTGTGAACATGATATAAGACTTGTTTTAGAGAGTGGTTGTGTGAACATGATATAAGACTTGTTTCAGAGAGTGGTTGTGTGAACATGATATAAGACTTGTTTCAGAGAGTGGTTGTGTGAACATGATATAAGACTTGTTTCAGAGAGTGGTTGTGTGAACATGATATAAGACTTGTGTCAGAGAGTGGTTGTGTGAACATGATATAAGACGTGTCAGAGAGTGGTTGTGTGAACATGATATAAGACTTGTTTCAGAGAGTGGTTGTGTGAACATGATATAAGACTTGTTTTAGAGAGTGGTGAAGTTATGTAGGTCAAGGTAGTCCCTTAGCAGATACTGCTGTAGGGGAGTCAAGTGTTAAGATTTTACTATGCTAGGTCCATTGAGAGGTGGAGGTGACCAGTTCCATACCTCACTGTCTTTTCCTTCCCTAACTCAAAAGCAGAGCCAGATACCCATTTACAGCTGGGTCGACTGGAGCCTGAAACCACAGTGTTTTGAACCCAGCACTTTTGCCATGAGAGGCTGGTGCTCTAACCGCTGCTAATCGGGCACTCAAAAGTTATGTAAACATTACAATTTAGTGACATGATATTGTCTGATGGAGCAACATTCCAAACTGCTCACAGACAAAAGCCTTCAACTGTTACTGCCCACTGATTTTATATGAAGAATGTTTCAGCTCTGTCTGTGAGGTGCTTGTTTTCTTGGCTTCCTCTTGCACCATTCTTTTCCCAGTACACTTTAGCCATCAAGTTTTTATTTTTCCCTGTGTTTTACTGCTGTGTGCTATTTTTGTTGTTGTTTCCTTGAGCTCTTCTCGTAACCCCCATTATTACCTCAATCAGACTTGCAAGTTATCCATAAAGCATGCAGACGTGGTTATAAATTTTATTTCTGTAATTTATTTTATTCACTCCCATTCAGCTTCCTAAAGAGCGTTTCAACAAGTTCATGCCAGTCCTGTCCTGTCCTGTCCTGTCCTGTCCTGTGCCGTCTGCTCAGGGTCTGTCTTTCCATGTCTTCTTTATCCCTTTAATTTCTGACTCCATTTCTCTTCTCTTTTTGTTCTGCTACCTCAGCCTCGCTTACCCTGGGGGGGTTCCAGAACAAGAACTGGCTTGTAATTTCTATAATTGTTTGTATGTTAATAGTTTCCTTCTCTACCTTCCATTTGTTTGTATGTTAATAGTTTCCTTCTCTACCTTCCATTTGTTTGTATGTTAATAGTTTCCTTCTCTACCTTCCATTTGTTTGTATGTTAATAGTTTCCTTCTCTACCTTCCATTTGTTTGTATGTTAATAGTTTCCTTCTCTACCTTCCATGTTAAGTTGAAATAGATTATGCATTTAACACAATCTGCAAACTTTTTGGAAGGCAGATGTTTGTTAATTTCATGTTTTATTTTGTTGCCAGGCGTTTTGCTTACCGATAATTCAAATTGTGTATGAGTCAATGAAAGACTTGCAAGAAGGCAAAGGAGCTGGCAAAAAGGCTGTAAAGAGCACAGGTGAGTGGAGTATGTCTCAACATATGTGACTCAGAAGTCTCATTCCTCAGTTTAAGACATTTCATGAGAGGAAGGTTGTTTGACATTTTATAACAGTAAGTTTTAATAATGTTAAATGATAATGTTCTAACATTTGAGGTAAATATTTTGTTCATTATTTATGAATAAGAACGTAAAACCAGCAGGGATGGGCATATTAGAGGATGGGTTAGGCATGCATACAATCAGCGCGCTACAGAAACAGCCATCATTCATATTCTTCAACACTTGCAGAGGGAGACTGAGCACCTGTGGGTTTGCCCAGAAAGCCGTAATGTCATTTCTGATCAGCAATAACAGTTACAATCATTATTTGTGTTAGAGTGTATTAATATTGTAAAGAAGTGTTACATTTTTAAATTGGTGTAAATTTAATGTTTTTTTCAAATGTGTGAATGTGTTTTCAGGTTCAACTCACTGGAGAATGAATGTGTATGACAGAGGAGATGCCATGGGTAAGTTTATCTCACATTTTGATGTTCACATTTTACATGTTTATCATGTGCATGGAGGAATATATGGAGTCATTGAATTAGCCTCACAGAGCTATAGTATATAGATGTGCAAGTGAACCTATGTCTGTCAGGCTAATTCAATCCTCATTGACTCTTAAAATCATCCACACCCTTCCAGGGATTCTTCCTGTGGTGAAACATGTCGAGAACCCAGCAATGCACACTAATTTGGAGGAGTCATTTAGGCCCCAGACGTAACTCTGGCTTTTACCTGGTTGGCTTGCTGCAGGAGGATCTCACTACGGGCCCATGATGGGTAGGGGGAGCTGAGAGTGGCTATGTGCAGGACATGACAATTCCTTGGGAGAGCCCAGAACAAGAGCACAGTATGTTCTCTCTGCATGTATGGAAAGCCCCCTTGGATGGCAGAGAATGCACAGTATGCCATGCACTTCTTCCTACTAGCTTGGAACCAGATTTGATCCTTTAAGTGCAAGCTAAGCTGGAGAAACTGGAGCTCATGACAGTGTAGAAAATACCAAGGAGTCTTCAACTTGGTATTGGCTGCAAAAGAGGAAGAAACTCAGCAGCTCTAGATAAACAACAACAACAAAATACCTTTATCCGAGATATCTGTTGTTACATTCATTCATTCAGTACCCTTCAGCTTCTATAAATAAACGCATACTGTCCTGTGCCGTCTGCTCAAGGTTTTTCACTGTCTTCCTCTTTGCCATGTTCTTTTCCAGCTCTTTTCTCCATGAAGATATGTAATGTTCTCCATGAAGATATGTAATGTTCTCCATGAAGATATGTAATGTTCTCCATGAAGACATGTAATGTTCTCCATGAAGATATGTAATGTTCTCCATGAATATATGTAATGTTCTCCATGAAGATATGTAATGTTCTCCATGAAGATATGTAAATGAGATACAAACCCAGTGTTTAATGACTTGTAACAAAAATCCTAGAGCAGATTTATATCATGATGTGGCATTTTCTTGCTAGTTTTTGGTGCCATTTCCATCATATGTTTTTCATCTTTTGCAGCCATTGACCCCGATGGTCTTCTGTGTCAGTCCAGAGACCAGACAGCATGGCATGGAACCAGGAGCAACAAGGCTGTATTTGGCAAAGGTTTGGTCCATATTTCTGTTCATATGTTATCAGTTATCCTGGACGTTGGATGTTTGGGCTTACAGTAGCTTAGTTGTGTTGATTATTTTGTTAATGTTGATCAGATTGAATGCCATTGGACAATATGACAGATTTCTCACAGCAGTAATGAAGCTGACAAGGTGTGACCACATGATGATTACATTGGCTTCCAATATGCAGAACAATGCAGAAGAAAAGGCAGACAGAAAGAGAAATCAACAGCATGAAAGAATGGACACATGTTCCTGTTACAGAACTAAACAGACTAACAATCAATAGACAAAAGTAGCACCTGTAAGTCAGCCCTCATCTTCTGTGATGCCCTAATGGGCAGCTACTGCATGACAATTCAGGTCGAACAGAATGCTTGTTTTTAAAGTAATTAGTAATTTCAAGAGTTTTATTGAACAAACTTTTGTGGAAATCTGGTTACTTGATATTAGCATATAGATTATAAAGACTACTGGGAGTAATGGAACCCACAAGGGAGGAGAAAAGTGGTGCATGCTTCCTGCAAGGGGACCTGCTGCAGTACTGGTTCCATGCTCCATAAGGAACGAAAAGAAAAAAATAATGAATGAACTACAACAAAAAAGATCAGTCCACTTTTATTAGGTGTGTTTGGTAGGAAAAGATAAGAATGTCTTGGGGGCTACAAGTGAAATTGTTGGCAGAAAATGATTCCACAGAGAACAGGTACTTCACAGCATGATGTGGGAGAAAATTAACAATGCATTTGATAAATGTTAATAGAGACTGGAATTCGTGAGGAGACATGATCTCCTATACCAGCTGCCATGATACTTGAAGAAGAAGGAAGTGCAAAAAAAATATATATCATCCATTAGCTTTCTTGTAAATATTTTTTTTTCCCTCTCTTCATTGTTGAAGGAGACAATATATGGTGATGAGAAAAGTCTAAGAGAGACTGCCTATATGAGAAATAGATGTAGTTATTTGAGGGTGAACAGCAAAGCCCGGCCAAAAGTCTTCATTGGCTTTGTTAAAAAACTCTGGTGTCAAGCTCTGATAACTTAAATTTTGGGATAAGTTTTCGGCCCCAACTCAACTTAGGACTGGCTTAAGCAGAAGTTTTGTCTTCGTTCCTCTTTAGAAGATCAAGTTATAAGTATAAAAATATGTGGCTGCGTGTAGATGTTCATTTTTTTAGGTGCAAATAGGCGATCCATAAGTTATGATAGGGTTGCAGACTTCAGTTCTACCAGTCTACAAATGATTGTGAATGGAAGTAAGGTGTCAGACTCAGTGATGAACAAAAAAGATGGCCAGGAACAACTCATAATAAGCTGCTCCGCTCTAAGGGATGTCGAAAGACCCTGTGTTATTGGCAAATAATTTACAATAGCAACCTACTTGTACTACATTTATTTTGACCCTTGCTATTAATGTTAATGTGGTAAACACTTGGAGTGTACACAAAATGCCAAGCCAGACAATATCAATTGTACGTGTATCATGTATTGTTATTAGCATGTGTATTATGGAACTTTACGATATGGTCATAGAGAACCTTTACTTTTTGAGGGAAAGTCCTAGAAAATATTGTGGACAGATATGAACAGTACAAAGATTCAAAGCAAGATCACCAGTTTGTTTCTTTGTTTTACATTGAAGTGAAAATTAACTCACTTTTTTTTTGTCAATGAATGTCAGTCATCATTACCCTTTATCTCCCTAAGCAGAGGCTTGCAAAAAATGTGTACCCTAGCCTTCTAGTGTCTGTCCAGGTGTTTTTCCAATTACATTCATGTCTCCAACTCCCTGTGAGTGTTATTACCTTGTTTAATGCTTCACCTTCTTGATTTCATTGATAGTTCTGATTTAAAAAAAAATCTTCATGAGACCAGCATGAAATTAAAAACATTCATCATATAAAAATTGTTTGCTATGTAATGCTGATGCTGGCAAATGCTATTTTGATTTAGTATTAGACTTCTGTGGTTACTAAGATTTAATGCTAAGATTTTGATTTATGCTAGCTGATGCTAAGAGCGATTATGCTGTATATTAAAATTGTGTGCACTGTGTTTGATTATAGGATATGTAGTTTTAGATGTTTTAGTATTTGTGCTTATGGTATAGACTTGTTATTGATCCAGCGGCACTTGGGCTCTCGCCCTTCGGCCCAATATGGTATAGACACGCCCACGGCGACCGTTGCCTCAACTGGCTGTGTGTGGTGTACCCGGAAACGGGGCCTCCCAGTACTGAGACACAGTTAAGTCCCCGATGTCATTTATCGGTGCAGAGTTGAGAGAGATGGCTGAGCATCACAATCCCCCCTGTGTTGCAGCATGATGAGAACCCAGAATTGCACACTGAGCTTGGGGGGAATCACTTGGGCACCAGACTTAATACTGGCTCTTGACTGGATGGCCGCATGCAGGAGATTTCTACAATGGGGGGTTGGCAGGTGGTGGGTATCTGGAAGTGGCTCTGTGCAGGACGTGAGGATTCCTTGGGTGAGCCCAGAACCAGAGCACAGCATTGTGCAAGCTCTGCATAGTTGGAGAGCCCCCTGGATGACGGGGAATGCACAGTGTGCTACCCCACCTGTCCCCAACTGCTAACTTAGAACCAGAAGTGGGGTCCTCTGTATGCGTGCCAGGCCAGGATAAAATGCCTGGGAAAGAGACTGGAGCTCAGAACTCCCTAACTCAAAGTTGCAGGATGGCAGGAAAGACAGGGCTATTTTGAAGATAATGCAACCATATTTTCACCATACGAGCTCGGACGCCGCCTCGGTAAACAAGGTCCGCGCAGAGCAGTGACACCCCCAGGCTGCTTGCGAATAGTCTACTACTGGGAACATAAACAGATTAGGGATGAGCCCACTCTCCCGTTGAACAGGTGCTAAAGTCATAGATACTGGGCCAGAAGGCGCACCGGAAACCACAGTATCACGCAACTCGCTTTTTTTTTTCTATGGAGAGTACACCGTCAAATAAATCTCGTACTGGTGCTCGCCCTGTGGAGCTCCACCAGGCAGGTGCAGTGCCGGGCTCTGAGCCTCGACAGAGCCCACCCTCAGCTACTGGAGGACCCTCTAGACCGTCTTGTGGAGTCAGCAGACGGCGGAGGAGAACTACTGACCAAAACAAAACAGAAAAAGAGAAACCCAGAGTGCCACTTGTCATGATGCACTGGAATGCAGAGGGAGTGAACAGCAAGCAGGCTGGATACAGCAAAAAGACAGAGCTGGAAAACATCTTGTATGAGAAGCAAGTCAGTGTTTGCTGTATCCAAGAGACTCACTTGAAAGCAGATCAAACCTTTAAAATAAGGGGATATCAATGCTTCAGATCCGACAGAAAAGATAGACGAAAAGGAGGAGTACTTACTCTTGTAAGGAATAACATTCCTGCACACGAAAGGAAAACCTTCATGGATGGAGCAGAATATCAGCTGTTGCAGATAAAGGTAGACAAGATGGAAATAGAACTCCTGAACTATTACTGTCCGAACAACAAACCCCTGAGTCTCAGCTCTATACAGGTACCAGCCACCAACTTTATAGCAGTTGGAGACTTTAATAGCCACTCCCAGAGCTGGGGCTATAACCATCTGGATCACAGAGGTGAAGAGGTTGAAACTTGGCAAGATGATCACTCCCTAATCCTAGTCAATAATGCCACAGATACTCCTACCTTCTACTCCAGAGGATGGCACACAACTTCAACACCAGATCTTGCCTTCTCCACACCAGATATAGCTGGATCTATTAGTAGAGAAGTAGGAGACCAACTAGGGGGAAGCGACCATCGCCCAATCTTTCTTACTGTCCAGAGTGCAACTCTCAGTACAGGCCCAGCCATTACAAGATGGAACTACAAAAAAGCCAACTGGGGTTTATTCAGGCATCAGGTGAACACGCTGCTGTCTACCCTCAAGGTACAGAACAGAGACATTAATGAAGTGGTAAAAGACTTCAACAGATGCATACTACAAGCTGCAAAAGAAACCATTCCCAAAGGATGCCGGCGTAACTACATACCATACTGGTCCAGCACACTCCAAGAACGTCAGGAAGCTATGGACAGGGCTAGAAAGGACGCAGAGTCTCAGCCTTCACTTGAAACTCACAACAAATGGAAAAAGGCTGTAGCAGAGTTTCAGAGAACAAAGCTAGAAGAAAAACGGAAAAGCTGGAGAACTAAAACGGCATCGCTGAACCTTGAGAAAGACGGCAGGAAACTTTGGAGATTAGTCAAGTCTCTAAATGAAGAGCGTTCCTCACCTAGGCAGACTATCACATTGGATGAAGGTGGCAAACTTTTCAGAGGAAAACAAGCTGCAGACTTGTTTGCTAGAAGATACAGTTCAGAAAGCAACTTACCCATTAACATAGATCATCAGAGAGAGATAAGAAAAGAAATACTGGCAACCATGGGACAGACAGATACTCCTGCCCCAATGAGGGAACCCATCACACTAGGAGAACTACAGAAGGCTATTTCCAAGCTTAAGTTTCAAAAGTCACCCGGCCCAGACAAAATCAGCAACGAAATGCTAGTAAATCTGAGCTCAGCAGCAAAGACAAAACTGCTTGAGATATTCAACCACAGCTGGTTGAAAGGAACGGTACCCCAAGTATGGAGAGAAGCCATCACAATACCCATACTAAAGAAAGGGAAATGTAAGACCGAGGCTGCAAGTTACCGGCCAATCAGTCTCACAAGCTGTGTTGGGAAGACTATGGAGCGAATAGTCAACCACAGATTGAAATGGTATTTAGAGTCTGAGCAGATCCTGGTGCCGGAACAAGCTGGATTTAGAGAATGCTACAGTATAGAAGACCAAGTTACTTACTTGTCTCAAGCAATAGAAGATGCCTTCCAGGAGAAGAAAAAGGTCCTAACGATCTGGGTCGACTTCAAGCAGGCCTTTGACAAGGTGTGGAAAGATGGCCTCATTGCAAAACTTAGGAGAAGTGGAATCCAAGGCAACATGATGAAATGGATCCAGTCATACTTGCATAACAGGAGAACTAGAGTCACTCTTGACGGTCTGCAGAGCAGAAAAGTGTTGCTCCATCAGGGGGTACCTCAAGGAGGAGTAATTTCCCCAACACTCTTCCTTGTTTACATCAATGACCTGGTGAAAGATCTCCCTGCAGGAGTTAAAGCTGCCTTATATGCAGATGACCTAGTACTCTGGTGCGCTGATGAAAATGTCACCACAGCAAATTATAGAATGCAGCGGGCAGCAGACATGCTAGTGTCATGGGCAGAGAAATGGCTTATCACAATAAACACAGACAAAACCTCCACAACACTGTTCTCCCTCGCCCCCAAGGACAAATCAGCTAACATACACCTAGGGACAACCGTGATCAAGGAAGAAAGCTACCCCACCTATCTTGGGGTGACATTTGACCAAAGGCTTACATGGAATAAGCATATTGAAAACGCAGAAGGAAAGGCCCGAAGACGACTAGGCATACTCAGAAAATTAGCAGGTACCAACTGGGGAGCAAATGAACGAAATCTAAAGAAGATTTATAATGGAGTAATAAGACCACACTTAGAGTTTAGCTCAGCAGCATGGTCATCAGCTGCTAACTCACATCTGCAGTCTTTGGACAAGGTGCAAAATCAAGCTCTCAGGCTCATTACAGGAGCCATGAAAACTACACCAATAACAGAGATGCAGAAGGTTGCTGGATTACAGACATTGTCCCATAGAAGAGACACAAAAACCATGATCCAGATGGAAAAGTACAACAGTATGCCAATGCACCCAATGAAGGCAAGACTAGATGATCTGGCATTGGGACGTCTAAAGCGTAGCAGCTTTGTGCATCGGGGGAAAAGACTTATAAGACAGCATCAAGAAGACCTATCCATGAAGACAACACCACTGAAGCCCACCCTATACCCTGTACCATGGGAGCAGGCCAGCAGTGCCCTCCAAATTAATACATCAGTCAGTGGTCTCACAAGTGGATGTGAGTATAATGATCTGCAAAAACGAACTGCTACATTGAGTATGATCCAAGAAAGCTATCCCGATCAATCATGGATACATGCCTATACAGATGGATCAGCAACTAATGCTGTTAGGAATGGAGGTGCCGGTATCTTTATCTCATATCCTGACAACCACTATGAGACTAGGCACATTCCCACTGGTAAATTCTGTTCCAACTATACAGCTGAGGTTCAAGCTCTAGAGCAAGCTGCAAATATGATTTATAACACCAACTCTGACTGCCACCAGGTAGTCATCCTCACAGATGCACTGTCTGTCCTGCAAGCTCTCAAGGGTGGTAAACTCCCGCATCTGAGAAATGAACTAAACAAGGTAGCTGCCAAAAAGAGAACCATACTTCAGTGGGTACCATCTCATTGTGGTGTACCCGGAAATGAAAAGGCAGATAAACTTGCAAAAAAGGGAGGAGAATGTGAACAAGAAGATAATGAAGTCACATACTTTGAGAAAAAGAGAGCTATCCAGACTATCAGAAGAGAACAGAACCAACCCAAAGACGACTATCACACTCTCGACCGGCAGGGACAGATAACTATTTTTCGACTCAGGACAGGGCATAACAAACTGAATAAACACATGCACAAGCTACGATTGTCTGCTTCACCACTGTGCACATGTGGATTAAACGAACAAACTGCTGAGCATGTTCTACAGGACTGTCCTCTGTATGACCAGTTAAGAAAGATATACTGGCCAAATGACTCAACACTAAACTCAAAGCTATATGGAGTTAAAGAGGAACTTCAAACAACAGTCGAATTCATCATGAGAACTCGTCTGACGGTGTAATCATCAAAGATGCGATCGCAAGAAGAAGAAGAAGAAGGTATAGACAAAAGCCATGATCTTTATGCTTTTAATTTGCTTTGAAAAGTGGAAAAGATGCAAAAATGCTAATCAAACGATGAAACAGTTGTCAGTAAATGGTTAAAATAATTACTCTTTACTTTCTCTCTTATTCTGACCGCAAAGTGCCCAACTCTGAGCAAATGCAGAATTTTGGATAAGCAGAAGTATTTTAGATGGTCTCAGCGACTTCTGTTTACCAAGACTGTATTGTATTTTATGCAACAAATCTTTGTCAGTGGAAGTAACAAGGACAGTTTTTCAGTGTTATATAGAGGCTATCCTGACATGTGGAAGTGAGGCATGGACAGTTAGCGAACAAACACTTACATCCCAGGAGAACAGTTAAAACAAGTAATTAGGATGTTGATACACCCTCCTTTTAATCTGATTTCCAATAAATGTAATTAAACGTTAATGTTATTAGTCTGTTTACACCCACTGTTGCGAGTGTAGTGGTTTGGTCTATATCATCGCCACACAGGCTAATTCAATATATGTGTGCTGCTGACCTGTCACTGTGTCTGGAATGTTGACCTGGGTGTGTGTTGATATGTTCGCACACCACAGTACGTACATAAGGGTACATGCAGGAGTCAAGAAGGGTTGCAAACGACTGGAACAGTTCGATACTGTTTATTCCGTTACAACACAGATACGATGACATAAATGACACACATTCGACAGCAAAACACGAATCATAGTATATAATTTCCACACTGCATCAATACCTAATACGGCCTGTCCTAATCCTGGACTTATAATAGCTTAATAGCTTCATACATCTCCACACTGCAGTTAATATATAATATGGCCTGTCCTAATCCTGGACTGATAATAGCTTAATAGCTTCACAAATCTTCATACTGCAGTTAAACATAATATGGCCTGTCCTAATCCTGGACTAATAATAGCTTAATAGCTTCATACATCTCCACACTGCAGTTAATATATAATATGGCCTGTCCTAATCCTGGACTTATAATAGCTTAACAGCTTCACAAATCTTCATACTGCAGCTAAACATAATATGGCCTACAAAAGTACCTTAATACACAGCGAAGCCTGCATCACCCGGCAGCTTCATTAATCTTCAAAATATGGCCTACAAAAGTACCTTAATACACAGCGAAGCCTGCATCACCCGGCAGCTTCATTACTCTTCACAATATGGCCTACGAAAGTACTTCAATACATAGCAAAGCCTGCATCACACGGCAGCTTCAATAATCTTCAAAATATGGCCTACAAAAGTACTTCAATACATAGCAAAGCCTGCATCACACGGCAGCTTCATTAATCTTCAAAATATGGCCTACAAAAGTACTTCAATACATAGCAAAGCCTGCATCACACGGCAGCTATAATAAGGTTCATATGGCCTAAACAAATCTTCACTGCAGTGTATCACATAGGCTGTACACACAGCAAAATATATGTCGACATTTTCTCAAATCCTACGTAGGCATACATTATCCAAAAAACACTGGGACTCGACCTACACGGTCCACGCCCAAAACACAACTCCCTCAATCACACACTAGTCCCGCCAAAAAACCCGTCACGAGATTCGGTTGTCTTGAACACCGTTCTCGATAACACATGCAGACTAGCGAGCTATTCACATGACTCAAAACAGTACAGAATAAATACATTAAACAGCGTTCACACGCTTATCTGTACTCTGTCACCCGAAAATAGGAAAAGATAATTCTATCCTAAAGTCAAACAAGTATCCGCTTAATCAAGCGTTGCAACTCGAAATTTAATATGTTCAAAACATTCTAAAGATTACTTCCCCTTCCATAAGTTCCACTTGCAACAGATGTCCTGAAAGAAGCCTGTGTTCTAAGGAAGCTTATTACTCATGTTAGAAGGTAGCAGTTAACTTTCTTAGGCATATTATGAGAAGATGAAAGCTGGAATATAATGTGACAACAGGAAAGAGAGCAGATACTGGACAGTTTGACACCATGGTATCAACAACAGAACTGATAGACAGTACACTGGGGACAGGAAGTTGTGGAAAAACATGATCATCTTTGCCAGCTGGCGTGGCGCTTGACGAAAAAGATTATTTCGAAAATGAACTTAATTTGGTTTGTCAAGAAGTTTAATTTGAACATTGAAAGAAAACTGCATGAATTACCTGCTTGTCATATACACTCTTGTTTGTGTTCCAGGCAAGTACTACTACGAGGGTACTATAACAGACGAAGGCTTGTGCCGACTGGGTTGGTCCACACAGAAGGCCAAACTTGATTTGGGAACTGACAAGTTTGGCTTTGGATTTGGTGGAACTGGAAAAAAGTCATATAACAAGCAGTTTGAAGATTATGGCCAGGTAAGCCTAGAATTATTATTTAAGTTAAAGTTGTTTGAGTATATTTAAAATATTCCATCACAAGAAGTTATTTGAAGGAATACTTAATCAGAACTCAAAGGTAACAGCACATAAAGAAGAGAACAAGTTGGAAATAGTTCTCTTTAATAATTGTCATCTTGTTATTTTCTTCATGCACCCATATTTTTCTCTTAAAATTCTTTTGCACATTTTTTAAATTCTGTGAACCCAACTGAAATTGTGAACCCTTTGAAAACATTATTATTGTTGAACAGAATCAACATCATTGCACTCTGGGCAAACCCATAGGTGCTCAGTCTCCCTCAGTATATGTCGAAGAGTGTAAATGCTAACTGTTCCTGTAGCTTGCTGGTTGTATACATGACGGATGCATCCTCTCATCCTCTGCTAGCTTTACGTTTGTCGTAAATTTATTTTGAGAGAAAGAGTCTTAGAAATAGTAGTCTGGTTTAGAGTGTAGAATGATGGTGAAAAGCTCAGTGATAGAAATGTAGAGAGTAAATAGTTGCTTCACAGAGTGCTGGAGGAGAGTAAAGACAGACTTATTTATGACAAATCGTTTCTCTCAATCTACTCTTCAGGCTCATACTGGTCAAACAATTATTTGCCAGTTTCCAGACACACACCTGCTCTCACACCGATTTGGTGCTTCAACCACACAGACGACGTGGATACGACTATCTTAAACAAATAGGGGAAATTTTATGGGCTTTGGGTAGTCCAACACAGTAACGATTAAGTTTATGTTGTTTATTAAAGTTAACAAAAGACAATCACTAAAATAATCATTTGTTTACAGCAAGAATTATCAAAATTACAGAAAAATGCCAATAACAAGGTAGGGAGGGGGTGAAGAAGACTGGTATCGACTAAGCCCGTCCCGCTTATTAGACAAAGATAAACCCAGTCCAAAGATAGATAGTTATCAGGAACATAGGTAAGTTAACCTAACAGTAAAGTTAATTACTCGGAAGGGACCTCAAGACGCAGCAATAGAGACCGCAGTCAGCGACTCATAGCTTGACTGCCTGCGTCAGGACCAGCGAACCAGAGCTGGTCAAGACCGTGCTCCACCTCCACGTGGTGGTCCTGGAAACAGTCTGCAACAGTGCAGGCTGGCTGAGCGAGTACGGATCGCAATGGGAAGGCAAACCCGGTCCTAAAAATGCCGTGCAGAAGTCGGATGTGTCGACCGAAAGGTGCAGATATCACAGCTACGTTGGAAACAGACACAACGCAACCACCGTCCTTTTCAGGGCGAACGAAGAAGAAGAAGAAGAATTACTCGGAAAAGAGGTGTTACAAAATTAGGTATGGGTGGTAGAAAGAATCCTGTTCTTCCCAATTGTTCTTCCCTTTACTAAGCAAATGAAAAGGAGGGGGTTTTAAACAGAGTTAACAAATTATCAACTATCCCACTTAAAGGAACAATGTAGGGTATACAGAAAAGATATATATTACCAGGTAAGCAAGTTAACAAAATGGTTACACAAAAGATTTTTTTTTTTTTTTTTTTTTTTTTTGCGTTCACCCGCTAATACTCAAGGCGAAATCTCAGGTTATTATTTTATGTCTAACCTGACATTGATTTTACGTGAGTATCCCTTTATTTCTTGTACAGAGACAGGTGTCCCTCGCCATTCAGGCAAATACTCGCCGATTTCGGAGGTACCCATTGCAGCTGGGTCGGCTCAGGAGCCGCCAGTCCCTGGTCGACGACACTCCTTCAAATGTCCTCGCCAGGTCTCGAGTTAATCCAGTCCAAATCCCGGTCGACGAAAAATCCTCAAATGCCGTCGCCCGGGTTTGATCCTGTATCACCCGGTCGCCAGAGCGGTGTTGTAACCACTACGCTAGCGCGGCTCCCCGACAAAAGATTTAATTTCCTGTCATTCATACACGCGCTAGTAAAGGCCTTCACTCATCTTGCTCTCACTTACCGATTGTGAAAAAATCTGGCACTCCATAGAATAACACAACAGCAGTTACACCTCAAACTAAATGTATGAGTGTAAGTTCAATTTCCAGCCCCAGATTAGCGGGTAGGCGTTCAGCACACAAAAAGGACCCCGTAATCGCTGGAAAATGAATCTGTAATTGTGTCTCTTTTCTTACTAACAGTTTCTATGGGAGGGCACGGTCTCTGATACCGGGGTGAGGATGGTGTGGTCTATTTGACTTTGCCGCTGATAATAAAATTCTTACGCGTGCTGATACACTTTATCCGTGAGGTATGGTTTAAGTCCAGGGAGAAAACTAGTCACATCACTGTTCGGTAAATATGTATTCTCTCTCTGTGTCAGTAAACTAACAAAAGCTCGGCCAGTGTTCTTCTTCCCGTTACAACTTAGTTTGCTTGATGGTGTGTTAAATTTGTCTTTGGGAGTGCTTTCTTTGCTATAAGTTAGATAGCGGAATTCCAAACATAGAATCGCCACAAAGATTAAAAATTTACACAGTCTCAACAAGTTCTGAGTCAGGGGGACTCTACACACTGTTTATGCTTTGCTTTGCTTAGATTGATTTGCTTTATTGCTTTCTTAATGCTGGGATCGCACAGGTTACGATCACTCTGTATGAAAGAAAAAGAAGACATGTAATATACCGAAAAACAAATAACCTTCTAAAGCGCGATAAATTTCCCGTTAAGACTATTTTATATACGCTCGCGTATTTAATTATGTATTTAATAAACACTGCGCGAGTTTTAGTGGTTAAAACACACATCTATAAATATAGGACTTAACTAAATTTATTAATTATAAATTCCTTCGCGACTTTAAAAGTTAATTTAAGCATTTAACATCTATTATCTTTTGGAAATAATATAGCAGGTATATCATTACATTTACAACTGGAACTATTGAGATGGTTTAATTAATAGATTTAAATTAACACAAAATCCAGTGAAATAGAATGAATGAACTAGACAGACCACTGATCACTTTACACAATATATATTTTACCGCTTTGCACAGAAATAGAATTCACTGCAAATATGTATAAAATCCAGGGGAAAATCTATAACAAGATTTCAAATATAGCTAGTGCTTCTGTTAAGTTCTGGCCAGCGAGTGATAAAGTGTATTTCTACGTGGTCTGTATATATCTAGAATGAAATGAAAGATGAGTGGGACATGAGAAACTTGACACCTTATTAGATCTCAGGACACTTTTGGGGATCTGACCGCCAGACTAAAGAGATATGCCGCCCCTGGTCTCTCGTATCTTCGCTCGCTGCTTGCGTTCCGGCTTTCCCCGTTCGCTTTCACTGCGATCGGTTCTGCGTTTGGCATGGAGATGCGAAAATACCGGCAGGGAACTTGCGTCGCTCGTCAGGGACCACTACTGTCTTTGATCGTGGCGCTAGTCTTTCCTGAGATCCCCCAGTGCCTGTTTGATCGTGTGCCGCTACATTCTGTTTGATGCTGGCAACGCCCCCTCTGGGCCAAGTTAATGAAATTACTGCCTATGATTGCTCAAGAGATGACCATGGGCGTGATTTAGCCTCTCCTTAAATCATTGCGATGACCAGAATGAACGGTAGATAAACTGTCCACATATCAATCAGCAAGCGTGTTGCCAATCTGCGTGGAAAGGTTGCATAGCTAATGAGTCCAGGTGAAAAGAAAAATCCCGTTTGACGAAAGGTTACAATATTTCGGGGGCACTGATGTTATCCAAGGGGTCGTTACGAAGAGTCGTATCATATCATTCAGGGTCGGATGCGTTCGTCTGTCACAACGTTCTATGCCAAATTCCAACATTCTTAACCTTGAAGATTCATCTACTGCAGTGTCATTCTCTAACAGGCGATCTTTAATTGTTCTCAGTATCTTTCCTTATCCCTATCCAGTGTCCCCACTATGTGTGCTCTTGATGCTAGTCTGTCAGCTCTCTCATTACCGCATACGCCTGCATGACCAGGACAGTAGATCCACACCAGCTCCTGCAGACTCGAAGCTTCTATGAATGTTTTCCATTCATGCCATAGCTAACCATTTTGAACCTTTCGAAGCATAGACTGAGAGTCTGACACAATGACTGCCTTTGTTAATGAAGTTTCAGTTAGCTACCTTAAGCCTGCAGTAACTGCCTCTACCTCCATTCTCATGCTGAAAGTTGTTATTTTGTAAGCCGTGCTATGAAAACATGAATACACCCCAGGGTGTACTATTCACCCTGGGTGACTACCACTGCTCCATAACAATCAGGTTTGAGTGAAAAGTAGTGTTAAATTTACCCTGTGTCATTTCCATGATTCTCTAAAGAGACACAGGATGGACCTGTTGCTGCCTCAAGCATGTCTTAGAAGATGCCTAAAATGACCTCTTCATATAAAACAAAATGCTGCAGAAGCCACTGAATTGCTTCGTCACATGCTTTCTGTAAAGAGTCTGATTCAGTGATGGCCTCATACTGTATTAGGAGCTTTAAAAGAAAGAGTAGTTGAAAGAAGCATTAAATTGACCTAATTCCTTGATTCAGATTGTTCTCATTTAAATCCTTCATTTTGCCTTTGTCTGCAGCCCTTTGGAACAAATGATGTGATTGGTTGCTATTTGGACCTGGACAAAATGGAAATAAAGTGGTCAAAGAATGGTGAGATGTCGTGTTGTGTGAGTTAACATCTTTAGTAGTCTGTCAAGACCATTTTAGAACAATGACAACTAACTGTGTGGACAGGACACGTGATGTGAGGGCACAAAAACTTCTGCTAACAATACAGTAACATGAATTAAACAGTAACTGCAGAAGTACAAAGAGTATGATAGTTTAAAACAAATTTTCTCAACTGACTGGACTAACACACGTTTGTAATAGTTTTGATGAGGTGGCTGATGTAATAATTGCATGCTCTCTGTTTTCTTCTTCCTTAGGCATTGATTTAGGAAAAGCTTTTGACATTCCCAAAGATCTCAAGAATGAACCATTTTATGCTGCTGTTGTATTGAAGGTAAGTGTCAGTTATTTCAGTGTGTTGCCACATAACTTGCTTTTATGAATTCATTATTTTACCTACAAGTTATGCATATTTTTATTTTGTGTCAGTTACCTAATACTGGACAGTGCAGAGCTAGCTAGACTAACTTGTCAATCTTTGTCTACATCAGTTGTTCACCCATTATTGATATGCCAGATTGGCTTTGAAAAGAAGATTTCATTACTTATGTGTCATGCACTCTGGTGAATTAAGTTGTTATATTACTGCTTTGGCCTGAAGTTGTAAATATTATGATATGTTATGACATTGTTGTTGTTTAACTAGGGCTGCTAGCTTTTCGCACTTTAGCAGCCAATACCAACTTGAAGACTCCTTGGCATTATCTACACTGTAAATCTAGGCTTTTCCTGTGGCTATTCTGCCATTCCAGAACGCGTTGAATTGAAGTCATGAGCTCCAGTTTCTCAAGCTTGGCTTGCATTTAAAGGATCGCCACATCTGGTTCCAAGCTAGGAGTAAGAAGTGTGTGGCAGACTGTGCATTCCCCGCCATCCAAGGGGGCTCTCCAACTATGCAGAGCTAAAATACTGTACTCTGGTTCATGGCTCTCCCAGGGAATTGTCACATCCTGCACAGAGCCACTTCTCACCTTTCCCTGCCTATCACTGGGTCCATAGTGAAGATCCCTCTGCATGCAGTCAACCAAGTCAAAGAATTATGTCTGGGGCTCAAGTGACTTCTCCAAGCTTAGTGCGCAATGCTGGGTTCTCAACAAGTTTCACCACAGGGGGAATCCCTGGAAGTGTGTGGATGATTTCAAGAGTCAATGAGGATGTAATTAGCCTCACAGACATAGGTCCACTTCCACGTACATATATTGTAGCATTGTGCATAACTGGTGGTCATATAAGGATGACTCCAGATATGCCTCCATGAATATGTTACAACATAAATTACTGTATGCATTAATATTATTCTCTTTCTCCACAGAATGCAGAAATTAAATTCAACTTTGGGAATTCTGAATTTAAGTTCCGCCCTAAGGTTTGTAATCTGCTTGTGATACTTTGTTTATACACATGCTCATGACCTTACACAAGCGACCACACACATAACTGCACATGTGACTACGTAAGAAAAGGGTTTGGATGTTTCCTGTCACATTAGACTAGCTCGATGCGTTCATGTGGCAGATTGTCAAGGCAAACAACAATCATAGTTCAGAGAAAATAGCAGGTTTTCAATACCTCTTCAACTGAAAAATGAGCAGGATCCGCATGATGCAGTGAAGTAAACAGTATAATTAGTTGTCTTTTCTTCTTCTTCTTCATACACTTTCAGACGTGAAGAAGAATAAGTTTAAGAAAGCAGTGGTCAGCCTGAGGTTGTTGGTATCTTCAGGATTGGTACTGGTGACGGCCATGTGTGTTTTCTCTCTTCTTCACATGTTGGGCATTTTTGTAGCAGATGTACAACTGTCATTTTATCGGTGCCACAGCTACACTCATCTGTAGTTCCTATCTTTAGCTTGTTGAATAGATGGTATCTCAATCTGTTGTGGCCAGTGTTGAATAGATGGTATCTCAATCTGTTGTGGCCAGTGTTGAATAGATGGTATCTCAATCTGTTGTGGCCAGTGTTGAATAGATGGTATCTCAATCTGTTGTGGCCAGTGTTGAATAGATGGTATCTCAATCTGTTGGGGCCAGTGCGGAGTCTGAAGATTACCACTTGTTCAACTCTGTTAAGCTGGTAATAAGCATCATTCTTCAGGTGACCTGGATGCTCTGCTTCCCACTTATTTCTGTATTGGCTTCTGATAAAACTCTTGGCCTTTACCAAAGATATGCTTGGTGTCAGACTGAGGTAGCTTTCCACCTTCTTTTACCAATCTGTCAGCCTCTTCATTGACAGGGATGTTGCAGTGTGATAGTATCCATTGTATTACAGCTCTGTTGAATCACTGACTTAATTTGTTGAGTGTTGCTCTTAAGTCTGCATATTTTTTGCTACAAGTCTCTCAGTGCTTACCTCTACCATTAGGACGTCTGCTGCAGCTTTCAAGGCCTCTGCTTCAGCTCTAAAGGTACTTGAGAATTTTCCTGTTGCCCCTGACAACTTTTTGCGTGCACCATTGCTTAAACTCGAACAAATTCCCCCACTGCCATTCTCTGTTGCTGAGCCGTCTCTGTACTCATGGGTCCAGATTTAACTTTGGTAATGTTTGTCTTTATATTTTATGGTTATAGCTGTTCTTTCTTTTACTGTCATGTTGTCATTTGACAGAGATGATAACACAATTGGGTTTAACTAATCCAGCGTTCTGCACTACATAGTTTCCTGGGGTCTCGGAGAAGACGAATAGGATTTCTGCTTCCTCAAGCATGTTGTACGAGGTGACTAATATGAGGTTGTACATGAGGTTGGCAACCTCATCCTGTAAAACAAACTGCTACAAAAACCATCACCACAAGAGTGCTTGAAAGCTGTGATGCAGGTTTCCTGTAAGGGAAATAAACTGATGTATGGCTTCATGCTCCATCAGGAGTACAAAGGGAACACAAGAAGAATTGAGTGAAAATCATACACAGAGAGGTTGAAATGGCTGAGGCTTATGTTAAATATCTTGTGCTTTTAATCGTTACAAGTCTTTCCATGGCTTCTTCATGTCTGTTACCAGTTCCCTTCATGTCTGTTACCAGTTCCCTTCATGTCTGTTACCAGTTCCCTTCACGTCTGTTACCAGTTCCCTTCATGTCTGTTACCAGTTCCCTTCATGTCTCTTACCAGTTCCCTTCATGTCATCTGTTACCAGTTCCCTTCATGTCTGTTACCAGTTCCCTTCATGTCGTCTGTTACCAGTTCCCTTCATGTCGTCTGTTACCAGTTCCCTTCATGTCTGTTACCAGTTCCCTTCATGTCATCTGTTACCAGTTCCCTTCATGTCTGTTACCAGTTCCCTTCTCCGTGTGTTTTTTAGTCTCCCTCTATTTCTGTTACCCTGGGGGATAATGAACAAACGAACGAACTTTATTTTCAAATGGTTAAGAATTGGGCACGCAGTCCCGTCTTACATTCTGCCCTTCCTCTCTCTGTCATCTTACATACTGTATCCTTTCAATCGCACATGTATTTTGAGCATTATTTAAGCATACAACATTATCAAGGTAAAATAATAACATACATTTGTAACATCCAGTCATAATCAAATTTAAGTATGTTAAAAAAATAAAAAGAGAGAAAAAAAAAATAAATAAAAATAAATTAATATTAAAAAAATAATAATAAAAAAACATACTAACAAACAAAATCTAAACCAGTCATACAGTAAATTAGACATAATTTGAAAAGTAATAAGATTATGGTGGCATATAATAAGAACTTGTGACATTGGAAATCTGCTGTTGAATGGCCTGGGACTTCATGTGTTGTCAGCGCGTGCGGAAAATGTTCCCACAGGTGAGCAGCTTTGAGTCCCAAGCAGATACTGCCACAGGGAGTGAATTGTTGACGCCTCCACTATACGAGATCCAGTTTTATGACCTATGCTCCTTAGGGAGGTAAAGGGTATTGACTGATAGATGAGAATCGTGCATATAGGCCCGTCTTGCATTTTGCCCTTCCTCTTACTCATCTTTTATTGCTAGTTATCCAGACATTCTCCAACATACTTAAAGTATTAGTTTAATGGCGATGCAACATTATAAGTTTACATTTACAGTATCTGATTATAGAACAAGAACTGCCTTGCAATTCTGTCATGTGATTTTCTTATTGTCGTCTTCTCATATCTCTGTGCCTACGTATACGGCTAAAACACAGATACAAAGGGGCATGCTGAGGAAGAAGAAAATAAAAATATGGAGGGAGAAGAATGTGATGATAAGAATGATTGTTGTAGTCAATTAATTGGGGGAGGGTTAAAATAATGGTAATCTTTCTGACACTGAGTAAAATTGAAGCTGGCAGCAGCAGTGGAATGCTTTGAGAGACAAGTTGGGTTTGTGATGACGTCTTCCATTTTGACAGTCTTCTGTTTGGATTTTGCTTAACTTTGTGACATTCTACTGTTTTGTTGGACTTAGCCAATAGGTCATACGATGAAGAACTGTTAAAATTGGTTTCTCCCTACAGGGTGAGTACCAGGCATTGTGTGAAGCCAGTCCTGAATGTACAGTTGACTCCAAGATTGTCGGTAAGTCAAACCTATTCATATTTCTTCTCATGTTCCCTTGTTGTTGCTTTAACACATTAACTACCGAATTGAAAAACACACTGTGGCCGAATTAAATTTCTTTCCCATTTTCATCCTGTAGGTGTTTGCACAAAGTAAGCTGTAGTTTTCGTAATTGTTTACAGATTTTTATGAATTACACGTCATTTTAAAGATAAATGAACGTACTATTACAATAAGCACCATTTGTAACTCTAATAGAGGTTGTTGCTATTTAACGACCCTCCGATTGCTGAGGACTTGCAATATTTTCACAATTATAACTGCTTGCGCCCCATCTCTATCAAAATCACTATTTCAATCAATGTGCACACCGTTTTCACTCTTGTCCTCGTCACTAGATCTATCGGTCAATTGTTGAAACAAGTTTCTAGCCTATTCAGCCGTTAGACGAGATGTACAAGCATTTTTTGTGGTCCTATCACTAGTTGCCATGGTAAACAGTTTTACACGATTTGGTAATTAACCCAAAACGCTGAAAAATATGAACATAATATCAATTTTCCAGTGTTCTACACCTCCCCACCAATCAAACAGTAAAATTAGTGGGAACAGTAAAATTGGATGACTGTATTATAAAAAGAGAGGATGGATGCAAAGGAGGTAGTAATAAGTTTAAGAGAAGTGCTCTAATCTTAACTTGTCAACAGTGAACACAAAAGTTGGTTGGACAGACAGCATTTTATCAAAATATAAATACAAAAGGGAAGAGAAGCTTTCTCTGCATTGGGAAATGTATGGAGAGTGAAAGAAATTGAACACAAAAAATAAGAATCTTCAATTCAGATGTGAAGTATGTAATTCAGTTTGTTTTTGTTTTTCATGTTTCAGAGCCATACAGTGAGATAGTCTTGACATTAGAATAGAAGATTCTTATTTTTGTGATGCAGTTTATTTCTTTTGATTTGAAGAAAAGTACAGTAATTCTTATAAATTATATTGTAATAATTCTAATAAGTAGTGTGTGTAAAAGTATTTCGTGCACATTTCTCTATCCCTAAGCTTGTTTCGTGTATTACCATGTGACATACTTCTTTGAATATCTAAAGGGATAATATGGGAATGTTGTACTGATGATTCAGTTGTTGTACTGATGATTCAGTTGTTGTACTGATGATAAACTTGCAGTATACTTTGTAAGTTAGCTTACATGAAAAAGATAACAAATCCTGAGTGGGACAGTGTATTGTGTGCTGAGTTTTGGAGCAACAGTTGTAATATCTTGACACTAGATGTGTGGTCATCAACTTATTACAAGTCACTTTTAAAATTTGATATCAATAAATGTGTGGGATACAGTAATGGTCCTCTGAGCCGATGGTATTAAAGCTTGATTAGATTAGACATTTACCAACGGGCTGATCACCCGTTTGCCAGTCACTTCGATTATGGAAACAACAGCAAATGGATTGATTTGCCATTGCCCTAAAGACGCCAATAGGCGTGATGGGAAACAATGGCAAAGAAAACCTATCTGCTGTTGCCCTAAGACGCCACTAGGCGTAATGGCCACTGACTGCTTTGACGGTCGGTGGCTAAGGACGGAAGAAGAAGAAGAAGAAGAAGATTAGACATTTAACAACAAAACTGATTAAACAAGAACCTCGAATTTTCAACATGGTACCTACAAGTGCAAATTTTTGTTTGAGCAAAAGATACATTGTACATAGTTTACGACTGGGCTGTGATTATCTGTGCACATCCGATTTCAGCAAGCAGTTTTATTTGGGCTTGCTTTCTTTAGCCTTTGACAGTCCCCAGCCTACCAACAAGGCAGCAGATTAGAGGAGTTGCCATTCATGGGCTAAAATCTTCACCTCATCCCTTCTCCTATTAGTAGAAACAGGTCCTACCTGGAGCTGGGCTTGTGCTGTATTTTTGCTGTCGGATATTATGTATTGCGCATGCCTTAGGAATATTTAAACAAAACTGTGAGCTCATCCTCAACTCCACTCCCAGCTATGCCGGCATTTGGGACCTATTACCAACAAGTGAGCAGCTGTCCATTATCAGCACACCTGTAAATGAAAAATGTTCCAATATTCACTCTGCAACTATGTATATGTATGACGTTGTATAAATACTGATATTGTAAGTCAACTATAATGAACAGTTGTCCATTATCCACATAACATTGTGACTTATAACATTGTGACTTATAACATTGACAGATGTGCGTATGGATAAGATATTATTGTTTCGCTCCCTGTGAAGCATGGAACCACCACTGTAGAAGACAAAGCATCTATGGGCACCTCTTTTTCTGTACCCTTGAGTTTCCAAAGGAACATTAATCTTCAACAAATGTCTGCCAAGTCATTTTGCGTGCCACTATCTCAACATCTTTCCTTGTCTTCCTTATCATTTTAAATTCAGTCTGTAGTTCTGTTCTTCGTGTGTTTTGGTCTACCTCTGCCTACCTTTCCCCTGGGGAGTCCAGAACATGGATTGCCTTGTAATGTTTTCAGCAGGTTTCCTGTTGTTTATGCATAACATTGGATGATGCTTATCTTTGATTTTCTTTATGGGTGTTTAGTATGTTGCTGTTACTATTCTGGGTCAAAGAATTCTTTTGTGCCGGTTTCCTACAAGGGAACCAGCTGCAATGGTGGCTGAGTAAGGAGAGATAAGGGAAATAACCAGTAATGTTGTTTACCAGACAAATGTCAGAAATCAACGGGCACATAAGATAACTAATGAAGAATGTATGAGAAGAATACATGAACAAAGGAATATATGTTAAACAATTATAAGGAGAAAACAGTTGGTACTCACTCTATACTTGTTGAGAAGAGGAGCACAAAGCTTTGCAACAGCAGGACAAAATAGATGGAAGAAGAAGTTGATGAAAACACAGAAGATAATCCACCAAGAACAAGGGAACTTAAAAGCAATGGCATAACATAACTACCATGTGGGTGGACCAGGCACTTCCCAGAGGAACGTCATGGCAACATTGTGAATACAGAAATGTAAGGGATGAACAAGTCATGGACAGAGTTTCTCATGTTGTGAAGTGTAACGTGAGGTTTTTATTGTATATAGGATCAGTATAGTACTGACAATACAGAAATAGAATTTCTGCAGGAAAATGGGGAAGTCCCAGTGTATGAGAGAACTACTGGTATCACAAATTAGTTACGTCTGTGAATGATCTGATGACGAAAAATTAGTAGAGACAGTCATAAAATGCCACCCCGCTGGGTAACTAACTGTGATATTAAAACAAGGAAACAGATTTCACTTAACAATTATAAACTTGACAAGTCGTTCAAATACAATTTCCTTATTTATTAAGTATATACACTATCTACTCTTGTGCTGAAAGGTGGATGTTGGAAGATGGAATGCAATGGATTTGTAAGTTTACAGATGATTTATATATATATATATATATATATATTTATATATTAAACAAGTCTTCCAATTATAGGAAAAAACTTATATCAGCCGTGCTGTTAATCAGTTATAGAAAATTTATCAGCTGTGCTGTTAATCTTGTCTCTCACTATGCTAAATCACTTTTTCTTCATAGACAGTTAATTGCTCACACTTGCAGACGGAAATGGTACTAATGTGCACTCATCTCTTAAAACAGTTCTGTCCTTCTTAATTAATGCACACAACACTTCTTCGCTGATGATCGTTCCTTTAGCCCACCCAAGACTGAGGGGGACTAAGGATGTAGCTCCGATACAACCACTATGCTCCTGCGAAGTTTCAGGCAGCAGGATTGACCTGAACATACGACCTCAGGTTGGATGACACGAATAAACCTGTAACAAGGAAAAATAGGGGCTAATTTCTGTCATCAAGCCCACCTATTTCTAGCATATATGAGATGAGCGTGTCTCAGGTGCCTGATGACTTGGAAACCCTCTGGATTAAATTCAAGGATATCATAAAGACAGCTGCTGCAGAAGCATGCGGTGAAGTCCGACTTGGGAACAAGAGAAAGAGGACACCTTGGTGGACAGAGGAAGTCAAAGAGAAAATAAGAGAGAAGAAAATGGCATGGAAACAATACTTGGGAGCTAAAAACACAACAGGACAAATGGAAAAATATAGAGAATATGTGACACTCAGAACAGAAGCAAAGAACAAAGTGCTAGCAGCAAAACAGAAGTCCTGGGAAGAATTTGGAGAAAAGCTAGGAAAAGATGCACAAGAAAACCAGAAATTGTTCTATAAGACCCTAAAGAACATGAGGAAGGAAAAACAATGCCCTCTCATATTTATAAAGGACAAGCAAGGCAAATTGCTTACTGCCTCGAAGGAAGTAATGGGAAGATGGAAAGAATATTTCTCAGAACTCCTTGATGGTGAAGCATCAGAAATGATAAACACTAGCACAGAAGAGAAAACCAATGATGGTGAAGATGACATAAAGATAGAAGAACTGAAGGCAGCACTGGAGAAATTCAAGATGGGCAAAGAAGCAGGGCATGATGGTATAACACCAGAAATGGTTAAGTTCATGGGAGCATCAGGCGACCTATTACTCTTAAGGGTCTTACAGGCAGCGTGGTACAACAAGATCATACCAAAGGATTGGGAGATTGCCATCATAACACCAATTTTCACAAAGGGTGACAATCGACAGTGTGGAAACCATAGAGGCATTTCCCTTCTCAGTGTCCCTGGTGAAATCTACTCTAGAATCCTAGAGCAGAGACTCCGACGCCTAGCTGAGCCACAATTGGATGAGGTCCAGTGCGGATTCCGAGCAAACCGAAGTACTCAAGACCTAATCTTCACACTCAGACAGCTGAGTGAAAAGGCCCTTGAGTATAAGAGTGAGATGCATCTTTGTTTCATAGATCTGGAAAAGGCGTTTGACAGGGTCCCCTGGAGCAAACTTTGGGACTGTTTGGCAAGGAAGAATATTCCAGCACCTCTGATTCATGCTATACAGAGCTTCTACAAGTCTTGCAGAAATTATGTGAGGACAGCAAACCATAAGTCAGAAGAGTTCAGGACCACCACTGGTGTAAGACAAGGTGATATCCTATCACCTTACCTCTTCATACTCCCTATGGACGATGTCATCAAGGCATGTAAGGAGAGAACAAGAAAGTATTCAGTGGGGTACTGGAAGATGAGACAGGTCTATATTTCGGAGCTGGCATTTGCTGATGATGTTGCCCTGATTGCTAAATCAGAGGCACATCTCCAATCCAACCTGCAAGTCTGGAAGGAAGAGCTGGAGAAGAGAGGGATGGTCATAAGCAGCTCTAAAACAAAATCCATGGTGATATCACGAGAAGAAAGAAGACATCAGATTAAGCTGGGAGAACAGGTCCTGGAGCAGGTCGACCACTTTAAATACCTCGGAGCTATTATAGACCGAAAGGGAGGCATCAAAGAAGAGTTGGCCACTCGAAAAGCAGCAGCTGGGAGACTTTTTCAGGCCATAAATCGAGGATTCCTCAGCAAGAGAGAGGTTGGTAAGAAAACGAAGATGGCTGTATACCGCTCCACCTATGTCCCAGTCTTGACATATGGATGCAAGTCATGGGCAATGACTACAACCCATAAAAGCCAGATCCAAACCTCAGAAATGAGGTATCTGAGGAAGGTGGTTGAAGTAACAAGAAGAGACATGGTACGCAACCAGACGATACGTCAAGGCCTAAAAACCTACCCCCTGCAGACCCAAGTAGAACAGTCCCAATTAAGATGGTTTGGCCATGTCTGCAGAATGGGAGAAGATCGGCTACCACGACAAGCATGGGAAACAAAGAGCCAAGGATCCAGACCCTCAGGATGACCCAGAGTCCGCTGGGAGGACAACATTAGACAATCTTTGAAGGACCGAGGACTAGAATGGAACCAGGCCAGGAGGAAGACAGCCGATAGGATAGTCTGGCGCTCTCTCTTCCAAACCTCTACACCTCACGGTAGAAGGGGAACGACTAAGTAAGTAAGTAAGTGTCTCAGGTGTCTGCATGTAGGATGAATGACAACATGGCTCAGTATGATTTAGCAATAGCGAGACATGACAGGTGTCTTCTTGCAGAACATTCTTTCTGATAATTCAATACATGAATACATCCAATAATTTGTACAACTAGGTATGATACAACCTTTTCCTTCCACCTATAATATACCAGGCCATCTCTGATAAGTGCTATACTGGCTGGTAAAATATATCCTAACAATATTGTTGTAGTTATATGAGTCCCAACAAGGACTGTTAGGTTATATTCAGGTTGGAGTTATATGAGTCCTAACAAGGACGATTAGGTTATATTCAGGTTGGTTTTCTTCTTCAGCAATCATACCAGGAAATACAATCATTATACCTAATTCCCTAAAATATAATCAGTATACCTGATACATTCATAGTGAAACTAAAATCCTAAAGTTATATTAAATATAACCTGTATATAGGTGTAGGCTATTTTCCGGTGGTTTCCTTCTTCAGCAGTCTTACACACTTTTTTATACATGATATTATAAAATACAATCATTATACATGATATAGTCACATTAAAACTCCTAAAAGTTATTTTAGTTTCACAATTATTTATAGTAAGTTTACATACCCTCTAAGATTAATACAAGCCAGATTTTGACTCGACTTAGTGAAGCAAGTCTGCCCGGCATGCAGGTAAGCAGGAATCAGTCTTGACAGCTTTCGACCCAAGAAATAGTTCTTCTTATCAGAAATTCCTCTTATCCAGATAAGAGTTCAAGCATATGGTTATGCATTTACAACGTACAATACAATAATGAATTAGCGTTGAATATGACAGATGTATGACGCAGAAAATATGTAAATCACCAAAAGTGTTAATTTACAAAGTTGGCACAAATATCTAGAGAATAACAGCACTTTTTACACTTTGAAATGAAAAAGCTGCAATTTTCCTTTGTATCTTACTTAGTACCTGTACTTGAGTTAATAAAAATGTCTTTCCATGACATCCTTAAATTCAAAGAAATGATAAATTAAATCATCTTGGCATCCAGCCTGCATTATATACATGTTAGTTTTATCCATGCAATTTGAAACTTCCAACTGTGAAATAGTTTGTACCGTTAACCCACAGTCATCATTATCTCTAGAATTTGCACACTCTTAAACGATAAAGCACTCTTAAATGAAAAAGTCTGTAATTTTCCTCTGTACTGCATCAATGTGACCTACAAGTTTGGACAACATTGCTGACCTATAATGAACCTTCAGATTTTGAATAATACCTTGGTCACAAGGCTGAAGTTTGGATGTCGCATTTGGTGGTAAAAATAAAAGTTCTGTTGCTTTTAGATTTTGAACATTTATGTGGGCTGAACAGTTATAAAGCACCAAAAGAACTTTGTGATGTTGATGTTCCATAGAATGATCAAATGCATATAGCCACGTGGTGAAAATGTATGATGTCATCCAGGCTATTGAATTAGCTGCATAATCAACACACAATTTTTTCAAACCTTTAAAACAGCGTGGATTTTTTAATTTACCGATTTCAAGTAATGGCAATTTATCTGAACCATCCATATTTGTACTTACTTACTTACTTACTTAGTCGTTCCCCTTCTACCGTGAGGTGTAGAGGTTTGGAAGAGAGAGCGCCAGACCATTCTATCAGCTGTCTTCTTCCTGGCCTGGTTCCATTCTAGTCCTCGGTCCTTCAAAGATTGTCTAATGTTGTCCTCCCAGCGGACTCTGGGTCGTCCTGGAGGTCTGGATCCCTGGCTCTTTGTTTCCCATGCTTGTCGTGGTAGCCGATCTTCTCCCATTCTGCAGACATGGCCAAACCATCTTAGTTGGGACTGTTCTATTTGGGTCTGCAGCGGATGGGATTTTAGGCCTTGACCCATCCATATTTGTACACACAACAATTGTGATTCTTTCTTTCCATTCCCCCCCCCCCCCCCCCGGCACTTTTCATTTCTGAAGGAAAAAGTCTTGTCAGGCAGCAATCTCCAAAACAATCCAGTTTCATCAGCATTAAACACATCAACGGAATTATACCTGCTCATGGCTGGTTTTAGCACCTCCTCCGTCCATGACTCGGTAGTCATTTCATTAACAGAATGCCTTTCCCCACACTAAAAAAAAAGGTAAAGGAACCCGTTACACGCCCATTGAGGCATATTGGGAATATGGTGTTAGACCCATATTATCTTGACCGTCGGCACACTAGGGGTGATGTGGTTGGCATCACGCCGGCCGCCTTAACCTTCACAGGGTTGCTCTGGTACTCATTTGGGGCTGGGTCGACCCAGGAGCCGTTTGTAACCTAAAAAATTCCCACCTCATCTGGGGATCGAACCATAGACTACTGCGCTACCGCGGCTTTGTAAGTAATGTGCCGTTTTTTAAAACAACCCAACCAGCCAGGACTACATTCCAGAAGTGCTAACTCTTCTGCCTTTGCAGTTAATATAGGTCCATTTACAGGAACATTTGCTGATCTCGCCATGGTGAACCATTTTAGGAGCGCCGTGTCAACCACATCACACGTCGCTTTTCGGTTCTTCATTCTGTGACAATCAACTTGTCCACCATAAAACATTTTTCTGTACCGATCCTTATTTTTTATGATTCCTGAAAGCATTGATTTTGGAATGTCGAATTCCTTTGCTATTTCCATTTTCTTGTTGCCACTATTTTCCACTTCTTGTACTAGCTCAATCTTTCTTTTCAAAGAAATGGATTTTAACTTTCCAGCCATTTTTAGAGGGGAAATAACTCAAATTCTAACACTGACGAAGCGCGCAATTTCCGAAAATAGCCGAAAAGTTGTACAAATGTCCAGGTACTGTATTTGAAAAAAAAAGTTCGCCTTAAGCAGATCAAATTATATAGTCGGGACACGTTTAATCGTTCGGCATATCCGAAAATTCGTGATAAACGGATTCCGCTTAACCGGACATTTTTTACAAAGACAAAGAAGAAAAATTGCCGGGGATAAACAAATTGTTCTTCACAACAGAAATTCGCCACATCCGAGATCGCCTTAAGCGGTTTGCACTGTATTTGTATATCGACATAGTGTATATAACAAAGCAGTGGGTTTACACACAACTTTACGACATGAAGACAGAAATGTAAGGAATGAACAAGTCATGGACAAAGGTTCTCATGTTGTGAAGATTGAAATGTAAGAGATGAACAAGTCATGGACAGAGTTTCTCATGTTGTGAAGACAGAAAGTCTGGAAGGAAGAGCTGGAGAAGAGAGGGATGGTCATACGCCGCTCTAAAACAAAATCCATGGTGATATCACGAGAAGAAAGAAATCAGATTAAGCTGGGAGAACAGGTGCTGGAGCAGGTCGACCACTTTAAATACCTCGGAGCTATTATAGACCGAAAGGGGGGCATCAAAGAAGAGTTGGCCACTCGAAAAGCAGCGGCTGGGAGACTTTATCAGGCCATAAATCGAGGATTCCTCAGCAAGAAAGAGGTTGGTAAGAAAACGAAGATGGCTGTATACCGCTCCACCTATGTCCCAGTCTTGACATATGGATGCGAGTCATGGGCAATGACTACAACCCACAAAAGCCAGATCCAAACCTCAGAAATGAGGTATCTGAGGAAGGTGGTTGAAGTAACAAGAAGAGACATGGTCCGCAACCAGACGATACATCAAGGCCTAAAATCCAACCCCCTGCAGACCCAAGTAGAACAGTCCCAACTAAGATGGTTTGGCCATGTCTGCAGAATCGGAGAAGATCGGGTACCACGACAAGCATGGGAAACAAAGAGCCAAGGATCCAGACCCTCAGGATGGCCCAGAGTCCGCTGGGAGGACAACATTAGACCATCTTTGAAGGACCGAGGACTAGAATGGAACTAGGCCAGGAGGAAGACAGCCGATAGGATAGTCTGGCGCTCTCTCTGCCAAACCTCTACACCTCACGGTAGAAGGGGAATAACTAAGTAAGTAAGTGAAGACAGAAATGTAAGGTATGGACAGAGTTTCTCACGTTGTGAAGACAGAAATGTAAGGGATGAACAAGTCATGGACAAAGTTTCTCACATTGTGAAGACAGAAATATAAGGGATGAACAAGTCATGGACAGAGTTTCTCAAGGTGTGAAGACAGAAATGTAAGGGATGAACAAGTCATGGACAGAGTTTCTCATGTTGTGAAGACAGAAATGTAAGGGTTGAACAAGTCATGGATAGAGTTTCTCACGTGCAGATAGAAATGTAAGGGATGAACAAATCAAGGACAGAGTTTCTCACGTTGTGAAGACAGAAATGTAGGGGATGAACAAGTCATGGATAAAGTTTCTCATGTTGTGAAAACAGAAATGTAAGGGATGAACAAGTCATGGTCAAAGTGTCTCACATTGTGAAGACAGAAATGTAAGGGATGGACAGAGTTTCTCATGTTGTGAAGACAGAAATGTATGGGATGGACAAAGGTTCTTTTGTTGTGAAGATTGTAATGTAAGGGATGAACAAGTCATGGACAGAGTTTCTCATGTTGTGAAGACAGAAATGTAAGGGATGGACAAAGGTTCTTTTGTTGTGAAGATTGTAATGTAAGGGATGAACAAGTCATGGACAAAGTTTCTCACGTTGTGAAGATATAAATGTAAGGGATGAACAAGTCATGGACAAAGTTTCTCACGTTGTGAAGATATAAATGTAAGGGATGAACAAGTCATGGACAAAGTTTCTCACGTTGTGAAGATATAAATGTAAAGGTTATTATTACACCAGTAAGCTAAACTCTTAAATGACATCTACAAATGGAGCCGCGCTGGTGTAATGGTTACCACACGGCACTGGCGATCGGGTGATCCAGGTTCAAGCCCGGGCGAGCACATTTGAAGTAGTGTCGTCGACCGAGACTTGGATTGGATTAATTCGAGCCCTACAAAGACATTTGAACGAGTGTCATGGACCAGGGACTGGAATAACCTGAACGGTTCCTGAGCCGACCCAGCTCTAATGGGTACCCTCCGAAGACGGTGAGTATCTGCCTGAATGGCGTGTGGACACCTGTCATTGTACAGGGAAAAAAGGATACTCAACGTAAAAATCAGTCTCAGGTTAGATATACTAACCGGAGATTCTTGCCTCGAGTAATAGTGGGCGTATGTTTAAAAAAAAAAAAAAAAAAAGACATCTACAACAGTGGTCAAATACCTGATCTGCTAAAATCCATATTCATAGCTTTGCCAAAGAAACCTGGAGCCATGGAATGTTGAAGAACATCGCACCTTTAGTCTTACGAGTCATGTGGCCAAAATATTGTTACGAATTATCATGAGAAGAGTGAGAACTAACATTAAACCAGAAATCGGTTATGAACAATGTGGATTTTTAGATGGCGAAGGCACAAACAGTGCTATATATTTTATAAGAACATTAATAGAAAGAACCATAGAGGTGAAGACAGATCTGTACTTAATGCTTTATAGATTACACTAAGGCATTTGACAAAGTGAAACATGAGGAAATTATCAAAATGTTAGAAAACTTGAACATCGATGGTAAAGACTTGAGGATCAGGCAGGGATGTGTGCTGTCACCAGATATGTTCAGTCTATACAGTGAAAGTATATTGAGATCACTATAGGACATATCATGAATATCTGTTGGTGGACATAATATAAAGAACTTGAGATACGCTGATGATATTTTCTTAATAGCAAAAAGTGAAAAGGAGCTGCAGGAAATGGTTGATACAATAATGGCAGAAAGTGAAAATAAAGGCCTCAGTCTTAATAGCAAAAAGGCAGAAGTAATGGTCTCCTCAAAGAAAAGGGCTTCCCCAGAATAGTAAATAAATATTAAACATAAAGGAATGTTTTCAGGCAGTCGTAAGAAATAAAGAAATAGAAAACTAGACAACAGAAAAACAACAGACGTGAGTGGCTTACCCAGGACTCAAACCCAGGACCTTCCGTGCGACAACCCTGCCTAGCTATGCAAGCAAATCACACTATCCTCCCTGCCATCTAGGCATCACCATAAAATGATGCTTCGATGACGGGTCATTAGTGTGACCTGCAACACAACACCGGAAATTTACCATGGGCAGTCCAGCCTATTAATGACGCAATCACTTCTGTTGTTCCCCTATTATACAGTATAGGTCAGACCACACAAGACAAAGACCTTAATACTGTGTCTAGTAAATGATAGTAGACTTAGAACAGTAAGTACAGGACAGAGGGTAGGTTTTGGTATTGTATAAACATTTATAACACATAAGGAAGGGAAACCCGAGGCCTGTAAACAGTAAATAAATATTAGACAAACATAAAGGTATGTTTTCAGGCACTCGTAAGAAATAAAGAAGTAGAAAACTAGACAACAGAAAAACAACAGACGTGAGTGGCTTACCCAGGACTCGAACCCAGGACCTTCTGTGCGACAACCCCGCCTAGCTATGCAAGCGAATCACACTATCCTCCCTGCCATCTAGGCATTTCCCAGAATGCACTATTAAAGTAAATGGAACAGTTTTAAAACAGGTCAATAGATTCAAATACCTGGGCACATTATAGAACCAATCCTGACATATGGGAGGCAGTCATGGACAATTAGTAAAGAAGTAGGGAAGGCACTAGAGGCCACAGAGATGTGGTTTTACAGAAGAATGTTAAAAATACCAGGGACAGTCAAAAAAAGTAATGAGGATGTCCTGAAAGAGGCCAACACATAAAGGAAACTTATTTCACAAGTTAGAAAGAAGCAATCCACATTTTCGGGCATTTTGTGAGAAGAGGAAAGCTGGAATATATCGTAACAACAAAGGAAAAAGAGATAGGGGAAGACAAAGAGAGCAAATACTGGACAGTTTGACATGGTGGCATGGAAGGAAGTCAGCAACAGAAGTGATAAATAGTACTGGATACTGGAAGTTATGGAGAGGAATGATCTCCTACACCACTAGGCATGGTACTTGATGGTGACTTGCCAAATTCCATATCACAGACCTGTAACATAGCAAATGCTCTCGCAGAAAACATAAACATTTCTAAAAATTGAATAATTGATAACAATTTGTGTTATCAATTAATCTATTAAAACAATTTAACCGATTAATCAGTTAATTAATCGTTAAAGATCCCAGCCCTAATTTATACACACCAGAAGTACTGGGACTTAAAATCGCCTCAGGCTGGTGGAATGGGTAAAACCAGGAGTGAATTTGGAAGGTGCAACCAAGGTGAAGTGGTTTCAGTTCTCAGCGCTGGCTGAAACATTAATGGGAGGCTGACACTTGGAAGTCATGACCCAAGTGGGCCTGCCCATATTGGAGTTTAAAGGTGAAAAGGGCCGAAACACTTATATGATGGAGGGACAACTTCAGATTGCCCCATATTGTAACGCTGTGTATAGAGTTCCCCATCATTGAGCAGCTTGACACTGTGACATTGGAAGAGAACAATTGTTGGAGATAGGAACATCAAAGCTTGAGATCTATGACGTGCTGTGAACCCCTGTTCTTGGCGTCGTGGCACTTGATAGTGATGATAAATGAGCACTTACATACACATGGAAATAGAAAGCCATTGAGAAAATGACATCAGATTTCTGCTCTGCCTTTTCTTCTCACTTTCCACACATTATTATTGTATTGTATTTTCTTTAGCCGGTTCAGAATAACTAGTTTTTAACTTGTCATCATCATCATGTTCCTTTTTCCTCCTTATGGAGTCACACCTGCAGCTGCTGTTCTTGCAGGAAGCTGGCACAGCGTTTACACACTCTTGTAGTGATGGTCTCTGTAACAATGTGTTGTATATGATGAGTTTGCTAGCCCACACAACCTCATATTTGTCGCCTCCTACGACATGGTTAAGGGAACAGTAGTCCTGTTCTTTGCCTCATCAGAGACGACCCCCCCCCCCACCCCCCCCCCCCCCCCCCCCCCCCCCCCCCCCCCCGGAGAACTACACGGTAGTGTATTGTATCTAGGACTTTTTCTGTTAAACTTATGTCTGGCTCTTTCACGTCCATCCCGCCTGCCTCTCTCTCTCTCTCTTTCACTATCTCTCTCTCTATTTCTCTCTCTAAATCTCTCCACGCTCACCGCTCTATCATCTCAAGCGTCATCAATTTATGTCCACCGCGGCTGTATTTAGATATGCAGATTAGCGCACGTGGTAATGACATTCATTACAACTCGGTTCATTATCGTCGATTACATCACACACGCTTGTGCGCATATTTCTCTCTACATTAGTGGTTCCATAACTTTTCGACCTTGGCCCATTACCCCCTCCGCTTTCTTTTGGTGGTATTTAGAAAAGCTGAAACATCCCCTCCAGGCCCATGTAGTTACAAGGGGCCTCTGTGAAGATGAGGGTAGAATATGAAAACTGGTGCCTCGGGCATGTCGTTAAAAGATGAGTAATGTGAGGTGCATGTGGATGACAGCATTATCATCTAGTACAACATGCTGCTACAGAACGCACCAATGTAGGAGTTTGTGCTTTGATTCTTCCTCCAAAGAGGCCTTCCACAGTGGTGGCGCCATCTCCATAAAAGAGTGACAAAAGGAGATGACAATCCCCTCCCAAACCCTTTGCGTAATGGATTCTTCTTCTTCGTACACTCTCTGTCGTCTACTTGAATATTTTCACAGAAAACAGAGGTCACCTTCAGGCTATTTGTATCTTCATTAGAGTTTTTCCACGAATGATACAGGTGACGGCCATTTGTGCATTCTCTGTTCCTCATATGTTGGGCGTCTTTGAAGCAGATGTTCAGCAGTCATTTTATCGGTGCCACAGTTATACTCACCGGGTAGTTCATATCTTGAGCTTGTTGAATAAATGATATCCCAATCTGTTATGGCCAGTGCGGAGTCTGAAGATTACCACTTGTTCTCTTCTGCTGAGCTGGTAGTATGCATCATTTTTGTGTGTGGCCTGGATGCCTAGCATCCCATTTGTTCTTATATCTGGTTCTGATAAAACTCTTTGCCTCCTCGAAAGTTATGCTTGTATCAGGCTGAGGTAGATTTCCACTTTCCTTTGCCAGTCTATCAGCTTCTTCATTGTCGGGGATGTTACAGTGAGATGAGATCTATTGTATCACAACACTTTTGTATCGTAGACATAGTTTGTGTCAATTTACATTAAAACACACAATTGTCTTGTTTCTTTCTTTTCTGTTTCTGCCTGATAATTATTGCCCATTGTCTGTAAATCATGACAGTGAATGCATAGTATCTGTTTTTGGCTACTTAAGCGGAATAGGACAGCCACTGCAGCTGGTCCGATGCACCCCTGGTCAAACCAGCGTATTGTGCACCTACAGTTGTGGTTCCTTCCTATCAGCAATTTGTTTTACAATATGCGGCTGCAAGCCTTCATTGTTGTTAATTAGGTGAGCATACGACATTTTCTTAAGGACTTCAGAAATGCAGAACGTGTCAGAGTGCACAATATTTATTTTAGTTTAAAATTGTCAGAAAAGCTTACAGAAACCATTTTCACGTAAATATGCACATGACAGCGGGATTATGATAGTTGTTGTTTATTCATCTATTTTGGGGCAAAGTGCGAGTTGTTTATTCAAATTTGAATTTTGCGAATTTATCTTTCGCACTCGTATCGCTTTTTCAATCGATTGCCTCGTGCGTATCGCATTTCGTCTGCTGGAAATAGGTATGAATGAATGTTGACAGAATTGCATACAAATTTATGCGCGTGGTATGTCAGAAATATCAAGAGAATAGCATTTGACATTGTCAACAAGGGAGTTAGTTCAGGTTGTTGTCTTGTCTTTATGCCATCTTTATATCGTTCATTAAAAGATTCACCTTTATCCACTGAAAGAAAATGTTCCCCGTGTAGTTCCCGGGGGTCACTGAAGAGACAAAGAAAGAATAGAACAAGTGAACCCACGGGGCGACTAATATGAGGTTGTGTATGGGGCTGAGAGAAGACGCCACTGCAAGAGTATGTCAATAGTGCAGCTTCTTGCAAGGGCAGTGACGGCTCTCTGTTCTCCCTAAGCAAAATGATGATGATTTACGAGTATCATGTTCATACAAGTATCATGTTCATACAAGTATCATGTTCATACAAGTATCAGGTTCGTACAAGTATCAGGTTCGTACAAGTATCATGTTCATACAAGTATCATGTTCATACAAGTATCATGTTCATACAAGTATCAGGTTCATACAAGTATCAGGTTCATACAAGTATCAGGTTCATACAAGTATCAGGTTCATACAAGTATCATGTTCATACAAGTATCAGGTTCATACAAGTACCATGTTCGTACAAGTATCAGGTTGATACAAGTAGAGAAAGTGGTGGTACCGTTTGTTACACCTCCATTTTCTGTCTGGTCTCTGTTCTCAGCTGACAGGGCTGGGTGTTTCCTTAAATGTTCTGGTGGCATACAGTATATTTATATTTGTAGAGTTGTTTTCATTGGGAAAGGGGGGGGGGGGGGGGGGGGGGGGGGGGGGGGGGGGGGGGGGGGGGGGGGGTAATCGTAATCGAGTGATGTTCTTCAAACGTTAAACGTACAGTTGACATTCAAAAATCCGGCCATCGATAATCCGGTTCCTTCAGATTTCCGGCATGGATTTCGGAGCGCAATTTTAAATTTACCGCGTTGGCGCGCCACTGTTTTCTGTAGAACTATTTTATTCAGTTGAACTAAAATTCTGTAGAACTGTTTTATTTAGTTGATGAACATTAAAATTTCATTTGCTTTTCATTTAGTTTTTAATTTTCTTTCTTTAAAGGACTGTACACCAGTCATTATCTGTTAAATATATACAGCATATATAACCATAAAAAATTCGGCATTTTAAAAAAATCCGGCACTCCTCAGGTCCGGAGGTTGCCGGATTTTTGAATTTCAACTGTACTAGGAGCGTCGGATTGGTAGAATGGTTAGCGTCATTGCCTATCGCGGTACATTTCCTGGGTTCAGGGTTCGAAACCTGGTAGCGACACGCTCCAGTTTACTCAGCTGTAATCGGGTACCTGACTCTGCTCTTCAGTTAGGGAAGGCAAGGACAGTGAGAACGGAAAAAGGTCATCCCTCCTCATAAAGCTACACCCAGTATATTGAAGTCTCTAACACTTCACTCCCCTACGGCAGCACCTGCTGTGGGGCTACATTAGCCTTTATAAAACTATCACATGTTCAGACTTATGTTCTGAGGCAGTTTTTTATTTTATTTTTTTAATTGCTGTCACTGCCCAGCAAAAGTATCACCGGGTTTTAAATAGCTAATCTTCCGAATATTGTCCACGAGAATACGTGCGTTCTCTGATTTAGCTGTCTCTCATGGCATTAATGACATTTCTTCCAACGCTTCCACGGCATGTGCCAACAGCAGGTGACAACTGCCAGTAGAGTTCCGTCATTTGCGTTTCTAAAGTTGACGTTTAGCGTGGACCATTCCTTTGGCCTGTGGTTTATCTTTCAGAATGGAGTGGTTTGTTGCAAGGTTTCGCTGATTGACCACTTTGAGTCATTGCTTAAAAAAAAACACCCCCCCCCCCCCCCAAACACGCACACACGCACGGCACTCTAAACAAAAACAATGAATCCGTTGGTCTTGCTTTTCTTAATACACGCTATGTTATGTATATATATATATATATATATATATATATATATATATATATATATATATATATATATATATATATATATATATATATATATAATCTGTATGTTACTAAGTGTATTAATATTTTTTCATATTTGGCGAAATCAATACTTAAATCACTTCTCTTCTCTCGCCGATTGTCAAATATATATATACTAGCGGTCATACCCCGCCCAGCCCGGGTCCATGTCGGAAATGAGCGCAAGTCGGGTTTGGTGCGAATCGTTTTAGGAAGGTTTAACTTTTTTTTGTGTTTTTAATTGTACCGTTGCATTGAGGTGTGCTTCTAAGGAAAAAAAATGTAAGGGCTTCTTTGTAGACGACATTGGTATTACAGTCACTTGACGTGTAAGTGTTCCGACACAGGCAAATCGTCGGTATTCTTGGTATGCAGACTTTCTCCCCGCCACCACAACCACCAGTCTGCTATATACATACATGCACATACGTACATGTGTATTCATGCACATACGAACCTCCACACAAACGCTCTTATCTATTGAAATGTATGCACGTACACTACTAATGCTCTTTCCTCTATAAAATAATGCTGTAAGAGGATGCATTACATATAAAAGCACACACATGTAGTTTCACATGCATACTTAAACATAAATAGGACGGAGAATAGTACTAAATAAAATAAAGTAATTATTTCATCCAAAAAAATGTCCCTTCTCATTCTCTTTGCTCTGTTGCTAAGTCTCCCAAGTGATGAAGTTTTGTTGGACGGTGTGATAGGCGTAGAGTAAAGCAAAAATGAAATTAAATTAAAGTACCTAACTAAGAATAAATGCACCTATGTGTTTAAAAAAAACCTAAGAAAAGGAAACCTACTATTTCTGAGAAGTGGGATTATAATGGCTAAAGATGATCCCAAAATAAAAAAACAAAAACCTTAGTGTTTTTAAAAGAGGCTACGATATAATTAAGTACAAAAACGTAACAAAGAAATGAAAGGAAAACTGAAAATAATTAAGTAGTAAACTTATTAAATAGTAAATAAACCTAATAATGAACTGTGAAAATTATTATGTGGGTAGGTAAGGTAGCTAATAATACTAATATTCCCCAGCAGAATAGTAACTGAAAAAAAAAAAAAAAACAACAAAAAACTAAAGCTACTTGTCTTTTCTAAATATCCAAATATTTCTCCATAACCAATTATTATGTCAGAACATGCACAAATCTTCTAGAACATACACAAATCTTCTGGCACAAATAATTTACACGAATGCTCCTATGTACACGAAATTGGTAGTAAGAACTCTACAAAGCTGAGAATTAATCACACTTTCCTTGTCAGGAATCCTGCACAAATAATTTAAATGAAGGCTTCTGTGTAGACGAAATTGGTAGTAACAATTTTTTTTTTGGTTTGGTTTTTGCCTCCTTCTGGCGAGGCGCGTTCCTTTCAACCTATTTGGTTATATCAGAGCGCATTTACCCAACCCGATCAGTGTTGATAGATACTGTCCTGAAAAAGGACTAACATTATCTGTCTGCTAGCATAAAGCCCTAATAAGGACTCGCCAGCTGTGCCAACGCCCGAGCTGATGTTGGTAGTAAAAACTCTACATCAATCAATCAATACCCTTTAGCTCCCCAAGGAGCATAGGCCCTCAACAAGCACATGTCAAGTCTTCCTGTCCTGTGCCATCCACTCAAGTTCTTTCCATGTTTTCCTCATCATTTTCACCTCTGTTTCCAGTTCTCTTCTCCATGTGTTTTATGGTCTACCTCTGCCTCTCTTTCCCTGTGGATTCCAGAACAAGGACTGCCTTGTAATGCTATCAACAGGTTTCCTCAATGTGTGTCCTATCCATCGCCAGCGTCTTCTTCTCAACTCTTGTTCCACTGGCACTTGTCTGGTTCTTGTCATCAATTCCACATTTATGACTTTGTTATACCATTTCAGTCCTTCTATTCTATGCAAGCACCCGTTTATAAAAGTCTGTAGCTTTTTGGTTGTTGTTTTTGTTGTTCTCCATGTCTCAGAGCCATACAAAAGGACTGACTTCACATTTGAGTTGAAGATTCTTATTTTCGTGTTGGACTTGATTTCTCTTGTTCTCCATATGTTTCCCAATGCAATGCAATGACATTTTTAACAACTCTACATAGCTTAGTATTAATTAAACTTTCCTTGTCAGGAATCCTGATTTAAAAAAAATTTGCATAACAGTTGCAATGCACTTGTTTATTTAAGTAAGAACTCTACAAAGCTGAGTATTATTCAAAATTTCCTTGTCAGGAATCCTGGTTTAGAAAACTTACATATTAGAAACCAACGCACTTCTTCTAAATTTAACGAAAAATGATAAAATTTATGACATATAGTTTGTAAGCTAAGGCCATTAACCCAAGAAACGGTAAAGTTTTTACGTCCCTTGTCCCTTGAGGTAAGAATAATTGGAGTGAAGAAAAATTCACCGCTCAGCCTCTTTGATGTTTTACCTTCATGATGTATAGCTTAAAACCTTTCCGGAGAAATGTCCAATACGGTGAAGCAAACCGCATCAAAATCGGCTCAGCGGTTCTCGAGTTATGAGGTAACAGACAGACAGACGTTATATATATATAAAATGTATGGTGCACTAGAAACACGGGACGGTTCGGGGCTCACCCTTCATGAGCCAAACTAACAAACAGGCGACAAAGACAAGAAATATAGTCCAAAAAAAAAAGAAAAGACAAATGACATTGCACACGTAAAAAATATGAACTAATTAAACAAAGATAAGATGAGCGATACTTCTTCTTCTTCCTCGTTCGTCTTGAAAAGGACGTTGGTTGCGTTGTGTCCGTTTACAGCGAAGCTGCGGTATTTGCGCCTTTCGGCCGACACATCCGACTTCCGTACGGCATTTTTTGGGACCGGGTTTGCCTTTCCTCTTCGATACCTACTCCTCAGCCAGACTGCAGTGATGCAGCCTGTTTCCAGGACTACCACGTGGAGGCGGAGTAGAGTCTTGGTCAGCTCTGGTTCGCTGACGCAGGCAGTCAAGTTATGGGTCACTTACTGCATTCCTCACTTTTGAGCCGTCTTGGGTCCCAGATGAGCGATACAGAATGATGGAAAAAATTAACAACACAGGTGACACGAGAAAAAAACTATCTTTCAAATATATTATTTATTCAAATATAATAGAAGACATAATCAACGGTTAGACAAAGTTTTAAAGCTTAGGTTTGACTTATTCAAGAACAGCTTAGCTTACTCTGCTACTCATTTTTGGAGCAGTCTTCAATGTGACCTGAAAATACATGTTCAGTCCGTACTGTTACAATGTCAGACTATTTGAATGAGTGCTGAGTTTATGTCCCACCCCATAATCTGATTGTTTCTAAACCATAATCTAATATCCTGCCTGTTATGTCGTTTTTGATGACCATTTTCAAGATATCTTATTTCTAGGTCATGATTGAATACTACAAATTTGAATATGCTGTCTTATTACTTGTTTTATTCTTTAAAATTGAGACTAAAATAATAATGATGGTAAGGAGCTATACTTATGAGGGTAAGGAGCTATACTTATGAGGATAAATGGCTATATAGATCGTCCTTGACTTACCACGGAGTTTCCGTTCCGTCGACCTTATCGTAAGTAGGAAATGCCTATATACTATATGAACCACACGGATGTGTTAAAAATTAATATGCTTGAATGCTAAAATGTGTATGTCTGTTTGGTTATATTTTAAAACTTTGTTTACAGTGAAATACGATGCACAAATATTAAAATACAGTAACTGTACTACACAGCTTTGTACCGTGGTAAATAATAAATAAGCAAATTAAAATAAAAAAAAACGACAAACTCTTATAACCGAAAGTTGGAGTCGAAAATAATGTAATAGGATTTAATGGGATTGCCGTCATGAGTACGAATGTTCGTAAGTCGAGAACAATCTGTACTGCAAAAGATAATACAAAGAAAGAGCAGAAGTAGATGGACCAGCGGTACCAATGCTCTTACTTAGCGTTTATAGTCCACTGTTGTCGTGAAGCGTAGTGGGGAGCTGAGGTTTGCGTTCTTGAGTCAAGGTGTCACATTGGCTGCTGTGAACCACGTGTCGCTGTAGGATGTCTCTAATGTTGTCTATCTTGGTCTTCCCCGCGCGCTGAACCGAGATATTCTAGTGTTGTAGGCACGTAGTGGTACTTTACTGGGATCAAATTTTTCATGAGATGGCCAAACCACTTAATTTTCTGTCTCTCTGTGTACTTGATGCTGAATATAGGTCGTACAATTTTTCTTTTGTCATCATTTCTTGCTCTGTCTCTCTTGGTAATATTATTGGCTGTTCTTAACCATCTCACAAGATGTGATTTTCCTGTCCTGCCCTGTGGTCAGATACTAACGTTGACACTGATAGAAAAGAGTTAACTAAAGAATGTACTATTTATCAGCTGTCGTTCAGTTTTCCAATTCTCAGCACTTTTAAAAAGTTCATGTGTTTGTTCTCTTACGTACAATGTACTTTAGCTCTGTTTAACAGCGAGTCATTTATTAGCATTCCTTGTTTATTCTTTCTGGCTTCCCATATTGATGATAGATTGTGTGTTCATCACAGAACGATCATTTCTCTTCTGTCTCATGTTGTCTGCTCTACACTTTATTTGCCTCAGTCTGGGCTGGACAATTATCTCATTTTCCACCGCATTTAATCAGCTAAGAGATCCTTTATTGTCAGCTTCTCTTGTAACTCTTAATCACATGACTACTTTAAATTAAAGAGCACGTGCGCTTTATAAATAAGTTGAGCCACACAAACCTGACACAATTTATTTGCGTATATGCCAGTTACACAAAGACAACTTACTACTCACGTTAGAAGGAAGCTAGCTATCCACGTTCCTATGGCGCGTTATGAGGAGAAAGTTAGAAAATATTGTGGCCACAGGAAACATTGGAGGACGGCAAATGCAGACGATACTGGACAATTGAGCGCCATGGCATGGAAAGAAGTCAACAACATAATTAAAAAACTGTACTGGAGACAGGAAGTTGTGGATAGGCATAATCACCTACGCCAACAGGCATGCATTGGAAAAGAGAAGATATGACAAAAATGTGCCGCCAACTCTGTCGCATTAAAAAATTAGGCGCACACAATGACATAATTAGTCCTCATACAAAATCATTTCATGGGAACGCTTTTTGAACATCGTGTTTATAGATGGTACATGGGAGCCGCGCTGGTGTAATGGCTTCGGCGTTGTACTGGCGACCAGGTGTTCATGGTTCAAACCCGGGCGTCGGCGTTTGAAGAAATGTTTACGGCCGGAAATTTGACTGAATAGCCTGAACGGCTCCTGTGATAAACCCTCTGTGGATGGGAAGGAGCGAAGCTCCTGACCGGGTTGGAAGGAAAGTCCTCAGGTTCCCCAGCCTCGCAATGACATGTCATTGGGCCGAAGGGCTGAAAGCCCAAGTGCCGCTGGTTAAAAAAAAAAAAAAAAAAAAAAAAAAAAATTGATGGTACATTGGAGTTGTGATGAAAAGTGAAGTGCTGTCGGAACAGACGAAGCTGTTGCAATCACAGACTCAAGTGTTTTTAGAATGTGCCTCCGCGACTTAGCACGGTGTATACATTTTCGACTTTGCACGCTAACAAAATGATTTGGTTCCGTCCGCCAATAATCCAAAGTAAGCTCCACGTTGTCCCCGGGGGGTCTTTGAGCAGACGAAGAAAGAGCCAGACTGCAGTTCCCTCAGGCAATGTCGTAACAGACGACTAATATGAAGTTTGCTAGGGGTTGGCAACTTAATCCTGTAATACAAGTGCTACTGGTGGCAGATATGACAGCTGAGGATTCTAAATCTTCCAGAACCAGAAGTTGCGTATTTGCTTTAGTGCATCTAATTCTACCAAACTACACGACACTGTGAGGCAGTAGTGGGCTGCTAGGGATACATTTCGCCGGCGGGGGTAATTTCGAGTTAAGAGCAGCTATAGTTTGAC